>OY755085.1:32651938-33138601 GCA_963576655.1 Gastrophysa polygoni
TGAAAGGCAAAAAATTGACTGGTCTTAATGATTCCTGATGAATCGTCATTTTCTTTCGTGAAATATGCCAAAACACAAATCAGGACTTCTTCTTCACCATCTGCGAAGCTTTCTCAGATATCGTTAGCTGTTATTTTCAATGTCCTGATGCTCACCTCCGCTCTTGTCATCCTGTTAAGGTATAGCCCAAGGTACGATACCGTCTTGGTATTGTGCGATTTCCGATTTGTGATATATGCCTCGTTCGCAATTTCTATCTCGATCCCCTCTGGAGATGAGAACTCGTTTAAATGAAGCGCACAAGAAGGATTTGCTTTTGGACACCTACACGTGTAGATGCGGTACAAAACTTACACTAGTAATTTCCAAATGAAGATGACTCGGAGAAGGCTAGTATTTCTCATCATTGTGCTAGATGATATTGGGGCTCTAGTGGAGAAAACGGTCTGATGTGTGCTATCATCCCCAAAGCTATGGATTGGACAGGAGGCCACATCCAACAGATCCAAAGCGAAATCGGAACCAAAACAGATCCTCGTGGAACACCAGCAATGAAAGTCATTGTATTAGATGAAACCAGATCGATTGTGGATTGATTTTGAATCTCGATCACAGAACTGTAGAGAGACCTTTCAGGAAAATAAAATATTGACTGTTGCTGGTTTGAAAAAAAATATTGCAGTGGAAATTATCCAATTTTCTAGGACGAATAGAGAATGAACAATTGTGAACTGAAGAATCAGATTTTTCAGGAATTTCACTAGTGGACACGTGGTGGAAATATCAATTTCGAAATCTCCTGACATTCTCCAATTTTCAGCTTTCTAACATGGGTAGAAGAAACATTCGCCCCCAAATCTTTGAGGAAAAAAAAGGCTCAAATATGAATTCGAACAATTTGTTCTGTCATTCATTCGATGTACTCAAGAATCTACTTTCGAACAATATATAACTAGTTATTTGCAATTTCCCACATTTTTTCCTCTTCGGGTTCAGCAGATTATTATTTCTCTACGGAATATGCATCTAATTTGTTTTTGTGATTCAATATCATCAATCTCTCTTGGCCACTTCCATGCCGATATATTTCGTCCCAAACCTGTACCTTCCAGGGTACACTGAGAAAAATATTCAGTTCGACAACATACCTATTTTCTCAGTGTAGTATCGAGCGAATAATTTCATTCGTAATGAACTACAATCCATCATTCTGTGATCACCAATCTATGTACACGACAGTAGAAGTCAACTAGAAATGCAAGTGGAAGTTCATACTTCCTATACTAGGAGTGTACACTATTCGTGTACACCAGTTGTCAAAATATGAAAATTCTACTCTTCAGTCTGTACTTGTTTTACTGTAGAGAGTTTTCTGGTAGATATAGTACCTTTTTGATCTATGACTTGCTGCATGAATAACTATTTATAAGGAGCATGTACAATAATCTAGTAGGGAAGTTAACAAACTCTCCTCCGACTAGATTTTTTTCTGGTTGAAACAATGCATTTCCAGGCGGATATAAATCAACTCAACTGCAATGTGGCCAGAGTTCTATATACGAGAATCGCTGCCAAAAACTTTAATGGAAGAACTTTTTGTTCTTACAATGGACGCGTTTTTGTTGTCGAGGGAAAATTAATTATATCGGCGAGTCCAATAATTATGGCAGCTAATTAGAAAAGGGTAGAGCACAGTAGACTGCTTTTCTTACGCGATGGAAGCCCTAATGGCTAACTGACCGTTAGTAGAGGACAGTTTATCTCCAATAACCATAATTAGGATATAGATATTTATTTGTACAATTTTCAATATTATAAACACACAACATTTTTGTCAATGATCAATATGATATAACATTTTTTTGGAGTGACTATTATATCGTCTGAAATTTATTTTAGTCCATCTACAGGGTTGGGATAAAGTATGGAACCAAGTGAATATCTTCCAAACGAAAAGAACGATATTTATGGGAATTTGCAGGTAAGTGCAATGGAACTAAATGCATCTGATGTAATTTTTTTTTTGTTAATGATATAATTCTGGTCTAACCGAGAATGCCAATTTAAATGGGACACCCTATATAATTCTACAGATTTTGAAAGAACTTGTTATTTTGAATTCATATATACTGAGTTTAGTGTGAAAAAATTTGTGAGAACGAGGAATATAGCACTTTAATCAACCTCCTTTGAGTTTTTTGCATCAGAGCGAAAAACTATTCACATAAACTAATTAATGTTATTTGTATGCATAATAATAAATAAAAGAGTTCTCTTCTGTTCTCCAAAAATTCTAATTGACGGAAATGAATTTAAAAATCACCATAACCGATCATCAATAATAAAATTTCAAAACGCTTTTTTCCCTTAATTGAACAATTCTGAATTATACATTTTGTGTGTAAGGAGGTTGATTGGAGTGCTATATACCTCGTTTTCACATTTTTTTACACTTAACTCAGTATGTATGAATTCAAAATAACAAGCTCTTTCGAAATCTGTGAAAATATATAGGGTGTCCCATTTAAATTGAAGTTAATGGCATATCCGGTTAAACCGGAAGTATATCATCAAGAAGAAAATGTACATCAGATGCATTTTAATCCATTGCACTCTCCTGCAAATTTTCATAAATAGAGTATGCCGTATAAACCAAACGAACATTTTTAAATTTATCTGCCAAGACGGAATTTCCAATCTCCATATTTGAGCTATCAGTTTATTTCTGGCGAAAATAGAATAAATCTGATGTTCGTATCAGGAAAACAGAAATGGAGTGAGGTATGTTGTACCAATCTTGATGCGAATTCCATTTCGATGGGACGGAATCGAGAATTGAATATTATGACAGCAGAAATGAGACAAGATGTTGTTGTGGATATTTCAGTGAAATATTTGGACGTATACCAATATCGTAGCTGGACCTGTAGATGATGACACAATTGAATCAAAGGAAATCAAAATAAAGTAAGTCTCACTGTTGACACGAACCTCTCGATTACTAAAAATGTCTTCCGGTTCTGAATCGGTATCAGTTCATTCCACTTTCCTTGCAACGTTTCCGTATCTGCACGATAAATAATTATCTATGACTTCAAAGGATACCTACCTAGTTGGCTAATACAATTTCGAAATAGACTTTTCTATTGGCAGGGCCGTGCCCAGCTACGCAGATTCGTATCTCCCTGCTTCGCACATGATAATGTATAACACACGATATACTGGGTGGCCCAATGAAAACGAAACAAAGGCCGATTTGACATAGTTGTCGTTCTCAGAAGGAAAAAAAAAACGCTGGAACCGGTCGATTTTTATTTCGAAAGGGAAATATTTCGAGCATGTTTTCAACTTTTTCACTTGAAACCCCTCGCAAGGGGTGAGCTCCAACCCTTGAATCTCAAATGGGATGAGGGGTGTCAAGTGATACATCATTTTGAAGGTAATCGAAATCTCTTACCAACGCTTCCTTGTTTTTGGAATTCAATGCAATAGTTTTCGAGAAAACACGTTTATAAAAATAATCGGCTAGTGATGGAAAGTAACGCTTTTTTTCCTTTTCATCACTATTTCTCATTTTGTAGTTAGAACGATGTCCATCTGAGAAGTGCCTTGTGTTTTTTTTAAATCCTGTCCTATCCAACATTGCATAAAGAATCATTTATTTCCATGTCAGTTCCTTGATCTCTCAGTAAAATGCAAGTTGATTGTGATCCGAATTCGATGATAGTTGCTTGTAGGCTTTGAAATCCAAAGGTCATCAGTTAGCCGATATTTTTTCAAATGAATCCGTACCCTGATCGATCCCTGCATCTTCTCAAGTTAGTTACCAAAAAACCCTGAACACAATTCACGATATTGAGAAAACTGAGATAGATACCACTGTTCCTATGAGGTCGTCAATATCCATGCTTTTGGTATCACCACCAACAGCGCTCTTTCATAGGACGATCATGTGAGGTCCATTGCGAAAACTGCTTCACAAAAACTCGGTTTTCTATTCCGTGCGAAGAGATACTTCACATCCCAGCAACTGTTTATGATCTACAAAGCACAAATTCGACCTGTCCTGGAGTACTGCTCACATGTTTGGAGCTCAGCCCCCAAACATACGCTAAAGCTCTCAGATTCAATTCAGAAGAGAGCTATTCGCCTAGTCGATGATACAACACTCATCAAATCAGTGACCTATCTAAAACATCGTAGAAAGGTCGGCAATCTCTGCCTTTTTTATAGGTACTTTCACGGTCGGTGCTCAACGGAGATATCATCTATTATGCCACCACGCGCGATTCCTAGTAGACAAACCAGACGAGCTCAGGTTGGTCACCCCTACACTGTCAGGCTCGAGACCTGTCGAACATCGCTATACCAAGCATCATCCATCAATAGAACGGCAAAGTTGTGGAATTCTTTGCCTAGTGAAGTCTTTCCCGATGTTTACAACCTCCAAAGTTTCAAGAATAATTCCAACACCTTCCTACTCTCCCAAAATTCCACCGCTGGCTAACAAGATGTCGAACTTTATAGGTTTCCCTTTCGTGTTTTCAATAGAAAAAAAAACACATATTTTGTGATTTGGTCACTTGTTGAGAAACTATCTGTCTACAGTGCTACCTGGCTTTAGAATATTCATGATGAAGCGCTATCCTCAGCTGGACTGGGTACTAAATCATAACTAGAATTCCACTTCATCGGACAGTTATTTTCTTGAAATTTCTCGTGCCTTGTGCATATTTAATGCATTCTTGAGATCCCTGTTCTGTGAAATTCAATGTTCATTCACATTATCCCAATTCTAATCAATTCTTTCGTGCGATTCGATAGAGATAAATTCTAAATTTTTGATGGAAAGCCCGTTAGCTATTAACACATACTCATACGAACAGTCAACTTCCACTGATCTTTAACTTTTCGGCAATGACAGAGGTTTCTTAGAGACATTCGGTACAGTGGAGGGTTTTTTGATGGCCCATTAACACGCCCAAGAGACATAAAATCCAGGAAGAGAGACGAATGTATATATTGGACACAACCTTTCACACGTTGATTTATGTTTTTTTTATATTCCTGATACAGAATAGAATCGAACTAAATAGATGATACCACGCCTCAGTACTTAAACCATACACGCTGTTACTTGCCTCAAATCTATACTGGCTGTCAACGTATTCTTTAGACAAGCGATTGTTACAACAATTGTAAAATTTGGTGTCATCTCTGATTTTGGAAGTACGGCATCCTATTGTTGAAATTGTTGAAGTTAATTTAGGTTTCAAGAAATATAAAAACATGAATTGTCTGAAGATAATACTTTATCATTCATCAGTTCATTCATTGAAGGAGATTTCGTGACGTTCCATGTCAAGTGACAGATGTCAACAGAAATCAGCAATCCACATCAGAAGATAGCGTGGACTGTAGGTGTCTGTCAGGTCGAGATTTCCAGAACTGAATTTTCCTGCAAATAACAACTTTCCAGCATGGACATAGTCCAGGAAAATGAGTTTCCAAGATTAACTGATCTCTGGTAGCCTATAACTAGGAACCTGAGTGTCCATAAAATATCCTTCATGGACGTCAGAAAATAAAAAAAAAATGGTATCACACGAGAAATTTAACATGAAACCTTTCGATCAGTCTGATATGCCTTTATCACTTTGGAGGCTACCTCACTTGTTGAAGGTTTATATATTAAACGTTCTAATCTGTCATTCTAGTAGCAAGTTCATAGTTTCCAGAAAATATAAAACGCCAATGCAAATTTCAATCTAGCTATATTCGATGTAGGTATGTTTGCTATCACAGTAATAACAACACGCCGATGTGTTGAAATAACTCCAACGATCGATTCATCATCAAGAACTATACAGGGTGGCCCAATGAAAACGAAACTAGGTATGCATTTTACTGAGAGATCAAGGAAATGACATTGAAATGAATGATTCTTTGTGTGATGTTGGATAAGACAAGATTAACATCAATCTAACTATAGTAACTAAGCAAATATACCTTATCGAATTGGAATTTGAACTCTTTTTATTTAAAATCACATATTTTTGACCTTTGAGTGAATTTTGGATATCTCATGAATACCCAAAAGTATTCCGACCTGAATTGGATGCTAATAAAGTAAAGTATTTATTTAACTACGTTACATTCTTTAAATGTTTGTAGCAAGTCAAAAAACAATTTTAGAAAAAGAGAAGAAAAAAAAAAAGAACTAATTAAAACATAGCAAATACCAAATATTTGAGATGGATTCACAATAATTTGAAACAATCGAATTGATCTGAGTGATCAACGTGTTGAAAAGTTGGTAAGTATGTTCACAGATACTGATTTTGGAAATGGCTAACATATTCATTGACAGAAGTAGAAGCAACATCTCAAGAGATAACTCTTTAGGGACTTTTTAAAATTAAACATAGGATATCCGGCGTCGTATGGGAAGGAGTTTGAATGGTTTGGAACATTTCTACATCTCCAGATGATTCCATCACATCCTATCGCCCCTACCACGACGACCACTAACGCAACAAACAACCGTCTCAACTCACCCCGGATGATGCTTGCTGTAAGGGTTGTACTTCACCCCGGCCCCAGGATCCGCCACCGACCTCTCCATCTCTGGCTGCCCCGTACCACCTTCCCCTCTGGCCGCCCCGCTGACGCCATGTCTGTGCATCCCCCCGTGCTTGCGCGACCATCTTCCAACCTCGGCGACCTGTGGGACGCGCGCGTGGCGGCGCGATATCGGGTCGGAGGGCGACACGACGGTCACGTGACCTGACAGCAGGCCGGCGAGCAGCAGCATCGGGCGGAGGTGCATGACGCTCTCTCGCGGTGTCTTCGCGCGGTCTGCGGAGAGCAGCCAGCTGGTCACGTGACGGAGAAGATCTTTCTGTGCGAGAGGATTATTTTGAAGCCGTTGCAGCCGTTTCTTGGGAGGTGGTGGGAAAGTTTGATGTTAGGCGATCGTGAGTTTGTTGTGACTCACAGTCGACGGTGATTGGCGGTATCGATGACGGTCGGGGAAGCCGATAGGTGTCGACACCTGTCGGCGTGATTGTGGCAACGTCACGTGTGAGACGTCAGTCGTTTCGGAGAGTTGAAAAATATTCGAAATTGCAATGCTACCGGTTCGTCTATGGAGTATGAAATTATTCCTCGTAGTTTTCGAGAGAGAGAGTATCCAAAGATTCCGAAGAAATTCAATTGTGCAGTCACTATTCACTTTTCTCCACGATGAATAAAATTGTGGAGATGGTCATTCATGTGACATACAGGGTGGCACAATAAAAACGAAACAAGGAATGCATTTCACTGAGAGATCAACTGACATTGAAATAAATGATTCTTCATGTGATTTTGGATAGGACAGGATTTGAAAAAAAAAAACACATTAGGCACTTCTTAGATGATCATCGTTCTAACTACAGAATGAGAAATAGTGATGAAAGGGAAAAAAGGCGTTATTTTCCATCACTAGCCGATTATTTTCATAAACGTGTTTTCTCGAGAACTACTGCATTGCATTCCAAAAACAAGAAAGCGTTGGTAAGAGATTTCGATTACCTTCAAAGTGATGTATCACTCGACCTCTTATCCCATTTGAGATTCAAGGGTTGGAGCTCACCCCTCCGAGGGGTTTGAAGTGAGGAAGTTGAAAACATGCGCCAAATATTTCTCCCTCGAAATGAAAATCGACTGGTTCGAGCGTTTTTTTTCTGAGAACGATAAAAATGTTTCGTTTTCATTGGGCCACCCAGTACGTTCAAGTGTTGATGGTTATACTATAATTTTTTTGTTTGACAGAAAAATCCAGTGATCTGTAGTCCATTTTCATTCGCAATGTTAAGGAAAACTCATATTTTCGAGAATATTTGATCACGATATGATTCATTCGTCATGGAATTATTTGCCTAGTGAAGCCTTTCCTGATGCTTACGACCTCCAAACCTCCAAGAAAAATGCCAATACATACCTTCTCTCCCAACATTGCACCGCTGGCTGACACGATATTCCTCGAACATTATATGATATACTGTGTTGTCGAAAGATAAAAAAATCTACAAACATGGCTTCCTGGTAACTTCTCTTGCGACACACCGGCTGGTAGGTATCTTCTATGCAAATATTTACCATCCTCCTACTTAGTTTAGCTCGTAAATTCAATTTGATTACATAAGAGCTGGGCATATACTCGTATACCAACAACCTACAGAGGTAAATAAACATATAAATAATATTCATTCAGGTATCATGCAATTCTCTGATACGTCCAGCGATATTTTTTATGGAGAATGCAGCAAGGAATGGAATTAATACAATGAATCATACTGAGTATTGTGTTTATCCATTACTCTTACGGAAGCGTTGCACGGACATGTTGACTTTTTTTTATATTGCTGACAATTATGGCCAAGTGTCAGTTTCAACATGCTAATAGCCATAATTGTCAATTCAAACTGGCATTTATCCCTAATTGCCACTGAACTGGCAATCAGAGATGAATGCCAGTTTGAAGTGGCATTAGGCCATGATTGCTAGTTCCCCACCTTATTTTGAGGTGAAAAAATACGATTCATATTTCGGAGATATCGAGCAACAGTGTTGGGACTTCTAAAAAATTATTATCGCAAATTATCCGCTATATCTTCCGAAAAAAACATCAGATCAAGCTGAGAAATGGCGATACTATGGAGAAGAAATGTCCAAGAAATCGATCGGTAGGTCGATAGAGTCCGTTAGACCGTCCGTTCTAAAAATATGGCGCGTTGAAGTGAAAATAGTGCGCCTTTTGTCAAAAAAATGCACTTAGGAGTGAGATTACTCTGTTATCGAGACGAATTCAGTTATTTCGATAGCAGATTCGTTTTCTACGAGTCAGAATTAGTGGTTGTGAATTTTTTCAGATTTTTCAAACAATAATTTGGAATTTCGAATTTTCCAAGCTACGATTATCTGATAAATACGTACCTTGGATTTTATGACATAAGCGAAATTTCTCATTTTTTGATCGAATTGTCTGCAATTCTGGAATCCAGACGGAAATCGCACGAGGAATCGATCTGTAGGTCGATCGAGTCTGTAAAACCGACCTTTCCAGAGATATGGAGCGTCAAAGTGAAAATAGTGCGGTTTTTGACAAGAAAAACGCACTTAGGAGTGAGATTACTCTGTTATCGAGACGAATTCAGTTATTTAGATAGCAGATTCGTTCTCTACAAGTCAGAATCAGTGGTTGTGAATTTTTTCAGATTTTTCAAACAATAATTTGGAATTTCGAATTTTCCAAGCTACGATTATCTGATAAATACGTATATATATATATATATATATATATGTAAATTGTCTGCAATTCTGGAATCCAGACGGAAATCGCACGAGGAATCGATCTGTAGGTCGATCGAGTCTGTAAAACCGACCTTTCCAGAGATATGGAGCGTCAAAGTGAAGATAGTGCGGTTTTTGACAAGAAAAACGCACTTAGGAGTGAGATTACTCTGTTATCGAGACGAATTCAGTTATTTCGATAGCAGATTCGTTTTCTACGAGTCAGAATTAGTGGTTGTGAATTTTTTCAGATTTTTCAAACAATAATTTGGAATTTCGAATTTTCCAAGCTACGATTATCTGATAAATACGTATATATATATATATATATATATATATATATGTAAATTGTCTGCAATTCTGGAATCCAGACGGAAATCGCACGAGGAATCGATCTGTAGGTCGATCGAGTCTGTAAAACCGACCTTCCCAGAGATAAGAGCGTCAAAGTGAAAATAGTGCGGTTTTTGACAAAAAAACGCACTTAGGAGTGAGATTACTCTGTTATCGAGACGAATTCAGTTATTTCGATAGCAGATTCGTTCTCTACAAGTCAGAATCAGTGGTTGTGAATTTTTTCAGATTTTTCAAACAATAATTTGGAATTTCGAATTTTCCAAGCTACGATTATCTGATAAATACGTATATATATATATATATATGTAAATTGTCTGCAATTCTGGAATCCA
The DNA here is from genome assembly GCA_963576655.1 of Gastrophysa polygoni. Taxonomy (NCBI): domain Eukaryota; kingdom Metazoa; phylum Arthropoda; class Insecta; order Coleoptera; family Chrysomelidae; genus Gastrophysa; species Gastrophysa polygoni. Next base: position 32,661,964 of record OY755085.1, read on the forward strand.
GACGGAAATCGCACGAGGAATCGATCTGTAGGTCGATCGAGTCTGTAAAACCGACCTTCCCAGAGATAAGAGCGTCAAAGTGAAAATAGTGCGGTTTTTGACAAAAAAACGCACTTAGGAGTGAGATTACTCTGTTATCGAGACGAATTCAGTTATTTCGATAGCAGATTCGTTTTCTACGTGTCAGAATTAGTGGTTGTGAATTTTTTCAGATTTTTCAAACAATAATTTGGAATTTCGAATTTTCCAAGCTACGATTATCTGATAAATACGTACCTTGGATTTTATGACATGAGCGAAATTTCTCATTTTTCGATCGAATTGTCTGCAATTCTGGAATCCAGACGGAAATCGCACGAGGAATCGATCTGTGGGTCGTTCGAGTCTGTAAAACCGACCGTTCCGGAGATATGGAGCGTCAAAGTGAAAATAGTGCGGTTTTTGACAAAAAACGCACTTAGGAGTGAGATTACTCTGTTATCGAGACGAATTCAGTTATTTCGATAGCAGATTCGTTTTCTACGAGTCAGAATTAGTGGTTGTGAATTTTTTCAGATTTTTCAAACAATAATTTGGAATTTCGAATTTTCCAAGCTACGATTATCTGATAAATACGTACCTTGGATTTTCAGACATGAACAAAAATTGTTTTTCCCCATGGAATGATCTAAAATCGGGCAGTCTTTGTGGAAATTGTCTGAAAAATCGATTGGTGAGTAGTTCAAATCCGTAAGTCTCACCGAACCGGAGATATCGAGCTCCAAAGTGGAATTTCTGCGTTTTCAGACTAAAAAAGCACTTAGGAGCGATATAACCTCGTTATCTTCACGAATTATCTCCTTCTGATCACAGTTCTGATATCTACGGGTCCGAAATAGAGATTACGAATTTTCTCAGATTTTTAAAAAAATAATTAGTAATTTCGAGCCTGAGTTTTCTGACACAAACAAAATTCCGCATCATACGATCGAATCGGTTAAAATCATGGAATCTAGATGAAAATCGAACGAGGAATCCGACCGTGTACCGGAAAATGTTCTGTGACCTACTGTTCGGGAGATATCGAGCTCCAAAGTTGGAATTGTGCGTTTTTCAGGTAAACACGTGCATGTGCGCGAATAATATATATATTATATATACATATATTATATATAAAAAATCGGTGGGTCTAACGAGCCTCGCAAGAACTCGAAAACGCAGAAAGAAGAAACAGTTTCCGAATAATTCTCTTCCATCTAGTCACTCGAAGATATTTCAGACTGAGGTATCGTATAACCGATCGTAAATTCAAACTCTTGTCGCGATAATCGCGTTTGCTCGGTCCATAAATTTCGGCAAGTTCATGCTATTGCGATGTTATTTTTTTTCCTCGAGAACAAGCTTCGTGTATTTCTGGTAATTGCGACAGAGGAAGACACCGAACGCTTTGCTCGGATAAGATACAGACGAAAAACACGAAACAGCGACTGATGCCTACAGTCGTGTCGGAAGACATTTATGTTCTCTCCTTCTCCTTCTCCTTCTCCTTCTCCTTCTCCTTCTCCTTCTCCTTCTCCTTCTCCTTCTCCTTCTCCTTCTCCTTCTCCTTCTCCTTCTCCTTCTCCTTCTCCTTCTCCTTCTCCTTCTCCTTCTCCTTCTCCTTCTCCTTCTCCTTCTCCTTCTCCTTCTCCTTCTCCTTCTCCTTCTCCTTCTCCTTCTCCTTCTCCTTCTCCTTCTCCTTCTCCTTCTCCTTCTCCTTCTCCTTCTCCTTCTCCTTCTCCTTCTCCTCCTCCTTCTCCTTCTCCTTCTCCTTCTCCTTCTCCTTCTCCTTCTCCTTCTCCTTCTCCTTCTCCTTCTCCTTCTCCTTCTCCTTCTCCTTCTCCTTCTCCTTCTCCTTCTCCTTCTCCTTCTCCTTCTCCTTCTCCTTCTCCTCCTCCTCCTCCTCCTCCTTCTCCTTCTCCTTCTCCTTCTCCTTCTCCTTCTCCTTCTCCTTCTCCTTCTCCTTCTCCTTCTCCTTCTCCTTCTCCTTCTCCTTCTCCTTCTCCTTCTCCTTCTCCTTCTCCTTCTCCTTCTCCTTCTCCTTCTCCTTCTCCTTCTCCTTCTCCTTCTCCTTCTCCTTCTCCTTCTCCTTCTCCTTCTCCTTCTCCTTCTCCTTCTCCTTCTCCTTCTCCTTCTCCTTCTCCTTCTCCTTCTCCTTCTCCTTCTCCTTCTCCTTCTCCTTCTCCTTCTCCTTCTCCTTCTCCTTCTCCTTCTCCTTCTCCTTCTCCTTCTCCTTCTCCTTCTCCTTCTCCTTCTCCTTCTCCTTCTCCTTCTCCTTCTCCTTCTCCTTCTCCTTCTCCTTCTCCTTTTCCTTCTCCTTCTCCTTTTCCTTTTCCTTCTCCTTCTCCTTCTCCTTCTCCTTCTCCTTCTCCTTCTCCTTCTCCTTCTCCTTCTCCTTCTCCTTCTCCTTCTCCTTCTCCTTCTCCTTCTCCTTCTCCTTCTCCTTCTCCTTCTCCTTCTCCTTCTCCTTCTCCTTCTCCTTTTGTATTATCATCAAAGTCTGTTCAATGAATTCGAGCAGTGAGAATTTTCCTGCTGTTTCAATGGAATAACTGGTGATATTTTGAACACCCTATATCAATCGCCATGTGATATACGATTTATTTTTTCGAATCCTCCGTTGTACAACTCGTTACCCTTCTAATCGTGTTTGTAGCATTGTGTTTTCGAAAAAGAGACGTTGTTTCTTCAGGAGATATTTATGGACCCTTCCACTCTGAAGGAGAAAGATGCCGGTTGCGAGAACCAGTGCCGTACAACAAAACAATTCGATAAATCTGATCATGGAAACTTCATGAGCGTGCACATGTCAAGCTCGAAGGGAAATTGATAGTTTTTTCACACACTCAGGTGTTATAAACACTCATGATGCACATAATTTGAATATTCATGGACGTAGGAAAAATAGTGTACATTATTTTTTATGTTTTATCGATAGATGGGGATATGCGCAACTCGAATTCAATGCATGTTAGTTCTAGTGGGCATTTTCAGTTTCATGAAATATGCCGGAGCTTCAGGAGATAGTCCTGGGTGTCACATTTCACTTGATAATTTCGTGTGCGCCAACCTGAATTTTCCGCATTTTGACGCCAAACACAGCTCCTGCCATTCAAATGATCAATTTTTCCTTCCCAATTACTTCATTATAAAAATATTATTATTATAAAATCTCAAAATATATGTACGAGCTACTAGAGTCATTTAATTCGAGTTTTTTTTTTCTGGCAAATTCCCGCTGTCTTTCTGACAGTTTGAACAACAACTATAACTCATCCGAGTGGAGGATGTGAAATGAGCGATCTTCTCCTGACGGACGTCTATGGTGGCTAATCCGTGGGCAGCAAGCTGCTTGCATTTCAATCCGGAACCGAAATCGTGGGTGTAATTACATACAGACGTTACACGTTCGGTGGTTTTTTTTTTCATCTAGAGGGCTTTGAATCCAGAGCAACTATCGTCCTTTCGATCTTGCTGCAATTGGATCGCTCGAATAACATTTAAATTGTGCTAATTAAGGTCTTTGTGCTCTTTGGTCAAGAGGGTGCATCGAGAAAGACTCATCATCAGAGTCCAACTAGAAATTTCATATCTTATTATAGTTGCGAAAATGTTTTCGATACATTTTGGCAAATCCCAGCTGATGATAGAATAATACATGTGACTCCAGAGACTAACTATTGAATGAAAAAAAAATGACAGAATTATAGATACATTTCGTATGTTTCATTTCCGAGTTGATGAATTTCGATCTGATCAATTCAATGATGACTTTGTTCTTTCTTTGAGAACACCATATCCTCATCTCGATTTGCAGTTGATGTTTCGTCAAGTATTAGGTACCTCTTATGGGTTTTTGTTTATTTCTGCGAATGAATTTAACAAGCAAGTTCCTTTCATTCCGACACCGAAAAGTGCCAGTCCAATTTTTATAATCGTAACATCAGCAGTTTCGATGATCCTTATTTGAACTTGCAACTAATCCAACACATAATAATGCCGAAAAATTCTCGAGTTATTATGCATTTATATTCAAATATTCAACTGGGAGTGATAGCCACGTGATCCCTCCGAATTCTTCTTTTTCGACAATTTCAACACCCAAGTTCAATCAATTATTGATAAAAGTTTCTCCCACTGAAGTAACTTCCTCATAGAAAGAGAAAGGAAATATGATCTATTTATATGATAAATATGAGTACACTTGTGAGACATCAAGGAATCATATCAATTGCAATATAAATTAGTTTGATAACTGAATTTTACTATAAATTTATTTATCACAATCAATAAGAGCATTCACATAGGGGGTTATCTTCTATACGTCGGTGATATCAGTGGATGCGATGTTCCTCAGTTGACTAAAATGCCTACCAGATTCGTTCCCCATACCAAGCAAAATGAAAAACTGCACGTAAAACAACACCCCAATCAGCAACATCACGATGGTGATAAGCACAAACATCCATACCAACAGAGTGCTACTGACGTAGGGATCTTGCAGTTCCTCCTTGAGCTCGTTCACCAACTCCTGACCGCTCTCAGTGGTCACCAGCGGACAATCTCCGACTTCCTTTCCATGACCGACCAAACTGTTGACATGGTCCAGCAAAGCGAGCGATCTCAGCTTGGTCTCCATGATGCAAGACAAAGAGTTGTTCAACAGATTGATCGACCGCAACTTCGGAGCTCTCATGATCAAGCTCAGGTAATCGAACTTCTCGATATGGTTATTGGATAGATCTATCTGCACCATGCTGTGCATCTGCAATCTCCCGGTTATCTTCAACGAAGTGATGTTGTTCCGAGACACATTGAGCATTCTGAGATGCGGCAGCCCCGAAAAACGCCCGGTATCGATACCACGCAGCCTGTTCTCTGCCAAGTCGAGCGTGGTCATCTTGGACAGCCCTCGGAACATCCTGGTGGTTATATTATCGAGCAAGTTTCTACTCAGATCGAGATCCTCCAAACCGGTCAGGTTCTCGAAAGCTCCAGGTGGAAAACTAGCCGACGTCAGAGCGTTGCCAGATAGATTGAGAGATATCAATCGGTGCCGCGGTCCCAGACCCATGCTGAAGTTGAATACGTTGTTATTGGCTAAATTCACCGACGTCAAACTCCTCAGCTGGTCGAACTCGGCACCACTCAACCTATGAATACGGTTGTCGTTCAGCAGAAGAACCCTCAGGTTCACCAGAGGCGCCAACATTTCGGCGTGCGCGAGTTTATTGTGGCTCAGATCGAGGATCCTGAGATTGTGGAGGCCCTCGAAGGTATCCGGCGCGAGTTGCTCCAGCTGGTTGTCTCGCAAGTTGAGCACCTCCAAGATGTGCAGTTCTCTGAACACCTTCGGCTCCAGACGATACAACGCTCTCTCCAGCTCCAAGTATTTGACCTTGCGAATGCCCTCGAAGGCTCCCGGATGGATTCTGTCGATGGGATTGTGGGACAACAGCAGCTTCTCCATGTACATCATTCCTATGAAGGCCTTGGGCAGGATGTAGTTGACGGAGCTGTTCCTGATGTCGAGGGTTTTGATCTCGTTGCCTGGTATGTCGAAGGTGTAGGCGTCCAGAGAGGAGAGGGCGCAGTTGAGGCAAACGAGGGTTTCGTCGAGGTAGTCGAAGCGATAGGTGGTGAGTTTGAAGAAAGGAGCCGTCGCATTGACGCAGATTGCTGTCAGGGAACCTCTCTTGCCGTAGCTGCAAGACATCGACTGAAGGAAGGCTAGCGCTGTGGGAGCGAAAAAGAAGGCCGCCAGCCACCATTTTATCTGTAAAGAAAATGGGTTCTGTGAGACGTCAATTATCGGAATCTTCTTTTGAGAAATGAAGGCAACACTTCTCGCCATGACAACCAGTAAGGTAGTGCAATTGATGCAGGATAGAGGACAATCAGAGGTTGATCTTCACGTCGGAAGACACCGAATGAGGTATTTTGGAAATTGCAGACCAACGCCTATGCGATCGGTGACTGCTTGTGAAGTCAGGCTTACAGGGGGGACAAAGGAAACAACTGAATGAGTCACAGTAACAAATTATACATTTACAATGATCAACTATGTACATAAAAAAATTACATAAAGTACTTTACGGGTATCCATCTTCGTTTCTTTCAGCTTCAGACGCTACCAAATTAGAGGTAGAAATACTTCTCTTCCCCCTACTTCCTCTCATCTCCTGATAAGTACGGTACTGCATGTAGAACAACAGTCCTATGCAGATGAACACCACGCTCATCAGAACCATGATAGTAACTTCAGAGCCTGTAACGCGAGAGGACAAAGATTCCGAGACGGCGACTACCTCATCGACGACTTGGATGGTTTTCTTCGGAGGTTCGTCGAGGCACACCATCTGGCTGCCGTTACCTTCAGACAGCACGAACTTGAAGTTATCTTCTTGGAAATACGTTTCCATGTCGCTCTCCAAGCTGCAAGGCAGCAAATTGTGTTCCAGCCGCAGATACGACAGTCTCGGAAGCCTGCCGATCAAGCCGACGTAGTCCAAGTCAGTTATGTGGTTGTGAGACAAGTCCACGGCGTGCAGGCTGGGTAAGGAAAGCACTCCGTCGATCTCGACGGCCACGATAGTGTTGTGGGAGCAGTTGAGAACCTCGAGTTGGGGAAGAGCTGAGAGAGTGTTAGTTTGTAAGGCGCCCAGAACGTTGTAAGCGAGGTTGAGTTCGCGTAGACTGAACAGACCATGCAGGACTTTGCGTTCTAAGGAGCCTATCTGGTTGTAGCTGAGGTCCAGTATCTCGAGCGCGTGCAGCCCTTTGAGGAACTCCGGAGTCAACGAGACTATGAGGTTGGTTCGGAGTAGAAGATTCCTCAAGTGATTGTTGGGATTCAGCTCGATGACAGGGGAGGCGAGTCTGTTGTTGGACAGGTCCAGCTCGGCCAGGGCAGTCAAATTGATGAACTCGTCACCGTTGAGCGTGTGCAAGTGGTTGTTCTCGAGGTTCAGGATCTGCAAGGAAGTCAGGTTCGTCAGCACCTTCTGCAGCTCTGTGATCTGGTTGTTTTTGAGATTCAACTCCACTAGTTTGTCGAGGCCGTGGAAGGCATACGCCGCTATGGTTTGTATGCTGTTGGACTCGAGGTTGAGCTGCTTCAAATCGACTAGTTCTAGGAAACCGTCGTCTGAAAGAATGTTCAACTCGTTGTGGGACAGATCGATGGATTTGATCTTCTTGATGCCCGAGAAGGTTGAAGGGTAGATGGAGCGTATGTCGTTGTAGCTGAGGACTAGCTCTTCGAGGAACACGAGACCCATGAAGCTCTTAGGTCGGATGTTCTCTATCCGGCTGTCGTTGAGGACCAGTATTTTGATCTGGTTGCCGGATATGTCGAAGGTGCTGGCCTCGATGGTCGTCAGGGTGCAGTTCTGGCATTTGACGGTTTCGTCGAGCTGATCGAATCTGTACGGGGTGGCGCGGAAGAAGGCAGGGTCAGCGTTGACGCAGGTGGCTGTGAGAGATCCTCTTTCCCCGTAGGAGCATTTCATTTCGCTGGACGCGACTGTCGATCTGGAGAATGTAGTGAGAGCGGTCGCTGTGGTGAGCAATAGGAGCGACCATATTTGTCCCCCGATCTGTAAAGAAAATGGTGTATTTAGTATAGGGGCGGATTCCCAAGTATAGTATATTCAATCATTCGGAAAATGATTGAATCCACTGAGCTCCTTCCTTCTTGGAGATGCGTCTGATTATGATATCATCACCCCCCCCCTTTTCTGATTTTTATCCCTGTGGATCCACGACATTATTCAGTTCAATCAAAAAACAATATTCAGGGAACATCATCATTCATGACAATGACAAACAACACAGTTGACTTGACTTCCTACTTGCTGTATTTTGGGTTGCATACGGTTGCAGCGAATTTTTGAATTACTTTCGAATTAAAGTAGGCGTATTTCGTGAAATTTGGATGAATGACAATGGACAGACAGTAGGTATAACTTGGAATAATAATGATTCAACTATTTATGGTCGTGAGAAAAACTTGTTATCATTTCTCAGTATTGATAATCATGCTATTTCTGATTTCCATATCAACTCAAATTGGAAAAATAACAACTACATTTGAATATATCCATCAAGATATCAATTAGACCATCTTGCAGGAATATGCTTCGTTCTCACTGTCTGAGATGCTACAAAAGTAGTTTAAAAAAAAGATTGTAGACTAGCAGACAATTTTGCACTATATTTGTGAATTTTCTTTCTTTTTTTTTCTTGTTACCTATCAATGAAATTATGATTATTAATATCATATATTTCTATACGTATTTGGTAGTATTCTTGTCATGGAAAGTAGGTCAGAGTTCTTGAAAATGTGTTGCAAGCTCAATATTCTGCGGAATGTCAGTTTTGGAAATGGGTGGCCCAAAGAAAACGAAACAAGATATTAGGCTAGGCCGATTTGACATAGTTTGTTCTCATAGAAAAAAAAAACGCTCGAACTGGTCGATTTTTATTTCGAGTGAGAAATATGTTGCGCATGTTTTCAACTTTTTCACTTGAACCCCTCGGAGGGGTGAGCTTCAACCCTTGAATTTCAAATGGGATAAGGGGTCAAGTGATACATCATTTTGAAGGTAATCGAAAACTCTTACTAACGCTTCCTCGTTTTTGGAATTCAATGCAGTAGTTCTCGAGAAAACACGTTTATGAAAATAATCGGCTAGTGATTTAGAAATAGTGATTTCATCACTATTTCTCATTTTGTAGTTAGAACGGTGTTCATCTGAGAAGTGCCTTATGTGTTTCTTTCAAATCCTGTCCTATCCAACATTACATAGAGATTCATTTATTTTAATGTCAGTTCCTTGATCTCTCAGTAGAATAAATACCTTGTTTCGTTTTCATTGGGCCACCCTGCATATGTTGAAAATATGGTTTGGAAATTCGATAACCCGCTTTCCCATCTCTCAATTTTGCGTTTTATGTAATGCATGGAGATGAAAAATATTTTTCTTCAAAACTATTATCTATATTTTATCGCGAAGTGATTCCAGTACCAGTTACCGAACGAACAATAGCTTTGACCTCTGACTGCTTTTCGATGTATTTTATCACTTCACTCTTCACAACAAAATGATATTCAACACGAGACAAACAAAATCGCGCGAGTCGAGGCATGAAAGTTCCAATTTTAGTTCACAAAACTCCATCGATTATTTAGGAAGACATTGGAGAATTTTTAGTTGCCAGGAATACGAAAAATGACTGCCAATATTGTGCCCAGTCGGTTAGATAAAATAAGCTGTCATTTTGATTTGCAGAAGCCTCCTGATATCTAAGGTGGTTCTAGACTTTTACAACTGAAACATCTGACCGATTTTGGGCATTTTTGTCGAAATGAGTCCCTCAATGACGATCAGCAAACAATCTTTAACATCCTTCAGAATGGTTCATCTTGAAGAGTTTGATGATATAAATGAAAAAGTGAAGATAAAAGAGATAACTTTTATAGAATTTACCCCCAGACACTGGATTTTGATAATTACTAAATAATCACTTCATGTGTGAAAATTTATTATAGAAGGTACTTACTTGCTGGTTTTGGGTCATACTATTCACTGATATCATTAGAGGTCACTGTTCCACAAAGACGAAATTGTGCACTCAAAAAAAAAAGAGGTCAACTATGAATATCACGAAAAATCAAGAATTTCATTTCACTCTAGGGAGAACGATATTTACAAAATTCGACCCTTTATAGATCATCAATGGAATTTTATATCAGCTTATTGAACAAAATACTATTGTGGAAAGTTCTTTTATTTATTTATTCCATATTGGGTTCATATCAACAGGCATATGCCCAGATCCACATTCACAACAATGTATAAAAATACATATAAACATATTGCGAGATAGCTTTGCATGGATCTAATGAACAAAAATTACAAAATAACATTTATAAAATGATGAACAGAAGACTAGACATCGATTTGTGGGTTTTATATAATAGGCGGAAAATTTCCCAATGAATAAAAGTGGAAAATTGCAACACTACAGACATTGCTCTCGAAGTGTATGCTGACATCGATAAGGTTTTGTTTATTTGTCCGATGAAGATTGTCACAATATCTATCTGAATATTATATATTCAAATATTGAGTTTAGTCCTAGTGAGATTTTGTAACAAAATTACGCATTCAGATTTCTCTAATCAATTTTCTAACTCGATGTGTTCAATTGGTTTACTAATTTATGACAATTCGATAACGCCACCCTGTGATTTCCACAATTATGTTTCATTGTATAGTTCGTGACTCAATTGTTGTTTTGTTGTTTGTGCAATTTCGAACGAATTTATTGAACATTTTGGAACAAACAATTTTCATGGTGTTTTCAAATCACTGTCAGCTTTTATCCCGTTTAGGAGAATCGATTGTCAGTCTCTTAAGTCTGTATTTTCTCGACTAGCCTACAGAGGAATGAAAAATGTCTATTCGGAATATCCCAGGTGTAACTGAATGAAACTCTCTAACTGAATAACCTCAAACAATTCGAGGTTATGTGCTCATGAGGCCAAAAACGCAACTGAGGGATGAAAAATTGACCTCGACCCCATCGATCGTCTCAGTAGTTTGCCATGTTTGTGATATCGCAGGTGAGACACCTTGTACAAATCCAACAAGAATTTCAACTTACGGTTATCTGCATCCTGGCTGGAAACCGAATTCGAGGATCTGGAGCAGATGTAACAGGAAACACGCACTTTCGTAACTACAGATAAGGATGATAGAAGTGTCGGAGCCTGTTCTTCTCATCAAGTTTTGTACCAAACTGGCTTATCGTCCAACATAAAGCATATAAATAATATTTGCATTCGATAGTGAGCATCCGATTCTTGTTGTTATTATTTGTTCTGTATATTCTAGAGATATGGATTTCAGAGGTCTTTGGTCAAACTGTTTGTCGATATCGTATGAGCAACATCTGAATCTCGAAAAACCAGGGAGGTGGTGGAAAGGCATAGTTCTCTCATCATACCAGTTCATTTAGTAAAGTTGACATGATCTTGAGTTTGAATCGATTCCAGGTTATTCCATAACAATTAGCTGAATCCATAGACAATGGAAAGGAACCGTATACAGGGTTGGGATAAAGTATGGAACCAAGTAAATATCTTTTGAACGAGAAGAACGATGTTTATGGAAATTCGCAGGTTAGTGCAATGGAACGAAATACATCTAATGTACATTTCTTTGTTGATAATATACTTTCGATCGAACCGGAAATGCCATCAACTTCTTCAATTTAAATGGGACACCCTATATATTTTTACAGATTTTGAAACAGCTTGTTATTTTGAATTCATACATACTGAGTGTAGAGAAATTTGTGAAAACGAAGAATATAGCACTTTTATCAACCACCTTTGAGTTTCTTGCATTAGAGCAAAAAACTATTTAGATAGACTAATTGAAGTTGTTTGTATGCATAGCAATGAATTCTGCTCTGATGCAAAAAAACTCAAAGGTGGTTGATTAAAGTGCTATATTCCTCGTTTTACAGATTTTCAGTATTCAAAATAACAGGCGCTTTCGAAATCTGTATAATTATATAGTGTGTCCCATTCAAATTGAAGAAGTTGATGGCATTTCCAGTTAAACCGGAAGTATATTATCAACGAAATAATGTACATCAGATGCATTTAGTTCCATTGCACTCACCTCTAAATTTTCATTAATATCGTTCTTTAAGTTCAAAAGATATTTACTTGGTTCCATACTTTATCCCAACCCCCTGTATAGCACACGTTTCAAAAAACGTTCTGTCCTACTTTTGCTCTTCGTGAAACTCATTTCCTTTTGACAATCTTCTTATGATGATCTTTTATCTGGATAGTGACATTCAGAGATCGTTCCAAAGAATGTTGAACTTTGATAATACTGTAACGATTTTAGACAAACTTTGATTTTCGCCTACCTCGCGATGAGATACTAAAAGCACTTCACACTGAATGATTCAAATCATATCAACAAATAAAATGCCAATGATCAGAACTGAACTTCAGGGTACCAAGACAAAATGTCACATTTTATTGTGACGAGGCGAAATCAAATATAATACTACAGTCGCCTATCAAGAATATGTGTGAGAACTTCGCTCAGTATTAGTTAAACGTGCCATTTTTGCGCGAAACTTATTTACACTAAATGTATTTTTGACATGTGTTGTCAAGATCATCACTGTTAGACAAAAGAACGACGCGGCGTTGTTATGGAGCTGGAAACTTTCAACGGTAACTTGATGGACTATGAACTTAATGGACTAACATTTTTGGATAATTTATTATAAGTTATTTTCAAAATTCGATATCTCGAAATCGGTTGAATTTAGGAAATGATGCGCTTCATCAATTTTGTTCAGAATTTCGAGCAGAATTGAAATGTGGAATAATATACAGGGTGTCCCATTAGAGAAAAAGCAACTCTGTTTCGTCCTGACTTTTTGACTCATCCTGTATACTTAATTTTTCATTAGCTCAATGGATTTTGAAAAACCCTACAACTTTTGTATCCTAACATTTTTCGCTAGCTATCTCACTTTAGGAAATAATCGACCGTTTCCATACATATCAGCGACCCTGTATAGTTAGTAGTATATTACAAATTTGAAATATAATATATTTAAATTTAACTATGTCCTGTCATTTTTATATTTAGGAAAATTCATCAAGATTATTTCTAAAATTCCAAGAAAACTAGACTGTTCTATCTACCCTGATCGATTGTGTTTTGAGGAGTACCATAGCGGTGCTTCATTCTATTTCTACTCGACGAATAATAGAACACACATGGAAAAAAAAAGAAAACATTTATTATATTAAGCACAACATTAGATACACAAATGAAGTACAAAGGCACATGTCACAACCAGAGTATCTGATATTGCCGAAACCGATTCCAGGATAGACTAGGCATACTCAGTGTTGCCAACTGCATCAGAAGAAAATAAAATGCAGGATATGGAAATAACGCTTATACGACTTTCCCCACCACGATCAGATCAGGAATCAGGTGATGAGGGAAAAATTCAACCTGAGAATTCGATAAAGTCAATTACTTTGTTTGATATCATACGAGCATCCTGTTGGAATGGAAAAACTTTTGAATGAATGCAAGTGGGGTGAGATGAAAGATGTGGGAGTCATCAAAATAAGGAAATGGTCCTCATAACCAAATGATTCGAAGTGTCGATATATACGACCTAAGATGAACATAGATGAAGAAGTATAAATATAATATTGAACAATATAGGGATGTAGTACTTTTTGTGGTGATGTGCTCAGTTTCTTCCATGATGTAAATATTGACTGATGATCCAATTCCCTATCCCCAGCCTCTAGAAAAAGCTTTACTTGATTATGTCGAATGTCAATGTCAATACCTTACTAAGGATTCCCAGGATAGACACTAGATGGCGTCACCTGTGTCGATCTCGACGGTTAACTTGGAAATTCTGTAAAGCACGATTTGAATTCGGAATTCGAAAGAAATGTAAAAATTCAACTGTTAGCTATTCATCACTCTCAGATAACTGTCATTATCAGTTAAAGCAGCTTGGACTTTACGAGTTCGAAAATCGTATTGCCATCTTTACTCGAGAGGTGCCTCGAGAGGTGCAGCCTTAGTGAGGTTGTTTGACAAACCTACATGTGTGGGAAAGAAACAATTGAGGAGTTGATCCACCATCATACATCCACCTTGGTTTCTTCTAACGATCCATAAACGAGAAAAGATTCAAGAGAAGATGATTCCACAGTCTTCTCCCGAAAAAGATCGAATCGATCGATCAACCCCAAGCTCACAAGAGACCTTCGTTGACCCTAGCATTCACACTGGTCGTCACCTCCGCAGACTCCGTCAGTTGCCCCACAATCATCGTCAGTTGCCCCACAATCATCGTCAGTTGCCCCACAATCATCGTCAGCCACCCCACCACAGTTGAAATGCGTGCTTCCACCATGGTCGTTCCTGTGCGCCCATTCGTGACTGGGAAGCTCGCTCTTGTCATCCGCCTTGACGACGTCTTCATAGCTCGGGGGAGGCGTGACAGGCTCCGCCGAGAACATCTCGGTCGTTACGATCGGTACGAAGAGGTCCTGGTTGAGTTCCGGCTGACGGGTGGTGTCTGCTCTGTAGCCGGTCCTTCCTCGCCTCTGGGGACTACTCCTGACCTGCTCCACCGTGGCGAAGCCCAAGTTGGACTTGCAGACGTAGCCGATGACTGCTATCACTGCTGCGCAAGTCAGTACTATCAAAAGGACCTTCCAGTTGCTGGTTTTCTTGGCAGAGGTGACGATATCGTGATCGACGTAGGGATCGTACGAGTTCCAATCGAAGTTCGAATTGGACCCGCCAATGGAGTTCGATTTGTCATCGTCGAAGTAGCAGTCGTCAGAGCCGATGAAGTAGTCACCTCTGGTCGTGAAGTACCTGTAGTAGGCATACTGTTGCTTGCAGCTCACCGGATTATTTCCGAGATGCAAGGTTCTGACCCCGCTGCGACCTAGTAGTTCCACGTAAGGAAGGTAAGTGATTTCGTTGTGGGATACGTCTAGTTCCCTGATCGCTGGGAGGAGGAAACTGAATCGATCATTGCCGAGGCTCACGCGTGAGATTCTATTATGCGAACAATCGAGTAACTTGACTCGAGCCGTCGCAGCGAACGAGTTGAATCTCAACGTTTGAAGAGCGTTGTGCGAAAGATTGACCGTCAACGCGTCTGGTGACCCGCTGAATGCTTCTTCCTCGATCAGAGAAAGTTGATTGTGGCTGAGGTCGACTGTTTCGCTTCCAGCGAATAAAGGAAGCGAGTCACTTTGGAGTCTAGAGATTTGGTTTCCTCGAAGATTCAGGACAGCGTTCGGGTAGAGTATGATATTTCTCATATATACATCGCGAATTGAGTTATGACCTAGGTTGATAGATCTGAGCAAAGTGAAACTCAGCTCGTTGCCATCGAAGGTCACCAGTCTGTTAGTTGCTAAATCTAACCAGGAAAGAGTGTGGAGTGGTTTGAGAACGTCTTTCACTACAAACAGTTTGTTGTCGCTCAGATCAAGGGTGTGGAGTCCTCTCAAACCATCAAACCCTCCTTTGTCTATCTCTTCCAAGTCATTTTTCGACAGGATCAGGATATTCAGCTGGGGCAGTTCTACGAAAGTATCATTTGCGATCCTGCTGATACGGTTGGAAGACAGATCGAGAGCAGTGACTTCATGAAGCCCAACGAATATGCTTGATGACACGTTACTGATGGCGTTGTGGCTGAGGTCCAGCTCTTCGAGAACCACCAATTTGGAGAAAGTGTCGTCTTGGAGGTCCTCGATGTGGCTGTTTTTCAGGTCGAGCCTTCGTATGCAATTTCCTGAGTTGAAGGCGTCTGGCGCCAGGACGTTCAAGGAACAATTTATGCATGCGACTGTGTTGTTTTCTGATATGTATCTTACGGAACCAGCGATATTTATCTCCAAACATGGTACGAGATCAGGGGAGGTGATGAGAATTTCCGTGAGCAATGTGAAGAGGGTGATCCATATTCCTCGTTCCACCTGGAAACAATGAGAATTTATGGGATTATCCCGTTTAGTCTAGTCTAATCTTGTGTATTGGAGGAGAGATTTGAATCCAGCAGTCGGTTGTTAACATTGATTACTTCGATTTAGATGTCGCAAAAATTTCAATTGGCAAAAAACTGTCATATTTTTTCTAAATTTGCAACACATAACTCCTTCGAGTGTCCGTATTTCAATTCCACGACCTATTTAGACAGTTTTTCTACAAAAAAAGCAGATCGGTCGTACAACGACTCTAAAGAATTTGTCATTCTGTGAATCTTTCTTGATGGTTCATACAGGGTGTTCTAGGGGTGATTCAGTGCAACAGTAGTAGGTCCCATGTTAGAGGCGTTAAAATTTAGAAAGACGATGAATTGCCTAAATAGGATTTGATGCATTTGATTTTTGCCTTTCGCACATGATATCATCACAACAATTGTTCAAAATTTCTCCATCCAACCTGAATACACCGATTTAAACGTCGTTGACTAAAAATTTGATCCTCGTTTTGAATGATTTCAAGTGCTGCTGTAATTCGTCCAATTAAGTCTTGCTCTGTTTCTACTGGAGTCTCGTAGACCAGAGACTTTACAGGAAAAAATCTAGCGATGTTAAATCGAGTGATCTAGGAGGCCAAGAAACTGCTCCACCTCTGACAATCCAACGGTCCCCAAACCGCTGATTTTTTCTTGTGTGAAGTCTACGAGGTCTACGAATTTCCAGTAGAAACAGAGCAAGACTCGATTGGACGAATTACAGCAGCATTTGAAATCATTCAAAACGAGGATCAAATTTTTAGTCGAGTCCACCGAAATCATGTGCGACATTTGAATCGGTGATTTCAGTCGGAGGAAGGTTACTGTAGACTGGACAAATTCAAAAACTCTTCTCTGGATCCCATGAATAGTAAGAGATTGGAGATTGGACAATATGATACGCATTTGAGTGTCATAATGACTACAAGAATTATAGGTAAATTCTGCACTGCGATCCATATTTTTCGGTTATATTTTGTGGTACTTGAGTGAAAAATAAGAATTAAAAAAATCCTCGAAGGAGTTAAATCCATCTTCTTAACATCCTCGACGAAGATGTGCTGTCGAACGAGAATTTGTGACATTTCCATCATGGAATGTCCATTGTCCATTGTGGTCGAAGGAAAAATCGGAAAAATATGGATCGCACGACAAGTGCGATACTACCAAATTATATTTCGACTTGCTGTCTTCGAGTAGAACGAAATAGTATTACTTCAATGACTCATCTGATTACTCACATCTGCCATAAATTCTGATGGATTTCTATTTCCCGGCGAACCTATTTCAAGAGAACACCTCCGTATAGATAAACATCTGTCGGTTGACCTTGACCATGGACAATGGAGAAAAATATTCTGGGCGTACTCGACTCCAATTATCGTATGAGCTCCGATCGATAAGCGATTGGCTGAACACACCGACTATTTTTTGTCACAGATTTGGTTTGAGATTTGGGATCTAGATGGGATTAGTCACTGTCATTTGTTTATCTTTCGTTTTTACACGTACTGCGCACTCTATGACTGTCAAGCGAAACACGACGCTAACACCGAGGAAATGATGGAATGAATAAAATGCTCTCCGAGGTTGCCAAGTTTTCTTAGAGTTTGGTCATACTGAAATAATGAGCCAAAATAGTACATGAAAGTGTGTTCATTTATTGTGCGCGAAATGATACTTTGGTGGTCGAGTCCAATCAACGCATCAACATTCTTTTTGATTTTTTCGAATCGACTTTCTTCGATGGCCGTTCCTTTATCTAAGTATACGGAATAGTCCATGAGAATTTTTTCAAAATTTTTCAACGACTTTTAGATTTTTGCAGAAATCTACCTTAGTGATAGTGGTTGAAATGTACATGAAATGTTCGAGCATAGACGAACATTCTTATTTTTTGTCTGAAAAAGAATGTCTGAAAAATCGATTGGTGGGTCGATCTCATCTGTAAGTCTAACCGTTCCGGAGATATGGCGCGTCAAAGTCAACTTTTTGCTTTTTCCGCCGAAATAAGCACTTCTGAGTTGAATTACCAAGTTACCTTTACGAATTGAGTTTTTTCGATTACAGTTTCGTCATCTACGTATCCGACATAGTCTATATGATTTTTTTCAGAATTTTGAAATGACTTTTAGATTTTTGGAAAAATCGACCACACAGATAGTCGGAAAAAATGTACATGGAATTTTCGACCATAAACGAAAATTTGTATCTTTCGTTCGATCAAGCTGATTTTCTCCAATCCAGTGGAAAATTGTCTGAAAAATCGATTGGTAGATCGATCTCATCTGTAAATCTAACCGTTCTGGAGATATGGCGCGTGAAAGTCAACTTTTTGATTTTTCCGTCGAAATAAGCACTTCTGAAATGAATTACCAAGTTACCTTTACGAATTGAGTTTTTTCGATTACAGTTTCGTTATCTGCGTATCCGAAATAGTCTATATGATTTTTTTCAGGATTTTGAAATGACTTTTGGATTTTTGTCAAAGTCGACCATACAGATAGTCGGAAAAAATGTACATGGAATTTTCGACCATGAACGAAAATTTTTATCTATCGTCCGATCGGGCTGATTTTTCCCATCCTAGTAGAAAAATGTCTGAAAAAACGATTGGTGGGTCGATCTTCTCTGTAAGTCTAACCGTTCCGGAGATATGGCGCGTCAAAGTCAACTTTTTGCTTTTTCCGCCGAAATAAGCACTTCTGAGTTGAATTACCAAGTTACCTTTACGAATTGAGTTTTTTTGATTACAGTTTCGTTATTTACGTATCCGACATAGTCTATATGATTTTTTTCAGAATTCTGAAATAACTTTTAGATTTTTGGAAAAATCGACCACACAGATAGTCGGAAAAAATGTACATGGAATTTTCGACCATAAACGAAAATTTGTATCTTTCGTTCGATCAAGCTGATTTTCTCCAATCCAGTGGAAAATTATCTGAAAAATCGATTGGTAGATCGATCTCATCTGTAAATCTAACCGTTCCGGAGATATGGCGCGTGAAAGTCAACTTTTTGCTTTTTCCGTCGAAATAAGCACTTCTGAAATGAATTACCAAGTTACCTTTACGAATTGAGTTTTTTCGATTACAGTTTCGTTATCTACGTATCCGAAATAGTCTATATGATTTTTTTCAGGATTTTGAAATGACTTTTGGATTTTTGTAAAAGTCGACCATACGGATAGTCGGAAAAAATGTACATGGAATTTTCGACCATAGATGAATATTTTTATCTTTCGTTCGATTAAGCTGATTTTCTCCAATCCAGTGGAAAATTGTCTGAAAAATCGATTGGTGGATCGATCTCATCTGTAAGTCTAACCGTTCCGGAGATATGGCACGTCAAAGTCAACTTTTTGCTTTTTCCGCCGAAATAAGCACTTCTGAGTTGAATTACCAAGTTACCTTTACGTATTGACTATTTTAGATTACAGTTTCATCATCTACGTATCCGACATAGTCTATATGATTTTTTTCAGAATTTTGAAATGACTTTAAGATTTTTGTAAAAATCGACCATACAGATAGTCGGAAAAAATGTACATGGAATTTTCGACCATAAACGAAAATTTTTATCTATCGTCCGATCGGGCTGATTTTTCCCATCCTAGTAGAAAAATGTCTGAAAAATCGATTGGTGGGTCGATCTTATCTGTAAGTCTAACCGTTCCGGAGATATGGCGCGTCAAAGTCAACTTTTTGCTTTTTCCGCCGAAATGAGCACTTCTGAGTTGAATTACCAAGTTACCTTTACGAATTGAGTATTTTCGATTACAGTTTCGTTATCTACGTATCCGAAATAGTCTATATGATTTTTTTCAGAATTTTGAAATGACTTTTAGATTTTTGTAAAAATCGACCATACAGATAGTCGGAAAAAATGTACATGGAATTTTCGACCATGAACGAAAATTTTTATCTATCGTCCGATCGGGCTGATTTTTCCCATCCTCGTAGAAGAATGTCTGAAAAATCGATTGGTGGGTCGATCTTCTCTGTAAGTCTAACCGTTCCGGAGATATGGCGCGTCAAAGTCAACTTTTTGCTTTTTCCGCCGAAATAAGCACTTCTGAGTTGAATTACCAAGTTACCTTTACGAATTGAGTTTTTTCGATTGCAGATTCGTTATTTATGTGTTCGAAATAGTATTAGTGATTCTTTTCAGAATATTAATATAAATTCTGGAATTTTGGAAAAATCGACCATACGGATTGTCGGAAAAAATATACATTGTGAATTTTCGACGATGAACGAAAATTTTTATTTTCCGTCCGATCGAGCTAATTTTTTCCATTTCTGTAGAAAGATCAATTTTTCCTGTAGGTTTCTTCCATAAGCATGAATAGAATTAATTAGAATTAATGTGTATCTAATAATATTTTGGAAGGACAGGTTGTCATGGGAAAAGATCTCATATAGGTGGTTGAAAAAATACAATATATAGTATGGCACTTTTCGGATACAAAATACCAAAACTGTCTCACAATAGCAAAAAAAACAACATAGTGGTAGTGGTAGTGGTAGTGGTAGAAAAACGTCACGAAAAAATAATAATTGAAGTTTCTGACACATGATGGAAGAATAGTTATATAATTTTTCACTACTGTCTGAAGGCCAATCGAGGATGTGGTTTGTTGATTTTCTCAAAGATTTTTGGGATTTTCTTTCCTTGTTTTCAATAATAAAAATAGCAATTAGGATATATTTCTAGATTTATGATCTCCAAAATGCCACTGCGCTTAAAATTTGACTCGAGATACCTAAAAAAATTCTCTATTTTTCAGCGACACCTTGTTTTGTCACTCTTAAAGGTCAAAACAGGAATTAGCAGATTGTCAAAAATCTGCGGAAAATTTATTTTTCATCAATCGAGAAGTATGATCAATAAATCGAAAAACGTAAAAGTTCGACCAAGACCCTACAATTGGCAACCATGCTGCTACCATGCAGGTCTCAATGCAATGGCGTCTATCCAATAACAGCTGTTTGTGCTACGTTGCCAAATTCAATTTATTATCGTATAAGCGCAGAAATTTAGAAATTATTGGCATCAAAATATCGTTCATATCATCATCAGGAATAGATTCTGGAGCTAGTTGGGACCAGATATAAATATATAATGCATTCTGGAGCGATATTTCCATGATATAGGACTTTAAATGAAAGTTTAGCTCAAATATAGCAACAATTTGAAAAGTCGCTAGATATCAAAACGTTTGGCAACAGCGCCTAGCCTAGACCTAGACTTTGTTGCTGTTAATAAATTGCATTCATCGTATTTTTTTAATTGCGTATCATTCGACTTTCTGAATGACTGAATGCTAACTGCTCACATACAGGATGTCCACCAATGAAAATGATGATACAGGGTTCCATACGAAACCAAGTAAAATTGTCGACTGGCGTGCTCGAAGGTTGGGGATCCAACTGACTATACCCTTGAACCTTTTCTTCTTGTTCTTGACTCTGTTATCATATACAGGGTGTCCCACTAAAGTCGGCTATGGAATAAGTGTTTAGAAATAGAAAAATCCTAGCGAAAGTGACAATTGGAGATTTGTGTAGACTCATGAAGGGACAGAAAATCGCTATTTGAGGGTGCAGGTTCGAACAATATGATTCGGCTATAGTTTTGGAATAGTTTTGGAACGAGGCCAAGTTTGTCGGAATAGATTAACGTTGTCGGGAGTTATCGATCTGTTTGATCAATGAGGTTCCACCCTCTGCCCACCCCTTATTTCAAGAGATGGGCCAACATAAATAATTTTTTGATTATTGGTATGGAAGATTCCACAAGCCTTTAATTTTTCCCACCAGCGCCATTGATTTCACTGAGAAGTTTCCATTCTCTGATTTCGATGATTTTAAAGCGGGGTCGGGGTCACAAAAGAATTTTCATTTTGAATAAAAAGCGTAGACTGTACATTCTAGTCCTCGAATGATGATATGAATCAACTTCACATACAGGGTGGCCCAATGAAAACGAAACAAGGTATGCATTTTACTGAGAGATCAAAGAACTGACATTTGAATAAATGATTCTTAATGTTGGAGAGGACATAATTTGAGGAAGAAAAAATAAGGCACTTCTTAGATTAACATACAAAATGAGAAATAGTGATGGAATAAGGAAAAAAAACGTTACTTACCGATTATTTTAATAAACGTGTTTTCTCGAGAACTACTGCATTGAATTCCAAAAACAAGGAAGCGTTGGTAAGAGATTTCGATTACCTTCAAAATGATGTATCACTTGACCCCTCATCCTTTTTGAGATTCAAGGGTTGGAGCTCACCCCTCCGAGTGGTTTCAAGTGAAAAAGTTGAAAACATGCGCAAAATATTTCCCCCTCGAAAAAAAAATCGACCGGTTCGAGGGCTTTTTTTTTCTGAGAACGAAAACTATGTCAAATCGGCCTTGTTTTGTTTTCATCGGGCCACCCAGTTTATATTCTGAATAGAAAATTGTAGATGAGCAACAGAGTTTAATTGCGAAATTTGATGAAAAATAGAATAAGCAGTCCTCGAGATGTTGGAGCGCAAGCCTATTACGTGGTGCTTCTTTCATTTCGAGTTATTTTTGCAGATTGTTAGTTGAGAGCTTCTCCTTCAACAAACAGCTTCATATCGGATTTTTTAATAAGTATCATCGAACTGCGGACCGCTAGTTATTGTTTTATTCCATGATCCCTGCACATTATTGTTTCTATGAATTTTGCACCTCATACGCTTAAATGTTCTCATCTGCTAACAGTGATGAGAAATATACAGTGTGGAACAGCCAAATGGAATGAATTCGACAACAAATAAATGAGGGTGTGTTAGAAAAAACGCTTGGACATGTATTTTTGAATACGCATTTGTTTTCAAAAAAAAATAAATTATATAGAGTGTGTCATGTGACAGTGGCCAATACCGAATTTCTTATTCTAAAAGGAACACCCTGTATTGCATTCCATTTTTAAATTCTCACTGGAGAGCTGATTTCATCGATATACGACACTTGGGGTCTAGCAGAAATGATTACAGAGATATAGGGTGTGAAAATTCGAGATTTCTCAACTTTAGGATTTTTTTGTGTCGAAACTATTCATTATTGGTCGAAACGGCTTGCATGTCCTTGTCTCAACTTTTGATTCACTACCTACTGTCATTTGATTGAAACAAATATAGGGTGGTGCAGAATTCAGAAAATTGATCATCCTGTATCTGTCCCAAAGAAATGTCAGTAGATAGTATATCGAGTCCTCAAATAGTGAAAATCTACAACTATCGATAAACAAACAAGACGAGCTCTGCTCTGCTCTACCAACATTCCACATGTGGCTTGCATGATGTTGCTACAAGATGAAAAAAAAAAGATAAATAAATACATATACAGAGAGGATGAGCACGAAAAACCTCCTGAATACAGCTCTGGAGGCATGGCTCTAGTATTAGCACAGCGACTCGCCTTCAAAATCGTGATAATCAGAATCCAAGTCTAGTCCAAATCGTCGAAATTGCTCACGAAGTAGAATTGGCAGCACTGTGTAATAATCCGCACCTCAATCCTATACCCAATCTGCAGTCACTTGGATGTGTCCTACATTTTCGAACGATTTTTGATAGTTTCTAGTCGGCGGCGATGTGCCATTGTCTTTGACAGCGTTGCCGACCTGTGGGAATTTTCCTAATTTGTGGGAATTTTCAGGTTAGATGCAATTCGGTGTTTTTTGCGGCACAATTGATTCGTTATTGAAATATCTTCAACTGTGATGACTGTAGTTCGATTTGTTGCAATACTTTCCACGAATTGGTACACCTAATAATAACATCAAGACGATAATGATGAAGTGAATTGAGGAAGTGAATACAGGGCGTTTGGGAATATGTCTCAAATAAATGAAGTAAGGACCTTCCAATACACATTAAAAAGTCCGGTATTAAAATGGCATGCAGGAGAACTAAAAAAAAAACACACAGTTCGTTTCAGTTTTTTGTTGTGCTCTTCCCAAATATCTAAACAGATTTCGGGAATGAAATTCAAAAATACAGGGTGTCTTTTAGAGGACAGAAAAATTTTGGTCAGTCTAGATCTGGAATTTTCTCTCGACTGTGACCCAAATATCAGGAAAAAATGTACTGAGTGTTTCGTAAGTCAGGAGCCCAGTAACCGAAATAAATAAAACACCCTATATCTCGATTATACAACGCAGCGTGGGAATTTCCATGAGAAAATTTGGCAACACCGGTGTTCGGTGCCTCGGCCGTGACGTCGACGCTCGTCTCCGGTGACGTCATCCGGCCGCGCGCGCCGCCATTTTCACGGCCACAAAGGGAAAGTCGCTGGCCGCAGCTCGAAGACGGCCATTCCGGCATCGTTTTCGATTTCAGAGACCGGAAAGCGAAGCTCCTCGCAAGCGCTAGACCGACCGGCGGTGTTTCCACCGGCGTTGCCAGATCTGCGACAAAAATCCGATTTCTCGGACTTTTCTCTGGAGTGAACTCGTCATTCTCCCTGGAAAGTTTTGTATGATCTATCGAAGCGACCCTTGATGGGTCTATTGCAAACATGACGCGGCGATCAAAAGTCAGCTGACTGTTGGCGTTGTCAAAACGTTTTGATGTGTCATACCATTGTATTCAGAAATACGACATTTTCAGTTATTTCCATTCGAATTGTTTAATATCCAGCTTCAGTTTCAGAGAACAGGCCTCAGAGCAAATCAAATTTCACACATCTAAGAATATAGAGAAATACAAATATCGACAGTTTTGTAAGAGAAATCTCCCGCCAGACGGCAACACAGCTTATCATGAAATCACTAAACCTCTTCCGCAGTGGCGTCTATAGGTCTATTATTATTATCGTGAAGAAAACCGGAATTCTTTCCACTTACTGTTAGACGACGTAAAGTGGATCCTACTACGGAATCAGGCAAATTCCGCCAGAAGAATCAACAAACATCCAGCTGAATCCTATGATATGTGAGTGAGCAGGGCACCAAAAGAAAACCCGAGAGGTCTGAGGAGTGCGGTACAGGTAGCTGCTCATATGGGGTGATTCAAAATTCCATGTGAATATTTCATGAACGTACTGTTGGGCATCATGATCCTATCCAATACATAAGATGCACTCCTGAGATTTTAGGACGTCTTCGAAGTTCTATGCAAAGAATAATGGAAGGTTGCATCGCAGTTATAGAGGGAGGTTTCCAGTATTCGTTATGAGATTCTCAATTGTTGAATCGATGAATGTTTTGATTGTTTGATATTGCGAAATATCCCCTATCGTTGATTTCGATTTTTTTGGCAAAGAAGATTATATATTCGAATTCAGAGTGTCTTTGAACATAGAATTTTGGGACGACGGATGTGTGGACCCCGCTCCAACTCCCTCAAAACTGGGTTTACATAATAGAGAGCCTGAAGAAACACGTTCATGCCAATTTCCAGAA
The DNA here is from genome assembly GCA_963576655.1 of Gastrophysa polygoni. NCBI lineage: Eukaryota > Metazoa > Arthropoda > Insecta > Coleoptera > Chrysomelidae > Gastrophysa > Gastrophysa polygoni. The sequence goes on from OY755085.1 coordinate 32,687,053, forward strand.
GATTTGACCAGTTATTATAGTCACAATTTCAGAAAACCTCTTTCCACCCAACTTACAGTGGCTGTAGCTCGAAAGGGGTGCATTTCAGAACACACGTTCATTCGAAGAAAAAATCTTATTTCGACCCCAACAATACGTCGTTGGAATATCTACATCGAATTTCGATTCCCCCTGGATAGACGAACGCCTCCGATCACTCTCCGATTCTAGTACGCTTCTCCCCCAACCGTCTAGCCGTATCCAAATAGATCGCGACGGCTCCGGTAAGTCGATCCCGAAACCCCACCCCTCCGAGACGCTCCTGGATCGAACCGCCTGGAATGCCGTCCAGGGGGCTGTCGGCAGCCCTTGCTCGCATTTCACCGTCCCGGAGCCGGAGCCCATGCGGCCAGTCGTTTGAGGGCAGTCGCGGCACTCTTCCTCGACGACGTTTCGTGCGTCCGCGTCCATCATCAGGACGAAGAAGGGCGTCGGGTGGACCGACCGGTCACGTGCCGTAGTCGATCGCTGGACGTTTCACGTCAGGCTAACCAGTCTGAGATGAGGTGGATTGTCTGAGGTCTTTTGGTCTCGCTGGGATAGGGTGAGTGTGAGGTGGGATGGATTTTTTTCCTGTACGTTTCATGTTAGGTGATCTAATGTCTCCAAATCGAGTGGAGTAGTCGAAGGTTGAAGGGAGCTCGATCATCTCCACATAATTTATAGTTGAGCTCAGAATGAGGTTCATGAATCCGCAACATGTTCCTTCATCCAACCTTACTCTGTGCTCAATCATACAACTTGTGGAGGGTTTTGCAGATTTCGAGTTTTCTTCCACCCTTCCCTCTAGATAATCTCATCCAACCAAATCTGAGCTACCTTTTGGTCATTCGTTTCCGTTCAGGGGTGAGTGTGAGATCTTTGCGTAACGTTCTATGTTTGGTCATCTCTATGGGAATCCCAAATGTAGGAGACTCGTTACCAGCAGTGTTCCTCAGCTCTTGGGGGTCTGTTTTAATGGGTCAAGGTCGAATGCATCGAAATCGAAAGTTGCGACATGAAGTAGGACTACTTTAGCGAAACACTTTACCGGTTTCAATGATTTTTTTTTCATGACTTTATACAAGGAAATCCTTCAATGAGAAGTGACGCGTTTTTGAAGGTAGGCTAGGTGGATGATAATGAAAGATAATGAAAAACTGCCTAGGTCAATAATGAAAAAGGTGTCGGTATATCTTTGTAACCGTCAAATCATACGTTTTCCGTCCATTCGTGAAACTGCAAAATGCATCGCAATAAAAGGTATAGAAGCTAATTTCGATTGAGGCACTCAACTCAAACTGATACGATCTAAATTCGGAAACAATCATACTCTTCCAATGTAATAGATCTCACGAAAATAAAACTGACCCCAAACAAACACCGACGCAATTTTTCAACAAATTTTGGCGAATGTCCAACCCTCTCAGCATTTTATTGGGACTTATAATAGGTGTGTTGTGTATTATTTTGTTTACGAATACAACTTGTTTTTTGAGTCAGTCGAGAGACAACATCTGCTGAGATCATACGAAACCACAAACGAATTGTCGAAATATCGTGCTGGTGTCTGTTTATATTTGTTTATAAGTGCGGTTCATCAAGATGTTGGGTGATGCAGATATTTTCCTCATGACGTAAAGGTAAATACTGTAGAAACTATTATTCAGCATATTATTGTTACTGTATGGTGTCCTCGACACGTCGGTACTTACGTCACGTAAGAAATGTCCTGTGACATAATATTGATTAACGATGTACAAAATACTGGTGCAGTCACTGATGGTGTTTTGTTTCGTCAAAAACGCTAACGCTATTTTCCGCTATAAAGGCCTAATAGTTTTGAAACTACGCAGAAGATGGCGACATTTTTACAGATTTCTGTACGAATAGTTGACGTTTTGAGATTGTAATTATGTAGTTCGATCTGAAATTGAGAAGTTACCCAAATGACTACTTCTGAATCATCATTTTTAAAAACACTGATTGTGCAATTATCAGTAATACTGATTGTGTTGTCATTTTTGTATCGCTATCTAACAACTGACATTTGAGTGATTTTCCGCTATAACGAATGAAATGCTGTTATCAAGTTAGCTGTACGTTAGAGTTCTGGTTGAAGAAATTAGATAGGCTCCACCAGTGTTCTGTACATCTTTTATTGAACGGTACCACAAATACCACGTTGCAACTGTTCTGTTCGGATATAGGGTGAGTCATGCGTAAACCAATACCTTCTTCGTGTACATTGATTCCGATAATGTAACCCTTTCGATTTGGGATCGATATCAATAATATCTAGGACAGCCACTGGTAGTGAAAATCTTCTGTCAATTCGTTAAAGAAGAGTATCAGGTGAGATACGTGTTAAGCTCCAGTCCAGATAAACTATCCTGTTCACATACTGGGTGGCCCAATTGAAACGAAACAAGACCGATTTGACATAGTTATCGTTCTCAGAAGAAAAAAAAAACGCTCGAACCGGTCGATTTTTTTTTTCGAGTGGGAAATATTTTGCGCATGTTTTCAACTTCAACTTCAACTTTCACTTCAAACCCCCCGGAGTGGTGAGCTCCAACCCTTGAAACTCCAATGGGATGCGGGGTCAAGTGATACAACATTTTGAAGGCAATCGAAATCTCTCAACAACGCTTCCTTGTTTTTGGAATTCAATGCAGTGGTTCTCGAGAAAACACCTTCATAAAAATAATCGGCTAGTGTAACACTTTTTTCCCTTTCATCACTATATCTTTTGTAGTCAGAAGGATGTTCATCTAAGAAATGCCTTTTGTGTTTTTTTCAAATCCTGTCCTATCCAACATTACATAAAGAATCATTCATTCTGATGTCAGTTCCTTGATCTCTCAGTTGGGCCCCCTGTATATCTAGTTCGCAAGACCAGCAGGCAATTGAATTCATCCAATGGTTATGAATTCATAATGAACCAAACACAAGAATAATAGAATTAACTGAAATAGTTCCTTCAGTGCAACAAGGTAACAGTAGATAGATAATGTGGATTCCCATTGGGCAAGACTGGCGGAGAATTTGCTCACTTAGTTCCATGGGGATATTAAAATTCCAGAGGTTTTGTGAAATCTCCAGGGACACCACGCAATTTCAATCTATCATGTCGTGAGATTGGACGGAATTCAGTGGTAGAAGTGAGTTGCTTATATTTTCAACAGACTGATTCTACTACAGGATAATATCATGTAGCATTTCGATCAGAGAATGGATGAGAAAGAACAATGCAATGAACTGAACTCTGAAAACTTCTCGATCAACGGAGGTTACTTCCAATATACCATGTGAGTCCATGAAAGGAAAAATGTTTTCGAGCTAATAACCTTCTGTTGACAGTATTGTTTCGTGTTCAACACTGCCAGGGATATTTCGATTTTTGACCATTTCCTAATTTCGATTGACGGCGATCGCTCCCTTTTCCTGTTCTGGATCAGCCTGCTGCCGAATTTAATTTCCTGCCGTTTTAACAAAGGCAGGGCAGCCAATATTGTTCGACATATCCACCTGCGCAGTTGCTGATATGAAGCAATCGTTGAAGCTGAAATCACGTACATCACAACGTGCACAAGTATCATATAACGTGTAAATCAGCTTCTTGCATATCTGAACGACACCGAAAGCGATTTGTGGAAGTCTTAGGCATCAGGAAGCATTTCTTTAGGCGCAACTTCACCGATCTATTGGTGAATGAAACTTTCGGTAGAACGGAGCTCGACGAGTATGGAAGCCTGACGATATAGGCTTGTTCTGAATAGAATCTAAGACCTCCAGCGTGTATCGAGGAGCTGTCCTCCCGACAGGTGAACCTGCACCTGGATGGACCTCTACGAGAGCGCTGTTGGTGGTGATACCGAGCGGTGGATTCTTGATGAAGATAGAAGTTTGAGGTCTCATTGCATTGAACAGACTTTCATTCATAGTATCACTTGACCCTTTATCTCATTTGAGATTCAAGGGTTGGAGCTCACCCCTCCGAGGGGTTTGAAGTGAAAGAGTTGAAAACACGCGCAAAATATCTCACCCTCAAAATAAAAATCGACCGGTTCCAGCGTTTTTTCTCTTCAGAGAACGATAACTATGTCAAATCGGCCTTGTTTCGTTTCCATTGGGCCACCCAGTATATCAAATCCTACGCCCGAGAGGGTGAATGATAGAAGTGGAGAAAGAAATAGCAAGGATGGAATATAGAGAAACAAATTCGGTGTCTTGTTTGCAAATCTATTCCGAGAGGGAAACTATGATTTACCAACAGTTCTTTAGACAACTTCCACAAGCCACTGAAAAATAAACAGTTATCACACTTGTTAGCATTTTTCAGTTTGTGTGCCAGAAGAGTCAGAAGTTTTTTGGACTTCTGATTATGCAACTCGCTGCCATTTTAACTTTGTTGTATCTCGAACTGTTCCTGAGTTTCTTATCCATATGATCAGATTTGTTTTCCCATTTTTTCTCGACGAGAACCATTCCTGTCGGAATGGTTCTCGTCGATGTGTCGATCAATCTGGAGGTATATACGGTGTGTATATTTTCCAATATGGCCACGTCAGCATTCGAAAGCTCCATTTATAATTCAAATGAGCCTATTTATCAGACTATCGATCTGCTGTAAGTGGATGAAGTTACCGAAAACTCATTCCTGAGTGATCCTCGGCGAATTCGAAGATTTGATAAAATATCACACAAATAAAATGCCATCAAGGAGAGTCGAAAAAAGTTGAAATTCAGCATCGCGAACTCTATCGATGGAATATGAAAATCTTTCCGAGAAATAAGTCACGTTGTCGGGGAGATTTATAGGAAACTCAAGTGTCCCTTTTCCTCTCGAAGAAGAATGGGGCAAACTCAAAACATTCCGAGATGTTCTCCAATGAGGTTATTTTAGATGTCAATACTCAAGATTCAATATTTATTTCGGTACCTATACAAACCATAGATACATAATAGTGTATCATCGAAATGTATTCGTCAGTTATTCATAAAACAAGCAATTTCCATTTTCCAATACAACGGCATGGTCGTAACTCATGAAAAAATTCGTTTTCGACAATAGGATTTGGAATGATTACATTCATCAGTTATTGATATCGCATATTTCTCTTCATCAAACATTCCATATGATATATAATTCAATATTAGATGCCATGAATTTCATTTTTTTATTGTGCCTGATTTTGGCGTGAATTATGTGGACATCTGGTGTGAAATTTGAATTCTACGGACGATTATAGGTAGGATCACAAAGATTGAGATAAAAAACCTTAATTTTCCAGCTTTTTCTGGGATTTTCTCTTCTCGTTTCTGAAGAATAGAGTAGGAGTTATCAAAAATTATTTCAATATATTTGTAGTATATGGACAGATTTTGTGATCTGCCCCAAAATGTCTCCTGAACGGAGACAATAATATTGCTTCTTGTTCAGTTGATATAAATAGAACTTGGCACCCACTTCTGAAAATTGAATATGAAAATGGAAAATCCAATATCAATTGATGAAAACACCTTGTAACCAGGATTCCTCCGTCTACCAAATTGACACTTTTCAGTGTCAAAACCGACTGCACATTGAAAAAAATTTTGCGAGGAGAAAAATATTTTAATTGTGTTGAGAACGGGAGCAGATTCGTTCCCGAAACGTCCACCAAGATAAGTAGAGGTTTCAATCTTATTAAATATATTTGTATTTCCAAATTTTTTCAAAAACAAGGTGTCACTGACCAATAGAGAATTTCTCTTTCATGTATCTAAAGGTTGAATTTCAAGCGCAGTGACATTTTGGGGCTTACTACAAATATATTGAAATAATTTTTAATAACTTCTGCTCTATTTTTCAGAAACGAGGAGAGAAAATCTGACAAAAAGCTGGAAAATGAATGTACCACCTCCTCGAAAGACTTATAGACAGTATTTAAAAAACCTAGAGGGCGTTGGACACTGATAGACATGAAAGATCTAATATTGAAAACTTTCCAATTCTTGAATTCAACACCAATTCTGCCAACTCTGAATCTAAATCCCTCGAAACGATGGTTGGTCTGGAACCTCCGGTATACTGGCTGAAATCTGCTTTGAAGGCTCATTTTTCCCAAGGGCGGTTCAAGAATGTCGACCTCAAAGATTTCATCTATCGGGTTTTCAATATTAGCTTTCGCACAGCGAGACCGAATGTCACCAAAAGGATTTTTCCGTGATGCCAGCAGAAATATCACGGTGAAACCGAAATCTCATTTTCCATTTCAGCGTCTTTCTAGCAAGAGCAACATAACTTCGTTCCTGCTCATTCCATATTTTCCTCTGAAACAGACGGATAATATCGAGAACATCTTCCAGGGATCCACGAAACATGCCTCGCTTGATGAAGCGGAATTCTTCGAGGTTGAGAAATCGATTGCAGGTTCTACAACCGTCATATGTGAAATTCATCACTTTTCAACACCCATACAACATATGGATATCCTATGGACGTCCAGTTGACATACTCTGGTCAACGTGGTGATGAAAATATATGGAATAATAGTGAGACTGGACATCAAAAGTGGACGTATATCCTCGATCTGAATGTGTGCAGCAAAGTTTTTATATACTGTCTGTAAGTTCTTCGAGGAGGTGGTACATTCATTTTCCAGCTTTTTGTGGGATTTTCTCTCCTCGTTTCTAAAAAATAGAGTAGAAGTTATTAAGAATTATTTGAATATATTTGTAGTAAGGACAGATTTTGTGATCTGCCCCAAAATGTCACTGCGCTTGAAATTAAACCTTTAGATACCTAAAAGAGAAATTCTCTATTGGTCAGCGACACCTTGTTTTTGTAAAATTTGGAAATACAAATCTCTACTTATCTTGGTGGACGTTTCGGGAACGAATCTGCTCTCGTTCTCAACACAATTAAAATATTTTTCTCTTCGCAAAATTTCGGTTTTGACGCTGAAAACATATATTCTACTCTATTTTTCAGAAACGAGAAGAGAAAATCCCACGAGAAGCTGGAAAATGAAAGTTTTTATAGCTTGTCTGCCACCTTCAACCTCTTATCTCAGTAAACGCTAGCGTGACGATGTTGTCGGATTCACAGGGTAATGAGAGGGAGTTGTAACTGTTGAATGCTTCAGTCGATTCGCGATAACGTCATTAGCATTTCCGTGATATAAACCACACAATATTTTCCATCCGTGGAAATCGAATACGGCATCGAGTCGACCAAAAAAAGTTTTAATACTATGGGTTCGCGTGAGAAAAGAAAATGAATGTTCCACGCTATACTCCATGATACCTAGAAGCTTGTTGACTATATTTTTCCTTGAGGTGCGGTTTTTTAAAAGCAACATATTAGGGGAAAGCAAGGTTTGCAAATCGAAGCACAAGATATAGTGATTTTATGTATCCCATCATACCAACATCTGTCATCTCCATCATCATCACCTTCATTTTCATCATCCTCACCATGGTCTCTAGGAATATCTTCATTATTTTCACACTAAGCTCGATGAAATCATGTTAATCTGGATTGTACCTCCCTGTTTCAGGATCCTTTAACCTTCATCATTATACAGGGTGAGTCAAAAATGTGTACCGAGCTTTCTGGGGGTGATAGACCAATGAAAAATAAGTGTAGTTTGATGATTAAACTCATGGCCCAAAATGCATATTAAGGGAGATATATCCTTCCAAAGTTGATAAAATTAAAATAATTTCTCCGCATAACTTCTTATGTTGTCAAAATACATTTTTTCGTCACACTTCCACATTTCTGATATTGTTATAAAAAGGGTGTTTTCAGAGGGTGAGTCATGATTTTTTGTAGAAAACTTTTTTCCCTGTATTATTTTCGGTGAAAAAACAGGAGCATTCGATGTAGCGAAGAAAATTACATGAAAAAGGTACTCATATTCAAATACAAAAAATTGAGCCGTTCGTGAGATATTTGAGTTTTTGTAGTTACATGATATCAGCAGATTGATTTTATTCATCGCGAGATTCATCGGTATAACGATATTTCAGCAGCATTTGCATTTCCGAAGCACTCGCCAAGCATTAGAAGCATATCAGTTTGTTCAGAGAACGAATAACCTGCCATATTTCTTAAAATCTCAGTTGATAATCGCAGTGATAAATGACACAGAAAAACCACACGAACAAATCGACTACATCAATGTTGATGACTCGAATGTTGATGACATGAACGTCAAAATTGAGAACAAAATTATTCATCATGGCCTGCTAAAATATTGTTACCGATGAATCTCGCGATGAATAAAATCAATCTGCTGATATCATGTAACTACAAAAACTCAAATATCTCACGAACGGCTCATTTTTTTGTATTTGAATAAGAGTACCTTTTTCATGTAATTTTCTTCGCTCCATCGAATGCTCCTGTTTTTTCACCGAAAATAATACAGGGAAAAAATTTTTCTACAAAAAATCATGACTCACCCTCTGAAAACACCCTTTATAACAATATCAGAAGTGTGACGAAAAAATGTATTTTGACAACATACATTCATGCACAAAATTTCAATCAGGTGGCTTTCATCGTTCAGAAGTTATGCGAAGAAATTATTTTAATTTCATCAACTTTGGAAGGATATATCTCCCTCAATATGCATTTTGGGCCATGAGTTTAATCATCAAACTACACTTATTTTTCAATGTTCTATCACCCCCAGAAAGCTCGGTACACATTTTTGACTCACCCTGTATAGTATCCATACAGAGATTTGAAAGTTGCTACTGGGAAACTATCTGGACATGTCCAAAGAAATTATTTCGTCATAGGCTCGCAGATCAATCACTCTATGAGGTGGTAGATGAGGTCTCATACGATGACTATCAATGCTGGTGTTCCACAAGGTTGTGTCTTGGCACCAACTTTGTTTTTACTCAACATCATTACGATTTGTTGAATGTAACCTCCAGCCCAGTTCATAGCTTTGCGGTCAGACGGATACTGATCGATACCATGAATAAAGATCTGGTGAGTCTTTCGAAATGAGGTTCTACGAATGTGGTAGAGTTTAATGCAACAAATCCCGAACTCATATCCTCACCGAAAAGACGAATCATATAATGCTCAAGCTGTCCATAATGGAAACAATCGATCAAATTGGCTATGAAATCAATGTCCTATTTGATGGTTATAGAAACTTCATGATATCTCGAACGGAGAACTCAAACAGGTCAGATTATATCGTAAAAGATATACCTGCCGAATGACGGAGTTACGACCGACAGCACTTGTCGCTGAAAGGAGTTCTAAACTGAAACGAGCTCGTATTGACTCCCTGACAACCACTTTGAACAACTTTAGGGAGTTTCTTATATCGAGTACCCAATCATGAACTATCAACATATCATCCACGCAGCATAGTTTATGAATAGAAAACTGATCAGCTGACTGTTGGTAAAAGTCTCTGAGAGCACGTCCAGACGAATTGACAGCTCTTTCTTTTTCTTGTTCGTTTGAATGCTCCTCAAAAGTTGATGGGGCAAGGGTACATCCGGTAGAGAATATATAATATCATATCTCTGCTCGATATGGATTTCGAGATGGTTCCTGGATCTTCAAACTTCGAGAAGAACAAATGCGAAACGATCTATCGCCACCGGAAGAGGAAACGGTTTCGGTAACCGTAACCCGGCTTCCGTGATAAAATAGCGTAGCTTGATCTTTCCCTAGCCCACTAGGATTAACTAATCTGTCGTGCTGACGGCCGATAAACTGCCTGAGGCAGAATAACGATTTTTCACCTGACACTTCTACGACTTAGGAGTAGAGAGAGGTTAGGTCTGGTGTCTTGTAGGAAAAGAACATCGAGATAATTGAATATTTAGTCGAGACAAAGTTGTCTCGGGGTAACACCTGGAGTTCTCGTTAGCCTAGACTGTTTTACCTCACTGTTTGCTGGCCTCGAACATCCACTGAACTTTATCCTGGCTTGAAGAGTATATTCTCGTGCTCTGATGTACGACATCGCTTTATTCCTTTCGAAACTTTCCAAAGTCTTTTATTTTCATCGAACTAAAACAATTAGGGAAAGTTCGTCATTACATGACAAGATTGATGATGTCGTTATCGAAATCCCCCAACATGAACTTCGACGAAGTTTGATCAATACATTTCGTTCTCGAGACGGTTAGTCTGTGTCTTCACAAAGCCTTCCAATTATTTTGGCATTTTCCTTTGCTGCTCTTGGACGTTATCTTGGTGTTGGTCTTTTGTACTTCTCCGTAGCAGGTTCAGCTTCAGAATCTACGATTGATATCTTTTTTATTTCGAGCTGGTTCTTCCAGAAGAAATTCGACACAAGGAAAGCAAGACGCACTGGAAGAGTCTTGTCGGTGAAATCATCCAAGAATTATCCAAGGCATAGATCAACCTGAAAAAGGAAAGGACCCAAAGTTCGAACAGGATTCCTAAACGAACATCATCAGAAGCGGAAGAAATGCTCTGCAAACAAACTAATGAGACGTTTTTTGAGAAGCATGTTTGATGAAAATACAACCACTTACCTGTGTAGGAAGGTACTACAATTCGAAGCAGGATAGATACAAAGAGAAATCAGCAGTATCGACAGACTCATTAAAAAAATGATGTTTTGGAGGAGATTGATGTTGAAAAATTCAGAACAGCAAAACGAGATCAGTCTTGGGAAGGTGACTGAGAAACTGAAGATAGCGGAAATTGTTTTTTCGATCTGAGGCAAGAGGAAATATGTCACAGTTTGTTTTTGTGAGGCCGAAAATATAAACGACGATTCTTGCATGACTTTGCAAAAATTCACAGTTTGGACTATAAGAGTGCAAATATCCAACAGTGGTACGAAATTGTCGTCGGTGTTTTAGCCTCCGGGTTGTGTATGAATAAAGCATAAGTATAAAAGTCAATATCACCACTGTCTACGTTTAGGCCTATCTAGAATCCGGTATACAGGACAGACCGCATTCATTATTTCGGTTTATTTTCGGGAAGAAAATGGGCCTGGGTATGATGCAGTCAAAGCACGGAATATATCGTTCTAGGTCAAGGAATGGGATTGGTCATCTCCGCACGAGAAAACATGAAAAGCTCCTCCATACAGGGTGTCAACGTATTTTCCAGACACGTCAGTATTTATTTTGTCGATCCTAAAGAAAAATTTGGTCCTGTAATGAACGTTATACAATCAGGAGGTATAGACAACACACATTACGCGCGTTCGAAATTTAACATTTGTTCATCGAAGTTATAATACTGAGGGACGATTGGAAATGTGAGTTTATGTTCATTTCTGTGGAGAACTATTGATTGATAATCGGTACACATGAGTGATGTAGGTATAAAAGTAGTTTTGACAGTTCAAAAGGTGGACAATGTTTTATCGGCGACAAGAGATAGGTATGTTACATGTTATCGCTATAAAATCGAATGGCTGTCTGAGATTATTTCGTTTTTAAATGGTTATGAGTGTTGTGTTGATAATCGAAAACACCATGCTTTCGATTTTGTATCTCGCTTCCTCATTGGTTGGGTAGTTTTAGTTGAAAAATGACTCACCAGATGCAACTGCCATAATATCTTCCATTATCCTGATGAAGAAATCAAAAACGTGTATCTTATCATGTGTGAAACAATAAATGACAAACATATCGAACATTCAAAGCGAAAATTAAAATAACTAGTTTTCATACGAGGAAAAAGTCTCGAAAATTGTCGCACGAGCTGAGAGCTAGAAAATCCAGCGACTTTAAGGTGGAAATTGTACGTCGGTTTCCCGGCTCATCTCGACAGAGTTTTCCTTTGTAGTGCGATCTCGAGACCCTCGAAAAGTTTCCAGTGGCTGCCAAAGTATGCACAAACATTTCCTTTCCCTCGAGCTTTTGTTTCTGCACTCGAGTAATTGGATACCAACCAACCTGATGGATTTTTCATATTTCCACGGTAATTCTTCAACTTATATGCAGGCATTATTCGTCTTCATCTACAACGTTTTTGATTGGTTGGAATAGAAGTTTGATTTGTTGAAATAGTTGTGGTAATTATCGAAAACACCGTTTTCACGATTTCGTGTTTCGATCCTGATTGGTTGGAGTTGGAATTGTATGCAAATATTCCGCATTCCAACCCTACCCCCTCTTTCCCCACCCCCTTGACCCTGTATCGATCAATGCGCGGAATCTGAACTTATATTGTTGCTCTGTTTTCGAACAAATATTACTGGTTTTGACGATATTCCTCTGTATACATGACGAGAATCTGTTGTCGATTGGACAACAGTTGAGTTACCTGGTATGACAAATTGTCACTGTTACCTTTTTATTTTCAAATTCTCAACAAACCATCTCGTTGATTGATCAGAAGCAGCTGTTGAAAATGACTTAGATGAGGAACAATATTTTGTCCAACCCAGAACGGAATACGAACCGAAGGGTAGTAGTTTCCCTTCGCTCCTAGATTGTCTGTTTTCCAAGAAAAATGTAGTCCCAATTGTATTTCATCCTCTCTGATTTCAATATTTCCCTCCTCGAGATTCTATTGTAGCATGTCATGAAATTGAAAGAAAATCTCTCATAAATCATGTAATAACAGTGGAATCATCTAATGGAAGTTTGAGCGATAAAGGATGTGATATAATGGATCCAACTGTGGTAGTAACTGGCTCCCTTCCCACGTATAATCGCCCTGATGAATTATGAACCCCCAGAGGACCCTCCTAGGGATTGACCAACCCTAAATCATTATCATTGACCTATTTTACACCTCGAACATTAATTGCCATGCTAGATTCTCCTAATCTCAAGATCAAAATATATTTCCTATCAATGAATTATCGAAAGGAGGTAGGCAACGATGATTTTCCATGGTAGTCATACGTTTAGACAAGGTTATGAAGTCGAAACACCTATTTACCCATTATTACAGTTCGACATCATAAAGTATCTATTAGATATATGGTATCGACATCGTTCTAACAATATACATACATATTTCAATTAAAAAAAAATCCTCTTCGACTGGGATTCGAGCCCCAAGCCACAGCTTGAGAACTACGCTTGCTAACCATCAGGCTATCTGAAAAATGAAAAAGCAGTATCAGAAATAAGATTTTGTTCACGATTATCATCTTCAAACGTTACATGATGACTCGAACAATATAAGGATTATTTTTTTTCGAACTGGAACTACTTTCATATTCAAAATACGAAGCTGTGAATGAGACAATTACACCTATCATGAATAGTATCGTATCAGATTCTATGTCAATCGCTTATGTGGATAGTCAGGAGGTGTGACAATATTCAATTTTCATATTTATTGGACATTCGCCTATATATAGTCGACATTTCGAATTTTCTTTTTCTTGCAGATTCAACTGTTGGATAACAATCTTCGTGAGGTGAACCCACAATTTCGTCACAAAATGGCTTACCATTGGCAGAATTCTGCATCGATGTTATCAAGGTATTCGTGAATCATCAGTATTGTATACTGGGTGGCCCAATGAAAAGGAAACAAGGCCGATTTGACATAGTTATCGTTCTCAGAAAAAAAAAATGCTCAAGTCGGTCGAAATTTATTTCGAGCGGGAAATATTTTGCGCATGTTTTCAACTTCCTCACTTCAAACCCCTCGGAGGGGTGGGCTCCAACCCTTGAATCTCAAATGAGATGAGGAGTCGAGTGATACAACATTTCGAAGGTAATCGAAATCTCTTACCAACGCTTCCTTGTTTTTGGAATTCAATGCAGTAGTTCTCGATAAAACACGTTCATGAAAATAATCGGCTAGTGATGGAAAGTAACGCTTTTTTCCCTTTCATCGCTATTTCTCCTTTTAAAGTTAGAACGATATTCATCTAAGAAGTGACATGTGTTTTTTTTTAAATACTGTCCTATCCAGTATTACATAAAGAATCATTTATTTTAATGTCAGTTCTTTGATCTCTCAGTGAAATGCATATCTTGTTACCTTTTCATTGGGCCACCCTGTATCTATCAACATCAATTAGTTCATCTGAATAGTTTTTTCCTCTCATGCAAAAAACTCACTCAAAGGAGGTTGATTAAAGTGCTATATTCCTCGTTTTTACAAATTTTCAGTATGTATGAATTGAAAATAACAAGCTCTTCTAAAATCTGTAGAAATATATAGGGTGTCCCATTGAAATTGAAGAAGTTGATGGCATTTCCGGTTAAACCGGAAGTTCATTGCACTCACCTGCAAATTTCCATAAATATCGTTCTTTTCGTTTAAAAGATATTCACTTGGTTCCATACTCCATCCCAACCCTGTACATAGTCTGTGTTTTCTTAGTTAGTGCGTCGTCTTGAACGATGTTCGTTTGTCCAAGGGCCACCAGCGTCCGACGCCTGTCGCCCCCCGTCTCGACCCCGTCCCCCCCCCAGTCGACGTCGTCGCGACCGCAGCGTTAGCGCCGCCTCCAGCTCCTGCGCCCCACCGCCAGATGTCGCGGGGAATGCCTCGGCGCGACACCTCCACCATGCTCGTGTACAGCCTGGCCGGAGACGGCGGGGCCGAGATCGTGCTGACCTTGAGGTCGCTCACGCAGGCCGGCATCATCTTCGTCATGGCGTTGGCCATCATCGTCACCAACGTGCTCATCATCGCCACCCTGCTCAATTTCAGAGGTCAGTCGACGGCCAGGAGATTGCTGCATGTCGAAGACGAAGGTGACTCAGGTCGTTAGATCGACGGGCGCGTAGGATCGATCGATCGGAGGCGTTCGCTCCTGCTAAGCCCGTACGTGGCGCAACTCGAACGATGTCAGTCATCGCAGGGGGTGATTCCTCGTCATATTCCATGAGAAAAAGCTCATATAAGCGTGTGTCCTAGCTTGTGTCCATAGTTCAAAACTCCTTGATTCAGGAATCACCACCTGCACAGCGCCCTCATCGGTCGATCACCTTCCGAATTGCCTCTGGTCGGCTAGAGGTACGGTTCGACAACCGTATCCACCGCGAACTTCACTGACGCCCTTTGGCATTCATCCCTTCACGCGTCCTTCCAGGTCCCCAGGAGGTGATCAACTGCTACCTGCTGTCTCTGGCGGTGGCGGACCTTTTGTGCGGCTTGCTGGTGGTGCCGCTGTCGGTGTATCCGGCTGTCGTAGGCGACTGGGTGTACGGCGACGTGCTCTGCAGGATCATCGGCTACTTGGAGGTCACCCTGTGGGCTGTCACCGTCTACACCTTCATGTGGATCAGCGTCGACAGGTATCTGGCGGCTAGGAAGCCGCTCAGATACGAGACGCTGCAAACCAAAACCAGGTATTTGTAATTGTATGTCGGTGCTTCGAGTTCGTAGATGGAATCAGCAGTGGGATTATCGGAATTTCTAGTATAGTTCAACAAGCATTTGAACGTTGTGAACGCTGTGGCTCTTTTTACATTAGCCACGAATTGAGATAATGACCGAGGAAGAGACTCTCCAAGTCTTCTCCCATGCAAAATTTAGTATAAATACGAAATAAAGTCGACATGCAAACATAGTTCTCTACAGTCAGACAGGCAACAGACAGTCAAAGTTTAGTAGTGGCTCGGTTCATGTTGGTACAAATCTCTAGATACATACAATGTTGTGCTTTTGTATTAGTCGGGTCAGTGAAAAGTCATTCAATAGAGTCCAGTATTCAATGTGACCAATGTGTGGGAGCTTTAACTAGCTAGAGATACAAGTAGATTGAGGTGGTGTGTAAAGAAGTCTTCTAAAAAGCAGTTCATGCCCATCCATCCTACATAAAATTCACGAACCCTGTGGAAAAGTTAACTTCGTTGCACCCCTGTATAGACCACCCCTTGGGCTCACACATATTCAGAGGAAACGGGTGGCATTACATTAATATTCAGCTGTTGGACCTCAGTTCCACTTTCATCGTGGTGAATTTCTAAATGTGTACTTTGTTGTTGTAAATTTCTTCAACTGCGCAGGTGCCAGTGCTGGATGGCTTTCACGTGGATCTCCGCCGCCATGTTGTGTTGCCCCCCGTTGTTGGGCTTCTCCAAGCCTGTGGTCGACAAAGAAGCGTTCATCTGTATGCTCGATTGGGGCAGCATGGCCGCCTACTCTGTCACACTGTCAATCCTCATCCTCGGCCCCAGCGTCATCACTATAGTCTACACGTACACGTACATCTTCAGGTGAGCACAGCATTCTTGATATCGCAACAAGATGTTTCCAATTCGTCGAGCGAAGCAACACAGATCTGTTTCTGTCCCCAGAGGAATTGGAAACACTTTGTGACTCGTATGTTCATGATACTATAGCAGTTTTGGCAGCACTTGTGGTGACACCTGAGACTCGTTCTGGTTCTCAGATTTGACTTTCTTCTAGCGATGATATCGGATTCCTAGATGCACATTCCTAGAAGGCACTACAAGGATTCTATGCAGCTGCATACAAGTGCATCTCGTTCGAAATCATACTCTCGTTGTTGTTTACAAGAGGTGTATTAAAGTCAGCTCTCTCGCACACAAGTCACTACCAAGACTGATTCATATTTCGTGTAGAGGAGAAGAGAAGAAGCACTCGACTCAACCTTTCTTTTTCAGTATGCTGAGGAAGATCCGAAGCGGAGAGCCTTTTCACGACAAAGAATACGCCTCGGCTCTGGCAGAGAACCTCTCGAATCCTAGTCACATGATGTCGTTTGCCTTGGTGGTGACGTTCGTGTTCTCGTGGACGCCATACATCGCCGTCAAGTTGTACGAACACTTCACGGCGCCCTTAGAAAACGAACAGGTAAGGTGATGATGCTAGGTATAGCTATGCTGGACAGGTATCGAGCCTGACAGTGTAGGGGTGACTCGCCTGGTTTGTCTACCAGGAATCGGTCGTGGTGGCATAATAGATGATATTCCCGTTGAGCACCGACCGTGGAAGTATCAATAAAAAAGGGAGAGATCGCCCACTTTTCTACGATGTTCTGCGATTTCTAACGTCGCTGCTGTCGTTCCAGCTGCTGCACTTCGGCATAGTGTGGCTGGGCTTCCTGAACAGCTTCTGGAAGTCGGTGATCCTGATGACGATGAGTCCGCAATTCCGGCTGGCGCTGCGCATCTTCTGCATGACGATCTGCTGCCGCTACAAGGGCAGGATGCAGGCCGAGCTGATCGGCATGGAGTCGGACGACTGACTGCCCGCCCGTACGACGCTGTCCCGGCTGATGGCCGCCCGCACGACGCTGCCCCGGCTGATGCCCGACTGGTTCTGGGTCCCCTTCACCGGGAGCGCTGTCAGAGACTTCGAACATTTCATAGGTAAACACACAGTTTTCTTCGAATAATCATAAAAACATTGACACTTGAAGTCTGAGCGCCATTTTGGAAGATTTTTTCACTAGAATGGAGAGTCGAGTTGTACCTCATTTCAATTCTCTTTACGATACCAGAATTTCAGACGAAAATATTCATCCGAATCAAAATGGCGGTTGATGATGTTTGATACTTCATAGCACAATCCCTTAGAGACTGGATTGCTATTGAAAAGCTGTTCAAAAGGAATCCTTCCTTTGGATTTTTTTTTTTGTTGTTGGAAAGATGCTCTGAATGAATCATCAAAAAAATGTTTCGTGACTTTATTCATCGCACTGGGGTCGCAATTTTCTTTACAGAAAGTTTTGTTATCGACTCCTCAGTATCTTTCAAGATATTCTCCAAGAATGACTCATTATTTGGTTCTTATTACGATGAATGAGAATAGTTTCAAATATATATATATATATATATATATATATATATATATAGAAATATATAGATGAAATATATTGGACAAACTCGTCTAAACATAGGAAATAGATTCAATGACCATATTGCTCATCATCAAGCGTTGCCCAACATATTCATCATCAAGACCTCGGTCATATTCCAAACTCTCGGTTATTCGATTTGCTGACTTGACAATCATCACACGTTTACTGAATATGGCAACTCAGTTTCCGAAACACGTATTCAGGCTTTTCTAAATATTATTCTATATAAAAACTATGCCTTTCATCATTCACAGTACAGAAAGGAAAAATTCATATTTGTGGTGTATCATGCCATTATGATTTTTCAATCCGAAATAAAAAAAAAATGCGAACAGAACTCTGTAGTCCTGTCTGTAAGTTATTCGAGGAGGTGGTACATTCACTTTTCAGCTTTTTATAGGAAAGAAAATCCCACAAAAAGATGAAAAATGAACTCTGTAAATTACAAAAAATGGATGCTCAATGCTTGATGATTCAATTCATTATAATTTTTTTTTCAGATTGGATAAGAAGATATTATTGGTGCCAATTTCCGCCTCAAAGACATTCTCTAGAGCACTGATGGTGTTTTTTCCTTTGCTGAAAATACAATTATGTGATTCATGTGAATCGATGTGTGACCGATGGACTAGGAAATGCCACATTTTCGAAACGTAAAAGTCAATTATCGTAGTCTTAGGTTTTAGTCGTCTCATGAAACTAACGAATACATTGATAATCACCAAACTTGAACTTTCATGCATTTACGTAGATAGAGGGGGTAGTGAGTAATTTTAAATTCAAATTTTGAAGTACGATGTTGCATTCCTAAAAAATGTCGAAATCGTCGACGTGGCTTAACACCAAGTAGTTTTAAATGAATAATCAAATAATTCAATCAAATTAACGTTCTTCATGATGAATCACCATGCGATGATCACAACAACTTTGAATCGATTTCCAGCGCCGTCTCTGAGCTACTTTTATAATCAATATGTAATTCCCAAACCTTTTGAGTCCATCTGTCTCGAAATGCAGCATGTGTACTTTTCTAGTGGTACAATTTAATTTTTTTGCACGTTATTGGAAATCCGATTCAACAGTTAATACTTTTTGATCTCCCCCAAGGTTGTCTTTCTAGGGATTCATGTTTGAGAGTGTATCCCAAGCAGGGCACTCGAAGTTTTTTCAATATTTCTGATACTCATCTTATTCAATTTGATTCATTTCATTGCTCAAAAAATACAATGAAATAGCCTGCATAATCGTGAGGGTCTTTACGTGTATTTTGACTTTTTTTGAAAAATTTTTCATAATTTTTCCTGTGAATGAAAAAACAGTTGAACTTCTCGAACAAATCCTGGAGGCATCCAATGTGGATTTTCGAATGAAACACCCTTTCTATTTTGTTGTTGACATTGAAGTTCACATTTTCACCAGGTGTTTTCATCAAATTGGCAGATGCTATGATCGATTATCCGTTCATGATTTTGGGTTTGAGTGATAAAATATGATAAACTTTCAGCATGTATATCTGGGGAAAAAAATTGAAAAAAAATCTGAAGGCATCAAACTTCAAACCTCAAATATCTGACAGGAGCAGAATATAAAGGATGTCCCATTTAAAGATACCCATCATTCGAGATGTTGAACTTCTGTTTACATGAATAAAATTGGAAAAAACAAAAAAAAACCTCGAATGGAAAAGTTCAAAATATACTTGAAGACCCTGTGAAATATGTTGCATAGATGTTAGAAACGCGTAAAAACAATCAAATAATTTGCAATGTTTCGAAAACCTTCTGTTGAATATAATGATAAAATTGAATAAAAGTCACAATAATAATTATTGAATTCACTTACTCCATACGAATAATCAATGTAAATAATAAATGTGTGATCATCAGACTGTTCATTGTCCTAATTTAATCAATGAAATCGGTCAAAACAACTACTACTCATTAGGTTTAACGAGGGGTCTGCAAACGTATGGTTGAATGATGTTACGAATAAATCAAATGAAGCATAGTTGGCGAAGAGGTACGTTGAGTTTGAAAAAAAAAGAGAAATATTTAGGGTGTTCAGAGCAGAAGTCCACTAAAGTAAGGGGATATTGAAGTTGGAAGTTTTTTCATTATCATCAGTTGATATGTAGGTAGTGAGATAGCCCAGAAATATGAATCAGGAACTGATATTTCGTTACAAAGGTAGTTGGAAAGTTGATATGCTCAACTTTAGCAGTGAAAACTTATAAAAGTATCTTTGGATTTTATGTCACTTTTGTTTTGAACATCCTATTTTCCTCTAACACGTGAATTGCTCTGCTTTGAATCTTGTAAAATGTACAAATGTACACTTACCGGGTGATAATTACTTCTAAACGTGGCTTTTTTATCTTAGTTTTCGGAAAAGAATATATAGAAAAAGTTGCAAATGAATTGCGAGATCGTGCTTTTGTCGATGTATCTAGTTTAGCATCATTTTTAGCCGTGCATTCCATCGAAAAGTGCTTTTCGAACATCCCGAAGTGAGGCACGAGTGAATCCAGAACACTGACCACAAATTTGGGAAATTCCATGTTTGAAAAGATCGTACCAAATGATCTCTGCTCAGCTCAGTATATTTACAAATTTATGCATGATGTTTGGCAACCCTGTCCAAAACAGTCTTCGATCGCTCTCGATGATTGGCAAATGCACATATGACGTACATTCCCACGCTTTTTCTGCGTGTCGAAAATGAAAATCAAAACAATTTAGCGACTTTATTAATCCATAGAAACCACTAAATAAAGGTGTTGTGGACGATCCGCTTCGAGCTGTACAGGATGTTCGAAAAGTTGCGATAAAACCACTTTTGATGTATCCAGTCGGGTTGAGATCAACCAGCGCTGAATCCATGGTGCGAAAAGGCATGTTTCCAAAAGGCCTACCCATCAAATTCGGCGCGTACTTGTCCTGATTCCTTCGTGTTTCCTCTTCGAATACAGTGGCGTACGATACGTAACTCGAATTTCATCAATCAAACAGCGATTACAGGTTTTTTGCAGTTTCCTACTTTTCGCCAGTCACTGTATATATATTTCTCGGAGGAGAAGAGGTGACAAGTCGCTTGCTTCTTGTATTATCGTCTGTGTCTATCGGTATATAGGTACTCTTGTTGTTTCATCAACTGTCGCATGTATCTTTGAATATCTTTTCGACGACTCTGTATATAGCTGTAATAATTCAGATTTCAATGTCAATGAGTGAGTGTACTATTTCTTTTATTTCTACTCCACAATAACTTTCTTTTTCTTCAATGATTTAAATATCTTAGAATCACAACAATAGATTCAAACTACAAAACATGATGAAAGTGCATCCTCAATTCATAAATTGTTAACAACTTGAAATTTCGATATTGAAGTCCTTCAATTTCATTGCTGATATGGTCCAAACGTGTTGGAAATGTACCTACCAAAAAAATTTAACCCGATTATATAGGAATATTATGCAGAATTGGAAACTATGTACTACTTTTTGTAAAATTATTTGCTTATATGCAAATTATCTAATGATTTATACATTATTCGAATCCATTCTGAAATACAATATTCAATATCTGTTTGTGGTCCGGCAAATAAAACTTTATTGAAATCTTCACAAACCCTACAAAATAAAGCGATAAAATGTATATTGAAATTACCATTTTTTGAATCAACTGTGAATCTCTACAAGCCTAAGAAAATTCTTGATATTGAGTCTATTTATAGAGCGAATATATGTACGTCCATTCATTTTGCGGAAAATAGTTACAAACACTCAAAATTCACATTCACACAAATTAAAATGAATATGAAATCGCGATAGCGTTCAAACATTAGGATGACAACGAATTTTGGTGAAAATCAATATTTTTTGAGAGAATGATTATATATAATTCTCTTCCTGATTCAATAAATTCATATACATTTAAAAACATTTGAAAATATATTTTCATGCTTGATCATATTCACCATGTTTTTAGATATTTTATTATATTATCACACATAATTCTTGATCATTATTGTACTGTATTCCATTATGGTAATTCTTATTCTATATTGGTCCCTGTATGAACAAATTATGTTTCTTGGGATTTGGTCCGACATCCACTGGACATATCGTTTTGTAAACGTGGCAACATCGTATATAAACCAGCAAGAGAGATGGACGTGCAATACTAACCTCAAAGTTATTCTATTCATGCTATGATATTGGATGGCGTTTTTTCAGGTTACCAGTTCGATTTCAATTATCTGAATTATTGTTGATTGATATATAGAATGGCATTCATAGGTGTTACTGTAGGTTCTGTTCCGAAAGGCTATTCAGAGTTGTGACCGTTTTTGAAATTTTAATAAAACTATTCGTGATGATTTGCCAAAATGAAATTCCTCTTGCTGCATGTACAATATTTAAAAATGTAAATATACGATACTATTAGACTTTTCTCAACTGTAGTAGTATCATCTGATTTGTTTTACATAGAAAAAAAAAATGATTATGAGTCTTCTCTCTCTTCATCAGAGAGCAAAAGTTAATAATTCCAGTATATATCCTAACCTAACTACCATTCTGAAAAACTAGACAAGAATTTCGTTTCAAAAAATACTTTTCATTCACGATGTTCTCTGAAATCGAAGAAATTTTGAAATTTTCTCCAAGTACCTAATCTTTGAGATCTCTAACCTCAATGAAGCATGTAAATATTTTTCAGAGTAGTGTAATTAGCAATAAAATGATATTATGCATATGTACCTATTGAAATTCTTCACATATTATCAAAGCAATAATGATTGTTTTAAGTCATATCATGCAAAATAATTTTATTCATAACTTTTGTAGATAGATAAATTATAGTTACTGTAGAAATGAAATCAACATTGGGGTTAGAAAATGGTAACTAAAGTAATGTGAGATACCAGAATTTGTGACTAATGAATCCAATGATTTAAAATGCAATCCCCACAGCACATAGTGCCAAGAGGCTCACAAAAAAAATATCGCGTGACCAGTTATACAGGGTGTCCCGAAAATAGTATGCAATACTTTAGCAGCGGCTTCTAGGACCAAGTGTTTTATACTGAATTCGAAAATGCTGACGAAATCAAGAATTGAGTTTTCAGAGGTAATTAAACAGGGCCTTAACTTTTTCGTTTGCTATTGTTTTTGCAACGCACAATAATAAGGAAATTCAGAGTTTTATACATCAAAATGGTACTCTTGTTGAACATGGATAAAATGCATAATTTTTGACTGAAATCAATGTGGATTTTATTTATGGTATGAGAGATAAAACTATGTGAAAACTTAAATTCACCTATTTTTGGCCATAGAACCCTCTTCCTTTACCCTCTGGTAGAGTATTGCACACCATATGTAACATTTTCGGAACAACCATGCTTTTCATTACCTAATAGTTTCTGTAATTTTAGTGCATATCACACAATTTTTGAATCAATTTCTTGAGGAATTGGTGCATCCCATCAAATTTACCTTTTTCACTTGAAAAACTCGATTCTTTCATAATATAATTGGTCATCCGGTGATTCACTATAAATATGAATGTGAAGTTGGATTTTATGAATCGAATTTTTTACAGCAATCTTGCAACACAACACGATCCTATCTCACCCTCTTTCAAAAATTAGATTACCAATTACCCAACTTTTTCTGTGTTTTTGAACACATAGAGAAACATAATGTAGACGTTTTTAGATAGCCGTTGAGGCGTTGATATGTTTTTAGAAATATGAAAAGTTGTAAAATATTAAATTTGTTATGCTCACAACAGTCTAATTTTCTACTTAGCCCGCTAGTTTTGTACCATAGTTTTGTATCGTATGTATATGTAAGTATTGAATTTGAAATGTTCACATTGTTGTGGTACTAGCTTTTAAATTTAAATATTTTAAAATAAAAATTGTTTCGAAAATATTAATTTCATGGTTTATGTTATCACTGACACCTCAACAGTTGAACTCCAACGAAAGAAGACATCTGCTGTATACTGGCTGGCCCAATGAAAACGAAACAAGGCCAATTCGACATAGTTATCATTCCCAGAAAAAAAAACACTCGAACTGGTCGATTTTTTTTCGAGGAGAAAATATTTTGTGCATTTTTCAACTTTTTCACTTGAAACCCCTCGCAAGGGCTGAGCTCCAACCCTGGAATCTCAAATGGGTTAAAGGGTCGAGTGATACATAATTTTGAAGTTAATCGAAATCTCTTACCAACGCTTCCTTGTCCTTGGAATTCAATGCAGTAGTTTTCGAGAAAACACGTTAGAACGATGTTCATCTAAGAAGTGCCTTATGTCTTTTTTTCTTTCAAATCCTGTCATATCCAACACTACATAAAGAATCATTGATTTCAATGTCAGTTCCTTGATCTCTCAATAAAATGCATACCTTGTTTCGTTTTCATTGGGCCGCCCTGTATAGTATTATATTAGTCCAGTCCGGACTCGACGCTCAATTGTTTGAAAAAAAATGTTGACAGAGTCTTTCTTTTCACTGTAGCGGCGCACAAGCCAATATCGTAAATTACGTTTGGTAATAATAAAAAATTTGCTGAGCGATATAGTCCGATTTGTGAATAAATAAACAACGTGCGCGGTACTGTTGTCAACAAATTCGGCACCGGTGTAAACAAATTAGGAACGGGTGATACATTTCGTTAGATTTTGTGGTGAAAATATAAGGTTTTTCTGACATTTATATGTCGACTGTCTAAAAATTTGTGCGTGATATCGGGATGAAAGTGTTTTAAAGATTTCGTTTTCATCCGACTAGTAACATGAAAGTGCAATAGGAATAGGAAATCAGATGCTGTTTGTAATATCCAAAGTTTGTTGTATTGTTTATGGAAAATCGAGTCTAGAGTTGATTGACTTGGAGAGAAAAAAAAAATGATCACCAACTGAAAATTAGAGAGTTATTCATTGTTACTGATCATTGTTACCAATATCTAAGTATTATAAAATATCAGTGAAGTGGGAATACATTTGTGGTGATGAGATGCAATAATCAGCTTGGTGAGTACCTAGTTTTAATTCCAGTGCATCATGTTCTACATGAAATCTCATCTTGGATTCACAGCCAGTTTTTCATTACAAACCATTTCTGAACCGTCAATATAACAATTAAATTCACTATATTATTGGATGACTTTATGTAGAAATAGTATTACAATTTCAATATTGTGTTTTCAAGATTTTTATCTTTTTTTTATTCATTTTATTAATGTTAAGATATAAAATATAATCAGTGAGTAGGTATAGAGTAAAATTCTACCAAGTCGTTGGTTCCCTTCTAGTTATTTATTAAATAAATATAAAAACACTGGGCATTCACAATTATAGTCATAATAGAAGAACTGTGTCATTCCATAAGCTTTTGATATTGTTGATTTGGTACATGCGTTATCTCCGAAAGAAATATTATAGTGAACGATTTATTTTCAGGATGATTTGTGGAAGTACCCATCTCTCACTATGCCATTCGATTCAGGTGAGTTTTTCCTAATATTCATTATATCAACTCTGTTATCATTGATTGTTGGATACTGTCTGTAAGTTCTTCGAGGAGGTGGTACATTCATTTTGTATGGAATCTTCAAATAAAAGAAAAGTGTATGAATCCGAAAATATACCACTGATGTTGGGTGGATTCAATACATGAATATATAGGATGTTTTATCAATATCTGAAGGTCGAATCCTTTCTCAAAAATGAGAACATAGTTATCATAAACTTTTCTTCAAAGACATACAATTTTCGAAATAGAGGATGTCAAAGTTTAGTTTGAAAAAATACTCTTGATTTTCTTGAAATTTTGTAGGCCGGAGTTGAATATTTTCTCGAGATTGAGCAATCCGAAAAAACAACGTGTCGTGAATTTTTGTTTGGGAAATTTAGATACCCTATATCTCGAAAACTACAGGTATTTCTATTCCTTCTTCTTCAGCAAGGCATCTACTGTTAGTATGTTGGCATGCTTTTACAATTTACTGAAACACCATGTATAATGTGCTCATTAGTTGATATGAAGAATATTTTTTTCATTATGACAGCAAAATACCAGGTGATCACGTTATATCAACATTACAGTACTAATTTTCTTATCGTCAGATCTAAGTAGGCATATCTTTGATATTTAATAATATCAATCCATAACAGAAAATATTCTCTAGAACTTGGTAACAGATGTATTAATTCATTTTTCAGCTTTTGATGGGATTTTCTCTCCTCGTTTCTAAAAAATAGAGTAGAAGTTATTAAAAATTATTGCAATATATTTTTTTTTATTATTATTAAATATATTTGTATTTCCAAAAATTTTTTCAAAAATAAGGTGTCACTGACCAATAGAGAATTTCTCTTTTAGGTATCTAAAGGTTTAATTTCAAGCGCAGTGACATTTTGGGGCAGATCACAAAATCTGTCCTTACTACAAATATATTGCAATAATTTTTAATAACTTCTACTCTATTTTTTAGAAACGAGGAGAGAAAATCCCATCAAAAGCTGAAAAATGAATGTACCACCTCCTCGAAGAACTTACAGACAGTATTTAGATGTATAAATCTTCGATAAATTATGATTTAGCCTCTCTACCCCCATTCGATTGATTATTCATCAGTGAGGGTTTAGAATCCTAAATCAAATAAAAGAAATGAAAAACCATTGTTTTTGAACATTTATGAGTGCACAACCATCATTTCTCTCAGAGAATAACAACCATTCTTTTTTGGTACAACGTTAAAGTAAAAACTAAACTACATACATAAACCTATCTAGTATTCATGAGTGATTATGAGATTTTATAATAATGTCCAGATCCGTCCTTAAAACAGCAATATAGTTAGCTACAAAACCTGATTTTTTGTCGTACAGAATTTAAGAAAAAAAAAATGTCGAATTTAAAATCTAATTCATTTCGGAGCTGAACAAATCAAATAATCGCCGCTATATCATCATTTTCACTTGCTTTTCCATGTTCAAAACTTTGAAAAATCTCTCGAGGAAGATATTTTATTCAATACATCATTTTATTTTAGTCAAATTCCGACCGATCTGGACAAATCAACAAAACTTCACTGAATCATCCATTTTACTTGGGTAACCCTGCCACAATCCCGCTTTCTATCCCGCAATGGTCTCTCCCCCTGAGAATCTTGAAGGTCCCACTGTCCCCCCAATCGGAGTTCCACGAATTCGCCACCGTCCAATAGGGGGTGCCGTTTTCCACCCCCCAGCCGAGGATTCTGATGGCATGACCGCCCAACAACGATCCTTGCACGTGTTGGTAGACACCTGAAACATTCGGGAGGCTCAGGGTGGTCGTTTCGCGGTAGTTTTTCTTTCGATTATTTATTCATTACACTGTTCAACAAGTCGCCCCATTTATAGAAAACGAAAGAGACATTGGTATGGCGGTAAATTGAAAAACATGACTATGATTAGGCCTAAAGTGGGGTTAGAAGGCAAAATATCGAAAAAAGCTATGCTTAGAAATATTGGATATGATTTTAAATTTTGCATCGATTTCGGTTATTTTCTTGTCAAACCATAGAAATTTTCATGTTGATCATCACCTGCTATTAATTTCACCATAACTTCCATTGATGATTTTCCCACTCTATAGGTCCTTATATCTGATGAAACAACACATTTTATGTCAAAAATCGCAAAAAATCGGACAAATCCTCAAAGGAATACAGTTTGCCGAAAAAGTGTCAATTTATCAGTGTGTTGCGAACTGTACATAACTCACCGCTCTTGTAATTGACGAAATCTGCGTACACGGAGAAAGCGCCCTCTACAGGCCCGTTCTTGTAAATCTCGGTCTGAATCTGGCTCACGTCGCTCGAAATCGAATAGGCCTTGGATCCGAATTTCTTGTCCTTGTCGTAGGCGACAGGGTAGGAGCTCTCGCACTTTTCCACACATTTCGGTGTTTTACCATCTCCGTTGCAAGAGGGACGCGTTCCGTTCACGTGGTGCTCGCAGGGAGCGATTTCGTACGGTCTGCAACCCTAAAAAACATCATTCGTTCGAAAGTGCCTTTTTGAAATTCGATCCGCCGTTTTCTCTGTACGCGCTAACATCCTCAAATAAATACAGCTCTGTATTTATGAAAAATATTTAGTTTGATTTTGATTCTTTAGTATCGTTAAGATAGTCACGGGAAGAAGAATCATGGCCGACAGTCCTAGCAAGACTATGAGCCATTGGGAGAGAAGAAGAATATACGTCAAATCAACCTAATCTAACCTCACTTTCGCTCAAAAAGAACAATATATTATTAAATCTATTGAAATGTCGATATCTAGATTGAAAACGATTTCATAATGAACTACACGAATGTACAAAGAGTGAGAGTTTTATATAAAACGATCATGAAACTACACAGAGGTCTACCACAAGAGCTACAATTGATAGGAACAAACTATGTTAGAGATGAATTCAAAAGACACAAAAATTGTAGTGAAAATGAAGCCCAGGTTTTTATGAGCGAATGGTCGGTAAGTACAGACAATTCACAACCCAATGAAACCTGAATATTTCAAGGATTGGAATCTGAAAGGAATAATCTATCAATGTTCAATGAACACATTTCCATTTCTTGCACAGAATTATGCACTCACTCTTGCTGAACAATTGGGACTTCGAGGTCCCAAGACGGGTACAGACAAAATAGGTCTGCCTTTATCACCCACTGAACTGGAACATTTCCGAGAAGAACAAATCTATCAACTCTACGACCTGATGGTTGAGGCAGCAAAACCAAAGAATAAAGAAGCATCAGATGAATGATATTCTGGTGTCACCAGATAGAAACAGGTACAAAATCTTGAGCCAATAAAATAAGTCGTAGTGCAGATAACTGATAACATGAATGGTTTATTTTCCTGTACTGACCTGATTGGAGCCGAAAGGCCCTCCTGTAACCAATCCCTTCCTCACCCAGTAGTGCCAGGCTGCTCCTGGATACCCTCCGTTGCATCCCAAGCCGCAAGTCCAGCAGCAAGAGACAAGGTCATCAGCAGAAATGTGAACATTTGTTTCGCCTTTGGAATGAATGCACACTCTGTCTGACATTGCCTCAACTGCTCCGAAAGCCTACAGATAGAAATCAATGAACATCCTGTGAGGAATGACTTTGATTCGACAGCTCAAAATAAAATGGAATTCCTGGGTGCAGTAATACATTTGTCATAGTTATGAATTAATAAGTTCCTAATAGGACATCAATCCTAATTCTGAAAGGGTGAAAGAACCTTTTGGAATGTTCACAGTAAATTTTTTCAAACTTGTAACCAGGATTGAACAATCCTGAAACTCTTGTTAGCTTATTTAATATTCGAATCCTAATTTTAAAATGTGAGGAAATTTTCCTCATACTAAGTTTATTCTGAAACCTTCCTAGTTCCTTATAATGCCTTGAAAAGTTATGAAGACTAGGAAACCAGGACTTTTAGTTATCTTTCAATTATTTGTTGAGCACTGTTGTATAGAAATTATTTTACCAAATCAGAAATAGAAATGTGTAATACTGTGATAACAGAATGTTTTTGAAAACAAACACCGATATTCTTGAGTTTATCATAATGACGTGTACAGATTGGGTAAAATAAACAAAATAAGGCAGTGAGTTTTGAAAAATCAATTATCATTGATGGGATGAAACATACAAGCTGAGTCAGATTTATCAATGACTTGATAATTGAGTTGTTTTAAATGTAGATAAAGTAAACCATATACAAGATATACTGAGAGTAAACAAAATTCATAATATTAATATAAGGCATATTTACTTAAGGTGGAGAAGTTTGGAGAAAGAACTTTTATAAAGAAACAAATTATAGTTTTCATTTTTCCATATTTTTTGTGATTTTCTTCACTCGTTTCTGAAAATAAAAAGTTATGATAATTATTTCAAAATATTTGTAGTAAGGACAGATTTATGTTCTGTCCCAAAATAATTATCATCATTTCTATCTTCATTTTCAGAAACCTGAAGCCCCAAAAGTATCCAAGTATGGAATATTACTGCTTCCAATCATATTCACCAATCAGATTTCAAATATTCTCACATGTTCGAAAAAACATATATCTCACCCAACAAGATCCACAAGAACCTTGATCCCTGATCTCCTGTATAGTAGGACAATGGGGCCATTGTTTCCTCGCATCGAAATCGGTGGGGATCTCCAACCCCACCAAATCGTGCTCTAAGACAGGGGGCAAATAGTTCTTGTGCTGGGGCAGCACCCCCATGAGCTTCTTCAGGTAGGAGGTCGGTATGTTTTCCGCGAAATTTCTGCCCGCCTTCCATGTGGACTGTTTGTTGTTGATGGAGTCGATAAATTCGTCGGAAAGTAGAGGGTAGGAGTCCATTTCGATGTTGTCGTAGGGAGTAGACAGAGCTGACAGAGCGTTTGCTGTCAGTAGAATGGATAGAATGGAAATCCACATCTTGCCTGAAGATACATCATTTTGAGGCTTATTAGGTGAATTTTTTGTTATGAACAGTTACTCTTTCTCTGGGAACTGGCTTTGAATGATATAAATTGCTCAGAAACCTACAGATCTATTGTGTACAAGACTCCAAATGATAGTCTTTTGATCCTCCGTTAATTTGAGAGCTCAGTTTGATGTTAGAGCAGTACGATATTTCAAATCATTCGAATTAATAAACTGATTGGAGCAGACTGTCAACATCATTTATTTGTTCACACAACAAAATTCAACATGAACAAAAAGTGATTGTCCACCTGAACAATTACTTGTCAAATGATATCAAATAAATGATATCAAGCATATTTGTATGAGAGTCTCCACATTTCTTTCAAGACATCCTAATATATGAGAATACTTTCTAGTAATTTTAGATTGTTCAGTTGTTGCAGAGTTGAGAAAAAAATGTCAAAATAGCTGAAATGAGTTAATGGGAACAATAACAAAAAGAATCAACAATTTCTTAGATTTTTCGAAAGCCTCACAAAGAAAAAGTCGCAAGATTTCACCACAATCCAGTATGTGTATGTACATCCATTATATGTTTATCTACTTAACTATTTAGGAGATGACCTCTGATAACGTTTTATTCCTAACAATAATTATAAACAAAGCATACCAAAATGTAGTAGCTGACCTTACGATGAAATACTTAAACCTGTGCTAAAGAAAGAATTCAACTAGGTTGCTACAGAAATGTCGTTCTTACCTTCCCTGGTTCCCCCAAGATTCAAATATTTCTTCACTTAAACTCTGCCGGCAACAGCAACACTATCAAACCAACTAAACAAAAATAGTAATTTATTATCCTTTATTGACTTTATATTTATCAACAACAACGTGACATAGAACGTCAGTTCACGGATATCAAATTGTCCCATGAAAGACATTTCAACTTGGACCTTGCAAGAGGCTAAACCGCCCAGGCGGCACCGACGTTGCCAAGTATTCAAGAGCAATGCTTTCCATCAAAACAGTGGACCGTAGGAACATTTGATGTTTCTCTGTATAGGTGGCGCAACCGACAAAAATGAAGTAGAATGAAAATGAATTAGGAATTCAGGAAGAATTCACTTTGATAGACGAATATATATATATATATATATATATATATATATATATGGTATATATATCGATTTGGGTATGTTTTGGAGGTTGTGGAATAAATAATACACTTTTCTTTAAAATACAATGTAGGTATATAATTATATGTAATGTGCTATGCATGGACAATACTCTGAAATGAAAAATATATAAGCGTATTGAGGTTTCTTCCACTTTATTCCGTAGATGAACAAAATAGTTCGTGCATGTATGCCGAATGTACATTTTCGAGTTGAACGGAGTGAACCAGATTAACGAAAAGTTGATTTACTCCGCATAACGTTCGTCTAGGTATGTGCCAATATTAGATAAATTTCCGAAGCAAATCTTTGAACTACTAAACAACACTTGTTTATGTACAGAGTAGAATTCTATTTAAAAATTTTCTACTCGATCCTTAAATAAAGCAATAGTACCAAAGCATTTCCTTTGAAAAAAAAACGAGCCTTTATACATATAACGCTCCAGATTTCTTCTTGGTCTTTGACTGTAATCGAAACCAAATATTGTTCTCCCTAACCGGCACCCTATAAAAATATATGTATATATACCCCATATCTATGGATATGTATATCAAGTGTACCTATTCTGGAAAATATTGGACCACACCATACAGTCTTATTCTAAAAAGGTTATAGCTTAGCATTTAGATTTCGATATGTACACAATATACAGAGTGTTCTGATCATACACAAACCACATTGCATATCTTCTTCTTGTCTTATTGTTGAAATTTTGGATGTCAAATCACTATATCGTATTATACGATCTGACAATTTGAAAACACAATGGGCTATATCTCACGAACGAAAGATGATATCAATAAATGCCTAAAACTGTATCTAGGATAGGAAGGGCGAACTAAAATGACATTTGAAATGACATTGAGAAAAAAATGATAGCAAACTCCTATGTGTGATACATCAGATATCACCTTCCATTTGTGAGATACAGCCCATTGTGAGTTTTCAAATTATCATACCGTATATGACATTGTTGTGGCAAGTCAGGACACCCCGTATGATATTTTGGACGGTTTTATCTAATCTACAAAGCAAAATCATAACTTATATTTATTTTGAAGATTTTCCATAGTGTGAATGAAACTACAATAAGTTGTCCTGTCTGAACTCAAAGTCATTATAATAATGAAATAATTTAATGAAAGATTGCGGCATTAAGGTCAAAAGTCACCAGTGCTTTGTATAATATTTTTCCTAAGAAATCTTTTCAGTAAGTTATGGTACCAACCTCGAAGTTCATAACTTTTTCAGTGAATATCGAAAATCAACAAAATTTCATAACTAACTGATTCGATGAGTTCAAACGACTGAGACTTTTCAACGAAACAAGGTTCACTAGATGATTTTCTGCATAAGAGTTACTCGTAGAGTCGATCAGAGCAACTATTTGAGGTGAGCTCAGTTCATGATTCAGGTAACAGAACTTCAGAATATGACCGCTATTGTCAGTCCAAAACCTCAAGAAAACATCTAACCCCTAATATATTTTTTTGAACTAATCAGTACATTTTGGATATTTTCAAATGTTAGTTCCATTCACAATAGATATCTAAAAATCTAAGAGACGGTAATGAAGACTCAAGACTAGAGTATGAACTCATCATAAACAAATTTATTATTCATAAAAATAATTGAGCACTGGAAAAGTACTGCGAACATGATATTTCTAACATTATATTAGTTCATGTTGTAATTCGGATATGGTGCACAAAAAAATGCATAAGTGCCACAAATAATCAACATTTTCGCAAAGTGTCTTGAGTTCTGGTTGATTTTGGTCTAGAAATGCAGCATTATTTCTGAGTAGTTGGAATTGTTCATTATTCTATTAAAAAATACATGGATTCCTGGATGATAGGAATTTTGTATGAATTGAAGATTTCAAATTATTGAATACTTTTGAAAGATGATAATAATATTGTACTTGATGATAGCTGTGAAAGAAATATTGATCAGCATTTTTCCATGCCCCCTATTTTAGTGCATGGGAATAGCAATTTTCTAAGTTTGTTTGTATTTTGGATGAAATATCCAAAGTCCTAGAAACACACCAAGTCAAATTATCTCTTTCCATCCATCGTACACTCGATAAGAAAGAAAAACACTAAAGAACTGAACTTCATCCACTTTAATCACTGTAATGACTGCCAATTGTTGTTGATATATTCAAGAGGCGATGATAACCAAAAATGTAAGTTGCTGTCTTTCCAGGACTTCAGACACACGAAACGATATCAAAGTAGCTACCAGAGAATTTTTTTTATTTACAGCTACTATATTTGATCCCTCATTCAACATACCCGAACGATTTATACTGATAAGCGACCTCTATAATGGGTCTTGGCGTGGAAGAAATAGGTTTTAGGAGTACCTACTGTTCTTAAGTTTAAAACGACTATGTCGAAATATGACTTGCAATTTGAAGCAGAACATGAACCTCAAAACTGACCTATCGAGAGTGTTTCAGTTCACTTGTACAAGTGATATTTCGGAATTCCTAGGGAATCTATTGAGCTCCAGATGGATATTTCGAAGTTCTCAACTACATCCAGACCATTTATTTGTTGGTTATTACAGTGAAACAATGATTCTTAGTGAACAGAGTGGGTTGACGAAACACTCATTCATTTATTCTAACTGTTTAAGTTATGCTACGAGTAGCTACGGAAAAATTTGGCTAGAATCAGCTGACGTCGCTGAAACATATCAATTTCCTTTATCAGTCTAAAGTTCTGACGATATAGATAAGGCCAAGAATGGTAGATAGTGGCAGCACTTTATGAACGGACAAGAAAAGCCAACAAAATAGCTCTGACCACAGACTGATCTGAAGAAAATCATCCAAAATGACGATATTTCCAGTTATTCTGGAAGAAGTCTACTTTTTCACATTTTTTTCACAATCTATGAAACGAAAGAGTCCGAATGGTTCCATGAACTCAAGGTTATGTATGGATCCCACCAATTATTTTGCCCCATTTGATTAATAAACATTGATCTTTATTTCTATTTTTCATTTTCTCCAAGTGATTCAGATTTAATCAACCTAATTTTTTCCATTCAACCGAACAGACCATATTTGACAGTATGCTTGAATGATCGTTTGCTATCACGCTGTCAAACTGTTGACTTCGTGCCATAGAAATTAGTTTTTAATGTTGATCTCAACGTTCTCTGTCATTTGTCTCCTTTTTTGATGTTCCATCATTGAAATTTTCTCAACTGTCAATCAAGTTCATCCGCCATGGTGAAGTTTGAAAATCTTGAAGTTCGAAAATTGAAAGTTGAAGTTTGAAAATCTTCAAACTCCAACATTCTTTTTCAGATTATGATGGGTAGGCACCATAGCTATTCGAATTTTCATTTCTCACATAAAATACTCTTTATATCTTCCTCATACATTCTGGAAGCCAAAAAGAAGGAGAAACATCCTCTAAGAAGTTTAATTCATCGTCTTTAGCATCTTTGATGACTCCTTCTTTCATATGGACGGCGCTGTCAAATGTGCATCTGTGATATTTTGACTCACAGAACTAGTGATTCTGACGTAGATTCTCATTTGACAGCGCCGTCCATATGAAAAATGCTGGATCCACTTCCCTCCAAGATGCATAAGAACGTTGATTTGACTAATTCGAGGATGTTTTCCCTTCTTTTTGACTTCTTGAATGTTCAAGGCAGGTATTAAAAGTGTCCTGTGTGAGAAAAGAAACTCCATGCCTACCCAAAACGAGCCGAAGGAAGAAGGTTAATTTTTAAGTTTGCACACGTTCTTATTGTGAAATTCGGGTTCCTGAGGTCGAAATACGTAAGTACCAAGAAAAAAAATCTAAAATAAACTCATCGCATGATAAGTGCAAAATAACCACACAATGTTTGTTTAGAATTTTTCTGATAATGGAATGGTAGGTCACTTTCATTTGTAACATATTCTCCCCCTTTGGATATATCTCTTCCTAGATCTTTTCCCCTTAGTGGCGCAATTCGCGTATACTTCGCAGGAAGGAGAGTTTTAGCGTCAGAGTGACATAAATAAAGAAGTCAGATGAAATATCTTCGAAGATTCCTCATCATCGACGCGTTCGGAGTGCTGCCGCTAACGAACCAACCGAGTCACGCGGTACCGAACTGTGGAAGCTAAAAGACCTAGAGCCATTTCCTCCTCGAGCTCGCCCTCCTGCCCCACATCAAGTTGTATCACACGATGGTGCCCTGCAGGTGGTGCGGGTCGGCGGAGGCGATCGGCAGCGCCGTCTGGTGGGCGGCCGCCCCGTAGGGGGGGCCGCCGTGCGCCAGGCTGAGCGTGCTGCCGGACACCTGCTGCGGGCTGAAGATCAGCGCCGTGTTGCTGCTCACCACCGGCGGGCTGTTCTCCTCGGGAGGCGTCACCTCCAGGCCGATGCTGCCGTTGAGGGAGATCTTGATCGGGTTCGAGTAGTTGGTGCCGAAGTGGCTGAGGCCGATGTCTTCCAGGCTGCTCTTCCTCCTGGCGCTACCTGCAAGACCGTCGAGCTGTGGTGAGTGTGCAACTTCCTCCGATTGGCCTCAGTGGGAGAATTGGAATGAACTGAGATGAGAGAACCATCGACAACATGAAGATGACAATGGTCTGGTCTGCGTATGGGCTGACCGAAGGAAGACCCCGAAGATCATATGGTTTCTCGAAGCAGACATCGCAATGGCAGACTGAGATCAAGAACCATTCGATTGAAAATGAAAAAGACAATCAACTCCTCCGAAAACCTTGCCAGGGCATCTTGTTCTTTATCTTATCGTCCACTCCACATGAACGACATCACCGTTTGTGAATTTGGTCTGCAAGACTGGCGGGGTCAGATTGATCTTCAGGTTTTGCTAGTACAAGAAGTTTCTTAGACCTAGACTGACTCATTGGATATGATTGAAGATGTGTCGAGTACTAGTTCTAGTTCGATAAAGGGTAACGTGGTGTTCTGCACTTCCATCATCTCCCAATTCCGAAGGAACGGCAATCCAGACCCGTTATTCGATCCTTCCTGATAACTGATTCTGGGTACTCGACTCCATATCGATTCGGATTCGAGTAGAAACGAGTAGAAAGTCCACTCCACTCGCATTCGGAAGGCATAGGAAGCTAACAAGAAAATTGAAATCGCAATGGTCGTCTGGCCTAGTTGCCAACTGAGCGACTGTGTATGAGCTTATCAAAGTCGGTGGATTGTCTAGTTCCTCGAAGAATTATTGCGAAGCATTAGCATCCTAAATGAGGTATGCTGTAGAAACATTCGTATTCTCCCTGTGACCTCTGCATCAAAGCAAATAACAGAATTGGACGATGAAGTAGATTGAGAACTGTTTGAAAGAGAATGATAAGTGCACTTCCTTTCAGTATGAGTGAGCATATTCACAAAAAATAGGCGAAGAACATGAGAAACATAATCGAACAGATACTTTGGAAAGGAAAGATTCTACCCGAATGCGGATTTTCAAAAATCTAGTGAGGGCTTCCAACTGGTCAGTCGAGTCTGCTGATGAAGTTGATGACTTCGCTAGCGATCCTTTCATCATACCTTCCATCCTACACCTTGCAGAGGGTCAAGTCCATGAATGTGAAAATTTGGTGATATTCGAGGACGAAGAAATAGTGAGAAATGATTCAGAGTGAGCGAGTGAAAAATCCAAATCAGGCAGATGATTATAATCAGTGTTCTTTGAGCGGATATTCAAATTGATCGAGCATGATTTTGTGTACTGAAATTAAAAATCGAAAAATTGAGACTGTGCACTAAGAATGAAAGAATCGTGAACAAAACAAGTCATGTACTTACTATGTGTGGATTCTACCTTCTAGGAGTACAGGATACTTATCTAAAGAGAAATTCGATTGACTACACAAAAAACTACAAGCTTTCAAGGTTTTTGTGGTCATTGAATGAAATGAAATGATCAAGAAATAATCTATAATATTGTGAAGATCATTTCGATGTAAACGTTGATGACTCGTATCGACGTAATTATATTCTTTCTTCAATCTATACAGGGCGATTCAAAATTGTTGGGATCCAAATGAGACTTTTTCTTTGAATGAACATGTGCTATCCTAAGACGTGTTCGATATGGAGAAGGATGAAATGAAATGTTGTATTGCAGCAAGGGGATGATATTTCTGGTCAACAAGAACATTTTCATATTCATATCATATCAAAATGAAGAGAAATAATGGATTTTTCATGTATGTACGATTTAAAATACTAGTCATTGGATATTTTGATATCAATTTCGAGTAGCTTGGCAGCGTTGACGAAAGTCACCTATATTGGTCTCTCTGAAAAATTGGGTGTTTGGATGGTGCTGTTTATTCAAAAATATAGTAGGTGAGTCGACACTTTCAGGACGAATGATAACGTTACATGAAAAACATTATATATACCTAAAAACGCTCTTTTTTCCCGTTTCATGTGTGACAAAACAACCGAAGAGTGGACTCACCACCTAGTTCTTCACATCGATACAAAGATATGATATCATGAATTCTCTACTAGATCGAGCTTAGAGAAAGAGAGGAATTGAAACGACTATGAGGAAGAGACGCAGCGATCAAAAATCATATGACTGTTGGCATTGTCAAAATAATTTGATGTGTCATGCCATCGTATTGAGAAATACGATATTTTCATTCGAATCGAGTCGTTAGTGTTAGCGAAGTTTATCGACTCATAAGTGTGTTGGAAGAAAAAGACTCAGTTTCACTTGCTGTCTGAATATTGAAAATTGGTGAATAATCCTAGTTGGTTCAGACCATCAAGTAAAGGAATGATTTTAAAACTTTGTAAGAGATTCATTTTCCAGCTTTTTGTGGGATTTTCTCTTCTCGTTTCTCGAAAATAGAGTAGAAGTTATTGAAAATTATTTCAATATATCTGTAGTAACCGAAAAATGAAGAACAATCATCAAAAAATTGTATTTACAGTACCATGTGTTTGTGGAAAATATTATACCGGTGAAACCAGCAGGTCTCTATCAGTAAGGATGAAAGAGCATAAGAACAATATAAAGAAAAGATATACTGACAAATCAAAATTAGCTGAACATATCCTTACTGAAAATGGACAACATATGGCCGATTGGAGTGATTTTAAGATCATAGGAATAAAATACAACAACCAAAAAGGAAAAATCAAAGAGTCTGCTTGCATTCTCCTGAACGGAGACAATAATATTGCTTCTTGTTGAGTTGATATAGATAGAACTTGGCACCCACTACTGAAAATTGAATATGAAAATGGAAAATTTTCCGTACAGAAAAAAATTTAATTGTGTTGAGAACGGGAACAGATTCGTTCCCGAAACGTCCACCAAGATAAGTAAAGGTTTTATTCTTATTAAATATATTTGTATTTCCAAATTTTTCAAAAACAAGGTGTCACTGACAAATAGAGAATTTCTCTTCTGGGTATTTGAAGGTTCAATTTCAAGCGCAGTGACATTTAGGGGCAGATCACAAAATCTGTCCTTACTACAAATATATTGAAATAATTTTTGATAACTCCTCAATTTCTTAGAAACGAGGAGAGAAAATCGCTCAAAAATCTGGAAAATGAATGTACCACCTCCTCGAAAGACTCACAGACTATGGGGGACGAGCAAGGGTGCATCGACTAGAGAACACACAACGACATTTTTCCACATCGAAATCATACCTATGTTCGGCAAGCCCTGCCTCAAGGAGTTCGACCTCCGCAACAGAATGTCGTCGACGACGCGCAAACTGTTGGACCTGCCACGCTGGTATCCCGCCACCGTCGGACTGTCGGGCAGCGAAAGAGAATTCGCCTTGGTGTTGGAGAGCGGCGGCGGACGCGGCGACTGGTAGCCGGACAGCCCGAGGCCGGACCCGCGCCGGCCGCCGGCCTGCTGCGCCGCCGAGCCGGCGCCGGCCGCCTGCGCGAGCAGCGACTGCGAGCAGAAGCTGATGTTGGATTTGCGCCGGCTGTTGTGGCGCTCGAAGGTTTTCTGCGCCGAGAACGGGCTCGGGCGAACCAAGTAGCTGCGGAAGAAACGCTTGGCGATTAATTTCCTTATCATTATTATCATTATTATTCGCTCCTTCTACGTCGGAATCCGACGTCTCACAAGCCGAAGCTTGATATATTGATATAGTGGACTCTGCCAACCACTCTACCTACTTTATTTGAATGAAAAAAAACCATCCGTGGCAGGGTTCGAACTCACTTCCGTTCTGGCAGCTCAATCGTGGTTCAAACACCTCGACCATTGTGCTACGGCCCCCTCTAATAAACTAGCAGAATCAATTGGATAGAAAGAAGCAAAAACTTCAGAGAGGAACTCAGTTTTTTTTCCTCAACGCCACTCCGACGTTGAGAATCAACGACCAAGTCTAGACTTGCGCGGGTTGATAAGAGCGGGACAGTTTTTATAGTGGACTCCGGAACCGTCACTGCCGAAGCGACGTAATCTTGAACCGATTTTTACGGAAAAATTATCAGTCGCTGACTGGGTTCCAACAACTATGTGGGAAACAATGTCTGTCCATTTGCCTATTCAATTGCTTTTGCCAAAACTCCAAGTTGCTAGATGATAGATGGAAAAAAAATGAGGCGACTTTATAAAAGTTTCACTCACATGATATCTCCTTCTTCCAGCTTCAGGTCGCAACTAGGATTGATGATGACATATGACAGGCTGTTTCTCTTCTCGCTGACGTCGTTGTAGTCGATCGTTGGCAAGTTCAGACTTTCCATCCTGGATCTAACCAAGTTCGCGATTTCCGCCCGCTCGATTTGTTGGTTATGGTTGTCTTTAGCTTCGTCTGTTCCATTCACCGAGTACTAAAATTGCCAAAGGCGAAGAGTGTTATAAAAACTGGAAAGGGTCGGGACTTAATCATCGTTTGGATATCAAGCATTCTGGATCTAATGCTCTTTCATTTCAGTAAAGTGCAAAGCGAACTAGCATTCTCTAATGATCAGAGGTTATAGTCACCAGTCAAGAAGTTAGCAACATAATGAAGGAAAGTTATTCAGGCATCGATGTAATGAACAATCTGGTGGGTTCACTCTTCAGTTCATTCCTTAGACTAAAAAGACCGCAAGACAGAGCCGTTGGAGTGGGGTTCTGATATTCAACAACAGATGACGGGACTATCGAGCAATCATTCAGGAACTATGGAACTGTCATTCACTACCCGTCAATGACAATGAATTTGGCACGGTACAGATACGAAATCATCTGTTCACTAGATGAATAGAATGTTCAGTAAAAACACACATAACCTCAAAGAATGTACCAATATCTTCTGTTGGCTACACTGAGAAATCTGGAAAGACTGAATGATATCTGATTTTCAACGACCTGTGCCAGAGGTTGCGAATTCGGTTGGAACCTCGGCTGAAGATGATGGTTTTCTGCACGACCCTTTATCTCAACTGTTTCCCTTTCAATAACTTTCATTTAATTCAACCTTTCATTAAGAACTTTTTCACCTTCATACACATACTTTATTGAATCAAAACTCTACTTCGTCATGTGATTCTAGTCGCTTACGTACTTAGCCCGATATGATTATTTGTGTTTTGATAGTTCATAATGATAAACTCAAACTCAAATAACAAGGTTTTCACTGTCTTACATTATTGCTTTCACATGAGAGTTTCAATCCTGTCTGAATGAGTGGCGAGGTTGAAATAAATTCTAACCACAATTGATAAAAAGAAGAGGAAATTATCAATGACAGATTCGCCCATGCGCACATCGTATTTTACTTTAACTTTTCGCTAAAAGATCAAAATTGGTTATCTCTTAAATGAAGGAGAGTGAAAGATTGAATTCGATTCGGGTGTATGAATGGTTACATAGAAATAGATAGTTTTCAACATTTTGATGAATACGTTAATGAAAGAGAAAATACAAATGAATGAAAAAGCACTGTGCATGAATCCAGATTGACAGTTTCTACAGTTTTGGCCATGTTCTGCCAATATCAAGAGATTTGAAAACAAGATAGGTAAATGAGTAGCTCCACCAGCGAGTTGATTACATCAAAATAGTCGGGCTTTGCCAGAAAATAGAAACGTGTAAAGATTGGTACGGGTTGAGATGAGGTATTTCCGAAGATTCCCAATAAATCGAAGAGACCTGGCTGGTGACGTTCATTCGGAATCTTGAGAAACAATGAAGCCACACTCACCATCGAGTTCCTTCTGTTAGTGCATCCGAGGCAATTGGTGCCGTCCTTGGGCCGGTATGTTACCCCCACTCTATCCTGGCCCAGGTCCTCGTCAAGCTAGCATAAAAGAGGAAGCGCCCAAACTAAGTACGTGCAACTACTTCTCACTTCGACAAAATGCTGGCGAGTATCACGATACAAATCTCGTGTGGTGTCGCAAGTATGGCTTCCCAAATTATACATCAAGGTTAGAATATGCGTAGCTGAAGATTGAACTCGAACTGGATTGCTCCGTGAATGTATTCCATACGTTATCAAAATACTGTTTGTCTGGACCAGAAGGTCGGCTTCAGAAACAAATTCATCACCTAACATTTGAGACTCTAGGAATACAATTGTAGATGTTATCTAATGATTTCATAATATATACTACTAGATAGATCTATATATATACATCGATATACAGGGTGAGTCAAAAATGTGTACCGAGCTTTCTGGGGGTGATAGACCATTGAAAAATAAGTGTAGTTTGATGATTAAACTCATGGCCCAAAATGCATATTAAGGGAAATATATCCTTCCAAAGTTGATAGAATTAAAATAATTTCTCCGCATAACTTCTGAACGATGAAAGCCACCCGATTGAAATTTTGTGCATGAATGTATGTTGTCAAAATACATTTTTTCGTCACACTTCCACATTTCTGATATTGTTATAAAGGGTGTTTTCAGAGGGTGAGTCATGATTTTTTGTAGAAAACTTTTTTCCCTTTATTATTTTCGGTGAAAAAACAGGAGCATTCGATGGAGCGAAGAAATTGAAAAAAAAATTGAGCCGTTCGTGAGATATTTGAGTTTTTGTAGTTACATGATATCAGCAGATTGATTTTATTCATCGCGAGATTCATCGGTATAACGATATTTCAGCAGCATTTGCATTTCCGAAGCACTCGCCAAGCATTAGAAGCATATAAGTTTGTTCAGAGAACGAATAACCTGCCATATTTCTTAAAATCTCAGTTGATAATCGCAGTGATAAATGACACAGAAAAACCACACGAACAAATCGACTACAACAATGTTGACTCGAATGTTGATGACATGAACGTCAAAATTGAGAACAAAATCATTCATCATGGCCTGCTAAAATATCGTTATACCGATGAATCTCGCGATGAATAAAATCAATCTGCTGATATCATGTAACTACAAAAACTCAAATATCTCACGAACGGCTCAATTTTTTGTATTTGAATAAGAGTACCTTTTTCATGTAATTTTCTTCGCTCCATCGAATGCTCTCGTTTTTTCACCGAAAATAATACAGGGAAAAAAGTTTTCTACAAAAAATCATGACTCACCCTCTGAAAACACCCTTTATAACAATATCAGAAATGTGGAAGTGTGACGAAAAAATGTATTTTGACAACATACATTCATGCACAAAATTTCAATCGGGTGGCTTTCATCGTTCAGAAGTTATGCGGAGAAATTATTTTAATTTCATCAACTTTGGAAGGATATATCTCCCTTAATATGCATTTTGGGCCATGAGTTTAATCATCAAACTACACTTATTTTTCAATGTTCTATCACCCCCAGAAAGCTCGGCACACATTTTTGACTCACCCTGTATACTACTAGATAAATCGATATATATATATCGATAGATAGATAGATAGAATCATAATTTTTACGGGAGTTTACAAATGAGATGGGACAATCCAGCATTTACGGTCCCTGACCTGACCTCTCGTATATTGAAGCGATGAAATTTCCTTTCAGCTGGCATTCACCCCAACCCTTTGTGCATGAGATGGATTCTCGATTCAGATACTCCGACACAGAAAGTTGATGATTCAT
The DNA here is from genome assembly GCA_963576655.1 of Gastrophysa polygoni. Classification (NCBI taxonomy): domain Eukaryota; kingdom Metazoa; phylum Arthropoda; class Insecta; order Coleoptera; family Chrysomelidae; genus Gastrophysa; species Gastrophysa polygoni. The sequence continues at coordinate 32,730,522 of OY755085.1, forward strand.
TTTGTATCGTTATACTCTTGATTATAGTTAGAATGATGAAGAAATGGAATGAGATTAGTTCGAATTATGGAAGACGAACGATTGAAAGTTGTTTCAAAGAAACTTCTATGCTCACTACATTGTATATGTACAAGGTGATTGCTTTTCTCAAGTGAATCGTTAGAAAATTTTATTCTGGAATTGGTTATGACAAACCTAGATTCGAACGATTTTTCACTAAGCATTCTTCGGTTGTCTCTACAAAAGTTTAACTCTTTTTTTTCTTCGCGTCAGATTGGCCAAGTTCACTCTGTACAAGCAGCCTCATTCCTAACAATGGTCGCATGAAACTTGAGTAGAGAAGTTCCTTTTCAGATGTATAGTATATACATCAGGATGGATGATAAAAATGGAATTTATGTAGCGAATATATGAAATTTTTCATTAGTTCATGCTCGGAGAATTTCATTTCTTGCATGAATATGATGAATTTTAAAAATTGTTGAATATATGATGTTCCCTCCACATAACTATCGTGCATTGCATGCAATTAATCATTATTTTTCATCGGGTAAGTGCGTGTACTGTCGATTATCAAGAAATATAGGCATCGAAGGTGAGTCAATATCGTTATATTTTTGGCACCATTTTTGACATTTGGCATATGTCATTTCGGCCTTCGATTCAATTCAATCTAATCACAATTACTCTCTCAACGAGGCATCGACATTTTCTTCGGCTGAACAGTAGCACAATTCATCATATAATTGATGGCGATAGACAAATACAGTTTAGATATTTGGTGAATTTCAACCACTATCAAATAACTTGAGTTTTTAGCTAACCTAAGGAAAGAAACGGTTTGTGGTAGCTAATTTACAAATTTACAAATTTCAAAATTCCACTGTTGACCAGTCAAACACTTCATTTACTTTCACCACTCTCTGAAAAGTAGTCCCGATGTTTTTTTCAGAAAATCATTCATACCTGTAATAAATCCGTGATTCGAAGCATCAATATGTGGTGTACCGATCTCGAATAACCAGTATTAGTACGAAGCATAGGAAGTACCAAGACTCTGAATGGACATACCAACGAAAACATCTCTTTTCCCGTGACTTTTATTCAGTTGCAACATCATTCTGACAATTCAGCTAAATGCATGATTCATCTTGCAATGAGAGATTGATTGGCAGAGTTATCTTGAATTTCAGCTGATTCAAAGATTTATCTTGCATTCGAGCTGATTTCAAGATTAATCTCACAATTGGACCCTAATGGACAGGCTTATCTTGTTGTCAACAGATAAAAAAAAAATTGGAAGATTCCTCTCGCATTGAAACTAATTGCAAGATTCATCTTGCAATCAGAGCTTGATCCACGAATTTATCTTGCATGCAAGCTTCTTACAATCAGGCTTATTGGCAATTAAATGTTGTATTGAAGGTAATTGCAAAATTCGTCTTGAAATCAAGACTCAGTTGACTAATTTCAAGATTTACCTTGCACTCAGAGCCTTATCTAGCAAGAGGCGAGATTCATTTCGCAGTTAGAGCTCAATCGACAGATTTATCCTGCATTCGGGCTTCATGCAATTACACCTACTCGCAGATATATCTTGGCTCATTGGCAGATATATCTTGCATTCAGGCTGATATTGCATAATTTATCTTGAGATAAGGGCTTCGAGCTAATTGCAAGATTATTCTTGCAAGTATAACCATCTTGCAATCAAGCAAAAGTTGCAATGCAAGATACATCTGTCAATGAAGCTGTAATTGCAAGAATCTTGCAATTAGGTCAAATGCAAGATCTGTCTATCAATAAATCCCCAATTGCAAGAGGAATCTTTAGGCTCAGATTGTGAAATGAATCTTGAAATCAGCTCAAATGCAAGATGAATCTGCCAAACAAGCTCAGAATAATATTGCAATCATATAAAACAGCGAAGACTTTTTGTTGGTATCGCCGTTCAGCGCCTCTGTAAGAGCGAGATAGTTAGAACAAGCGACACCCATATTAGAAAAGAGAGAGAGAGATAAAAAAATCGTTGGATCAACTAAATTTTTCTACTCACCGACGGCACACGCACGCACGACGACCATGGTGACGACGCAGCGCTCATACTCACGTGTGACGAGTCCGACGTCGACGTGTCCTGCGTCCTGTATATCCCTATCGGTATTTCGCAGGTGGTCGAGCACAGCTTCTGGTACAGCCGGCCGTACGTGCGGATCCACATGTCGTCCTTCGATATCTTCATCTGCAAGTCGAGAGCGGAAACGTGTTCATATAGATCGACAGGTGTCTGTAGATCGACAGATTGTTACATATGAATCAACAGGTGTCTATAGATGAACAGGTGTTTATAGATCAACAGGTTCCTTCAGATCAACAGGTTCCTATATAACAACAGGTTTCTTCGGACCAACAGGTTACTAGAGATCAACAGGTGTCTGAAGATCGACAGATTGTCACATATCAACTGGTGTCTATAGACGCCCAGGTGTTTATAGATCAACAGGTTCCTTCAGATCAACAGGTTCCTATAGATCATCAGGTTCCTTCAGATCAACAGGTGACTAGAGATCAATAGAGGTTACTCAAGATTAACAAGTTTTCTATAGGTCCACAGTTTTATAAAGATCAACGGGTTCCTATAGAACAACAGGTTTCTTCAGACCAACAGGTTACTACAGATCAGCAGGTCTTTATAGATCAACAGGGTTCTATAGATCAACAGGTTTCCTCAGATCAATAGGTTACTGGAGATCAACAGTTATTTATAGATCAACAGGGTTCTTTAGATCAACAGGTTTCTATTTCTACGTTTCTCCAGATCAACAGGTTTTCATAGGTCAACAAAATCCTTGCGATCAACAGGATTCTATAGATCAACAGAGGTTTCTATAGATTGATAGGTTTCTATAGGTCAACAAATTTCTATAGATCAGCAGCAATATCGCGCAGCAAATCATCCAAGCTGGAGAATATGAACAATTCGAACTTTCCAAGACTTTCGATGGATCTACTTTAGCCTTGTCCTGACTACCTCTTGCGCCAACTTCTGCACATCTTTTAAAGTCTTTGGTTGGGACTAGTACTCTGAAGGAGCAAAGCAAGTACCAGAAAAGACAGGTTTCAGTCTTTGATTCCTCCATCTCTCTGGAGTTTTACCATGTGAGGAAGCATGTGATAAGCTCCAGCCAACTTCAATGAAGTCGACTCTGTTGTGCCAGTAGCAGTTATTGCATTGTAACGCTTGTCTTCCTTCGACCTGGAGTTGAACTCCAGTAGGATTTCTGCGCTTTCTCCAGAGTCTCCATCTCAGTCTTTAGCTGGCATCTGCTGATTCTAAGGAATGGTTCAAGACCAAGGAGTGTTGTCATTACAATTTTGCGCTAGACTCTTGTTGTATTCGATTCCCTTCTGCCCCAGTACCCACGCTACTGTTGCATGAGTGTTCTTAACCACTCCCAAGTGAACCTCGAAACCCCTGGTCTTCACTCAGGGCGCCACGATTTCTGCTCGGAAATCCCTGTGGGAGTACTCACCGATGTGAGGAATCCAGAACCTGGAGCTTGGTCGATGCCGAGAAGCAGTCTGACGAAGGTGATGACGTAGTCCTTGACGAAGGCTTGGTAGAGGAGGGTGTCCAGCATGCTGGCACTGAAGACGGTGCCCGCTGCGAACGGTAAACGAAACATGTAGGAGATGTGGGAGCCTCTTTCTTTCTCCCTCTGAAAGATAACTCTATGAGATCGATGCGAATGCCATCGAGGAAGGTTTCGAGGAGTATTCGCTCCTCACAGAAATGAACTGCTTTTATAGTAATGACAATGTGATACTATGAGACACACTGAAGACATAGAAGGGCCTTATACTTTACCTTCTCCATCTTGGAGAGATGCAGCGCGTATTTGTCGTGAGCTCTGAACTGCATGAATCTCATGTTCGACGATTGGGAGAGCTCTGTTATACTTTTGATGCTGGGAAAAAATCTGGAAAGACAAACGTCCGCATCAAACTGCCTCCCTCAACGTTTATAAGAATGATAGATCGGATGTGGACAGATAGTACTCTGAGTGGGCTGACTTATTCAAATTTTACTATTGGTAATAATGAGAACCACTAGTGAAAGTTACGCCAACGCATGGTTCTCAAAGAACCGTTGATTTTTGTGAAGACACAACAAGGGTTTCGTCTGCTAACAGATCCTCAATACTCGCGCGATTCTGATGTTACTTTAAATCGATAGTGAGTTCGAGAACTATTATAAGCACTTCGTGCTTAACAACTCTTGTTACTCAATATTTCATTACTCACTTGAACATCGTTTGTACAGCTACGATCGTATTACAGTCCGACAAAGAATCTTCTTCAGCTGAATTCGATAGTTCCTTGTTGACCACTACTACGTTTTCTGCCAATGTTATTCCAGCGCGTAGCAAATCATCCAAGCTGGAAAATATGAACAAGTCGAGTTAAACACGGAACGCGAAAAAGCCACAATAGTAATTAATTATCGATTTTTAGATACAATGTTGTTTGTCGCTTCGATGGAACTCCAATGCATTTTGTTGTGGTGGGTGTTATTTCGAAGGAAAAGTTCGACCTGTGTGTGCATCAGTTCGTGTATTGTCCATAATTAACAAAGGTTAATTAATTACATTTGGATCATTTCATCAGTGTTCATTCTCCCGTTGAGCGGAATATATTCGGAAACATGAAATGGAATCAAAATATTTCATTCCACTATTCATGTTGCATTTAACAGTATGTCCTCGAACAGGTCTGATTCTTCATACTTGGGATTTCCACATTTCATTTGCTCCATAACATTTTCGATAACATTCTATCTGATATTCCACAGTGAACATTATCACTTTATATCGTCACATCCAACAGATCGTTGATGTGGATCTAAAACAAAGTTGGTGCTCAGACTGTTCCCTGAGGAATACCAGCATTGGGCCATTGTACCAAATGAGAGCCGTAGGTTTTTCAAGAAGTTCACACTGAGTTGCGATATATCTGTCGTCTTCAATGGATTTGAATTCCTTATCGAAAACTTTCAAAGGTATGCTAGTAGAAGAGCGAACTGAACATTTAGAATTCAGATAAGGTTGCTGTCCTGATAAAATAATCCACCCTTCTGAATTCGCGATGTTTCGGAGCTCATTTCCAGCTCGACCCTGTTGTACACGAATAAAATAACCCTGAGGAGCGGTGCATCGATACTTTTTCACTGCGAGGACTGAGTTTTCTAACACTCACAGTACGAAATCGGAGGAACTCACCAATCGATCGATCCCAGCATCCAGTAAACCAGAGGAAAGTACGACACGGCATCTAAGAAAGCGATATCCGGTCTCCGCTCCAGCAACAAGATGATCGGATTGAGCGACGTCTTGGACTTGAAGTGCGCCCTCAGCGGTATAATGAAGTTGTAGATGCCGTTCGAGGCGTAATCGGCGGCCAAGATGATCGTCTTGTTCTGCCACTGGTACTCTCTGGCGTTGCGGTAGCTGCAGTGCTCGCAGATCTGCGCCAGCTGCAGACAGCACAGCGGCTTCTTCTCCTTGAGGAGGAAGCAGAGGGTGGGACTGACCCCGATATAAGGACTGACCGGTGGAAAGCCTTTGACGATGCTGGGGTGGGAGAGAGGTGTTATCAGCGTGACTCAGTTCGATGCACTAGTATTTTTAGATCGAAGGAAACCTGAGATGTAGCGTGGCGCAGCCTGGTTTTCTCCATAACTTTAAACCGTGCTGTATTTTTTCAATATGATTCTTAGCCTCTTCTTCTGAATCCCTTATCATGGTTCACCAGGTGAGGTTCGGATTGGGGCCAGGGTTAGCTAAGGTTCTATTTCGTTCTTCACATGGTTGACTGTTTCAAGTTTGCATCACCGGGAGAATTATCACTATGATTTCTGAGGAGATTCTTGACATACACTGAATATCCTCGAAATTCAGTGGTTAGCTTACTTTATCAAATTTCATCTTCATTCTGTTGGTAACCATTGAATACTTTTCTAGATAAAGTATCTTTTCCTCCACCTGTGCCATAGTTATTTTATTATTCCTGCTTACTAGCTAGAAAGACACCATGCTTTAAATTATCCTGAAGTGTCTGTGTATGGACCTCCCACCAACTGGTTAGACCAATCTAAATTATTCTCGTGCATCTGTCTACGTTCCATCACTGGTTTTCTCCGATCTAGTTTATTATTACATTAGTAAAATCCCTTTCGAATATTCATCTAACAACCATTTCAATCTCTAGAGAAAGATAAAGATTAATCTAGGAATATAGGAGAAATAAAAAACACTCAAGAGACAGAGATAAAGAGAGGGACACTTACCTAACACGTTCACCATGGCATGCCATACGAGTACTATCTTCGGATTCTTGTCGGCTGAAACCGGACCTGGGAAGTCGAGTGCGAGGGTCAGAGGACAGAGAGTGGTGGTAGAACGAGAGAGATAGACAGATAGAGAGAGGGAGCATTCGCGTGTGCGAATCATGATCGTGCTGGGGCGGGACAGAGCTCAGAGGTGGGGGCAGTTGAATACAGAAAGCACACGAGAATGGAGGTCACATCAAATACGGACACAGAGCTGAACACATGTAGTGATCATTTCTACAATTTATGATGTGTTTGTAATTGTGTTAGGTAGACTAGTGTTGAGACCTCTGACAAATAGTGTTAGAAGAGAACTTTTCTAGTTAGATATTTTAGTAATGACATTAAATGAGTAAGCAAATGCAACAGTTATGAAAGTTGAACGGAATGTCTGTAGACAACAGATAGCTTGTGACAATCTCAATCCAAAGATTCATTCATTGTATTTACCTCGTTCATTATTCTTATTGATGAAGCTTCACTCCTCAACAATGAATATCTTATTTTACCGTTATCTTCTTATGTTAGTAGAAATGAAAACTTCTCGATGACCACAATATGATTTTAAGCGTGCACTACGATAAGGGTGTCGCCGATCTGCAGGTCACGTGAATGTCGTCGATTTCCTTAGAATTATACAAACACCAACGAGATTATATCATGAACCATGCAGTCTTTCCAGGAATCATTTGTATGGGAATAGAGGGTGGTCGATAGCAGCTGTCTCTCCCATAGGTCAAGGGTGGATGACGAAACGGAAGTTCTCACAAGAAGTTATGAAACTCGTGTGTGGAGAACGTCGAGAAAGTTGAAGGAAATCAAATTATCAACGACCGGAGACGGAAAGTGGGACAGAAAGTTGCGATTTTCTATCGGCCAGGCGGAACAACTTCCAATGAACTTCTCGCAATTATATCCCTCCTGAGGACAGGATGAGACAGTTCGAGGTTGGATGGTACGAACCATGCGGATAATATTAAACACACTGTGACTGCGACTAATCGCATCAAAAGATCACAAGTGGTTATCCAGAACAGGACCGTGAAACTTCGCCAACGTTATCTTTGGTATTGGTGTGCAGCAACGACAGGTAGATTCGTGATCCGTTTCATTTATCGTTACGCTTCTCGGGCTTGGATATTTTCAGAATTGAACTACCGAGAGCTGATAAATTTCTTGAGACTACCTACTCAATATGGCTGGAACAACGAGATAGTGTTCGATCATGGGAAAGGAACTGTGAAGCAGTCTTGGGGAAGGATTTATTGTCTCCAGTCACCAAAGATGAGTCTTGGTGTGATGCAAAGGTTGAACAACTGAGAACTGGATCTCGAAGAGTACCAATATGGCTAAAAGGAACAGGTAGTGGAACGACCATAGGAAAGGAACAGTTTGAAAGGTGCTGAGGAAAGATTGATGGTTCGGGACTCCAGGAGTCTTGTTGTGATGCAAAGTAAAATAGACCTCCGAGAGCGTTCAGTATGATTGGAAAAACAAGAGAGTAGGATGAACAGTAAAACAGTCCTGCGAAAGTATTGGATGGAGTATCGATTTGAATTTTTCCGCGTTCCTGAAATCATGACCTGCAGACGGTCTCCACCAATCTCACTCGCACGAACACGAGATCCACAACCAATTGAAAGTCGTGCGAGACTCACGCGATCTTCTCGCTTGGCGACCTCCACGGTACGTCGTCCTCCAGCTCGTCCTCGCTCTCGTCCCCTTCGTCCTCCTCTTCGGTCGCTTGGGCGATGTTCAGAGTGCTGCTGGTGAACATATCGGGAACGGGCAGGATGCTCGGTCGACGCGAGTTGCGACGCTGGTTGATCGCGTCGGGGCTCAAGAGGTTGGGGTTATCTCCGCCGGCGCCCGTGCCTCGAGGGATGTCCAGGTGGTTGCCTATGGAGGCAGGAGGGTTCGGTTGAGAACGGAGCGGTCATTCGTTGGTTGTACCTCGTTCACTTTCAGTTGAGAACTACTTATCCTCGGTGGATATTTCGTACCAACATACTACTAAGAGGCCTTTTGTTTTCCTGGACGAGACCTGGATTCTTTTAAGATAGAAAGAGGGAGCTGTTGAGCTATTGAGAATTATCAAATTGAAGAGGTTAGAAATTTAAGTTCAATGAATTCTGCTGCCACAATGAAGATCTCCCACTTTAATTTGCTTGGTAATGTTGAAAGGGCAGAAACCAATCGCTCGATGAAGAAAATCGGTGAGTTTTTCGAATTCTCAACTGAGAGTGAACAACGTATGCGTAAGGACAATTTTGGCCATTTGTGGTAGATGTCTGTTGAATAATATCTGTAGGTTAATCGAGCAAGGGGTGGTACATCATCAAAGAAACATATCACTTACCTGTTATGGAGACGTCGAAAGTTATCGACCCAGGTGAGGCATCCTTGAGACACTGTCTGGAATCGCATATGGTACTATCCGGGAAAGAGGCTAGAGAAAAATCGATTTCGTTGAAGTATTCGTCGAACTGTAAGCATGACATCCAGACAGCTCAGATATACAGAATGGGTCGCACACGAATTCCATGTGAGCGGGTTCACTCGGTATATTTCGAGCTGGTGGGTTCGAATAAACGAGACTCCCAAGTCTTATGGGTACGTAACATTTTACAACGCCATGAACTTCATCGCCCTTTTCCATTTCCTGTATGGCCCATCTTGTACGTTCGAGATTTCCAGAGTGCGATACACATAAAAAGCTTATTCTCCATATACGCCTACACAGGGTGACACATCCATTCATGACTCTGCCTAACTCATCACATCATCGAAAAGTGACTACATCATTATTCTATCGAAGAGATATGAATGTATGTGCCTTCCTCCACATATAGCGGCTCATGACGCCTTTATGATTGTGGAAATGTGACAACAATGCATGATAAGCTGCTCAGCACGATTGATGATTCTATCGATGTCAAACCAGATATAATAATGCCGAATTATCGAATGATAAATGTTCTCTGTGGATTCTCTTCTCAGGTATGAAACTTACCCCGTTGAGATAATTTCGGTTTTGCCACGGTGGAAAAAATCTATCGATTCTGAAGAATTACCCTCGAGGTGTCGTAAATTGAGACCGTATCAGTTATAAATACAGTTTACACTGACTTATGAAATGTGTAGCTACCGCGAAAACATGGACACAATTTCAAAACTCTTGTGAAAACATCTCTTCGTCCATCCAGAGATTAACTTTGGTGAAGATCTTCAACAGAAAACAGAAGTGTCAATTTGGTCGAGTTAGGTCAAACTGATGTAGGATGAAGAGGTCTCAGTAGTCCATGTTTGATTCACCAAGATTTTTTTCTCTAGGTTCAATGCCACAAAATCTGAAGGCTACATCATTGTGGAAGAAGACCTATGAAGAAGTAGTCATCAATGGCATCATCAGAGAGATGCACGCCTGAAGGAGACTGCCATCTAGAAGGGCTCTCGGCGAGACTTGACTGTTGGTGTGATTGAAAGATCAAAGAAAAACTGAGTACTAAATAGAACTTGACGGTGCCTGGTTGCTCTCAGGTCATTTTTTTTGATGGCTCTGTCAAGAAAGATATGGGACCAGTCGGAATTCCGCCTCGAGAGATGTGTCCCAGAAATGATACTAGTTCTCTTTAGGTTGTTCAACCTTTGTTGTTGTTCTTCCTTTGTAGGATTCTAATTGGAGGACCCGAAAATAGTATCGAACTATGGTACCACTACCTGTGATCTCTAAAGAGAGGAAAAACAATCAACATCGAGCGCACTCAATTTCTAGAGAGCTCATTCAATATCAATTCCTTTCGTGTTGTCAGAAGTTGAAAAAAAAAGTGGTGATTGCTGGAAAGACATGCATAGTTATATTCACAAACGCTCGAATCCCCAGAGTGTCTCGGTATCTTCAATATGACCGATATTCTAGCTAAACAAGGCGTTGATAGGGCGAGAAAATTTTTTTCCGAAACGCGGCTTGTGTCACCAAACTAATTAAACATGGTGATTCGGCTAAGAATGCAAAGGAATAATGGTGTGTAAGTATGGTATCAGAGAAAGTGTCTGAGATTTTTAAAACTGAATTACCAAAGATAACGTTGTCAGACTGAAAGAACTGATGAAGAGAAAAATTGTCAAGAGGCGATCAAAAGCGATGACCTTCAGTTCCGTTCGAAATGTCGTGCCATTGTCATAACTCAAATTGAAGTCTCATTTTTGTGATCGATCGTTAATTGATAGTGTCAGTATTGAAAGTATCTCCAAGGATAGAAATTCAATGTTTCATGGATACGATAAAAAAGTTCGCTGAACGAATAAAAACTTCTTCCTACTAACTTCCACAACGCGTGTACCTATCAAAGTTACGGAATACTTTCTTCCTAAGTGAATACATTAGAAAAGTCGCCAACCGATTTTCGTTCGACGATTATTTTGATTGAAAATAGATTTCCATTGGTGGAGTGGTGTACACATACAGGGTGTCCGATTAAGGTCAACGAAGTTCGATATTTGGGAAGCCATATAAAGATTACAGTTCCCAACGATTTTTTTCTTTAGTAAATCGAGCATGATAAATTGATGAAAAATATTTTCGACTTTCTTGAATGACCGCTAGGGGGCAAAACTACTATGATACAACGGAAAAATCTCGAAAAATCGCTTAGAGAAAGTTTCATTGAATTTTGCGTCACGAGTCCGAGTTGATTGATTCTGGATACGGAAAAAGTCAGATTACAAACTGACGTAAAATTTGATGAAATGCATTAATTTCTCTTTCTCTCTCAAAATTTGAGAAGTGTAAGGTTCATCGCTTCCAAAATATTGTATCTCGCTGATCTTAATAGGACAGCCACCTACATCACGTATCGGCAGTCACCAAAGTCCCTGCAAGGTCAATGTTTGCCTTCATGGTACTTGGTTTACACTCTATCGAGTGGACACAACCCACTGAATGAATCTTTGCATTCTCACGTGAATCACCTTGTATAAGTTCGAATGGCGTGAGAAATGATCGCAAAAAAGACCGGGCATGCGCTGGCTCGACAACACTCACTGACACACGTGGGCACTTGCAAGATGAGTTGCGGAACAGATGGACCGGTACCGTCTTTGCCTGCGGCCGGCGCCGGCTTGGTCGTCGCCGGCGCCGGCTCGCCGCCGGCCGGCGCCGGCTGCTGGTGGTTGGCCACCGTGAAGGCCGAGTTCTCCTCCTTGGTGATGCTCATGTAGTAGCACGTGTCGTCCTTTTTCATGATGTGCCTCGGACCCGGGTTGAGCAGGATCGTGTCCTCGTAGAACTCCGGCAGCTGGGCGGGGCGGACGCCCACCAACGCCACGCCGTACCTTCGGAAAAGTCGCGGGGTGAGATTCTCGAACTTTCGATTTTTCCCCTCTGTGACGTCAGAGGTGAAGTATGATGTTACGTTACAATGCTGTCGCATTAATTGCATTGTTTGATGTTCGACAATTCAGTCGATTCAGTCGGATCAACAGTAACTAGTTCTCCGTGAAATTCCACAGTTTTTTTGACCACTCATTCGAAGGAAATAGGAAAATTCTTTCATTCACAATCATGTGTGTAATGTGTTGTCCTTACTGAAAATGGACAACATATGGCCGATTGGGGTAATATTAAGATCATAGGAAAAGAAGACAACAACCAAAAACGGAAAATCAAAGAGTCTGCTTGCATTCTCCTGAACGATAACGATATTTCAGCAGCATTTGCATTTCCGAAGCACTCGCCAAGCATTAGAAGCATATCAGTTTGTTCAGAGAACGAATAACCTGCCATATTTCTTAAAATCTCTCAGTTGATAATCGCAGTGATAAATGACACAGAAAAACCACACGGCACACGAACAAATCGACTACAACAATGTTGACTCGAATGTTGATGACATGAACGTCAAAATTGAGAACAGAATTATTCATCATGGCCTGCTAAAATATTGAAGAGTACCTTTTTCATGTAATTTTCTTCGCTCCATCGAATGCTCCTGTTTTTTCACCGAAAATAATACAGGGAAAAAAGTTTTCTACAAAAAATCATGACTCATCCTCGGAAAACACCCTTTATAACAATATCAGAAATGTGGAAGTGTGACGAAAAAATGTATTTTGACAACATACATTCATGCACAAAATTTCAATCGGGTGGCTTTCATCGTTCAGAAGTTATGCGGAGAAATTATTTTAATTTTATCAACTTTGGAAGGATATATCTCCCTCAATATGCATTTTGGGCCATGAGTTCAATCATCAAACTACACTTATTTTTCAACGTTCTATCACCCCCAGAAAGCTCGGTACACATTTTTGACTCACCCTGTAGATAGAACTTGGCTCCCACTTCTGAGAACTAAATATGAAAATGGGGAATTCAATATCAAATAATGAAAACACCTTGCAACCAGGATTCCTCCGTCTGCCAAATTGTCACTTTTCAGTGTCAAAACCGAAAACATATCAAAAAATTTTGCGGAGAGAAAAATATTTTAATTGTGTTAATTTCGTTCCCGAAACGTCCACCAAAATGAGTAGAGGTTTTATTCTTATTGAATATATTTGTATTTCCAAATTTTTCCAACAACAAGGTGTTGGTATCTAGAGGTTTGATTTTAAGCGCAGTGACATTAGGGGGCAGATCACAAAATCTACAAATATATTGAAATAATTTCCAATATCTTTCACTTAATTTTTTAGAAACGAGAAGAGAAAATCCCACAAAAAGCTGTAAAATTCATTGACTTCATCTGACATTCATTCTTGGTAAATTATCGTTAAATGTAATATTCCAGGTATGTTCAGAACGAAATAATAAATGAAATAATATACAAACCTCTGTAGGAAGTTTCATTCTTGTCTAACAACTAATCTCACGATAGGAATGAATCTCCTCCTACCTTGTCTTTTCTGATGACGAAAATCTGTACATGTATGTTTCAGGTGATCCTGATCAACAATACGTCATTATTTTTGTGAAAAAAATACTCGTAATAAAAGTGGTCGTAGGTGGCCACGATTACCCTCCAAAAACACTGCAAGGCACGAGCGCCAATTTTCATCGCTATAGCAATAGTACTAATCCGCAGTTCGGAATTCCCGTAATCTGTAATCCGAAACCAGCGCTGACAATATCCTATAAAGTCGTTGGAATCTGCCTAAACGTGGCTTACGCTTCCCGTTCACCGAATGGAAATAACGAGCGTCGGAGATGGAGCGTGATTTTAAAGGTCTCGGAGATTTCCCTAAGGAGAATAATATGCCATTTTCCGGCTGATTTACTCGCGAGTTAACGTAGAAGTGCCGTCGGTTGATTTTATTGTCGTCTTCGAGTGTTGAGGAAAATTATTATCCAGCAAAATTAGAGAGATTTTTTCGCATATGCTATCCCTCATCTACCTACTTTCTGTGAGAATGGAAGCTGGCGTACGTGAAGCTCTTCCCTTCGTATTCTCCGAAAAATCTGCTGTCCTCCATTTTGATGTGGTAAATTTCGTTGCCGGAACAACGTCCGTATAATCGATGCCATTCTTCCTGAGATTGTTGGCCTTCCCTGAAACAATGTTTCTCTATGTACCGGTCGATTTTTATTTCGAGGGGAAAATATTTTTCGCATGTTTTCAACTTCTTCACTTCAAACCCCTCGGAGGGGTGAGCTCCAACCCTTGGATCTCGAATGGGATGAGGTGTCAAGTGAAACATCATTTTGAATGTAATGGAAATCTCTTAACAACGCTTCCTTGTTTTCGGAAGTCAATGCAATATTTCTCGAGAAAGTAACGCTTTTCGCCCCTTCGATCATCACTATTTCTCATTTTGTAGTTAGAACGATATTCATCTAAGAAGTGCCTTATGTGTTCTTTTTCAAATCCTGTCCTAACCAACATTACATAAAGAATCATTCATTTCAACGTCAGTTCCTTATCTCTCAGTAAAATGCATACATTGTTTCGTTTTCATTGGGCCACCTTGTATAGTTTCTTGTAGTAGCAACAGATACATTACCCGAGATATGTGAAGATCGTTTTTCATCATCCTACCTTTTTCACCAGCGTGATCATGTAAACTAGTAGAGGTACAGGGTTGGTCGAATTAAAGATAGTCAAAAATGTGTATTGAGCTTTCTGGGGGTGATAGACCATTGAAAAATAAGTGTAGTTTGATGATTAAACTCATGGCCCAAAATGCATATTAAGGAAGATATATCCTTCCAAAGTTGATGAAATTAAAATAATTTCTCCGCATAACTTCTGAACGATGAAAGACACCCGATTGAAATTTTGTGCATGAATGTATGTTGTCAAAATACATTTTTTCGTCACACTTCCACATTTTTGATATTGTTATAAAGGGTGTTTTCAGAGGGTGAGTCATGATATTTTGTAGAAAACTTTTTCCCCTGTATTATTTTCGGTGAAAAAACAGGAGCATTCGATGGAGCGAAGAAAATTACATGAAAAAGGTACTCTTCAATATTTTAGCAGGCCATGATGAATAATTTTGTTCTCAATTTTGACGTTCATGTCATCAACATTCGAGTCAACATTGTTGTAGTCGATTTGTTCGTGTGGTTTTTCTGTGTCATTTATCACTGCGATTATCAACTGAGATTTTAAGAAATATGGCAGGTTATTCGTTCTCTGAACAAACTGATATGCTTCTAATGCTTGGCGAGTGCTTCGGAAATGCAAAGGCTGTTGAAATATCGTTATACCGATGAATCTCGCGATGAATAAAATCAATCTGCTGCTGATATCATGTAACTACAAAAACTCAAATATCTCACGAACGGCTCAATTTTTTGTATTTGAATAAGAGCATCTTTTTCATGTAATTTTCTTCGCTCCATCGAATGCTCCTGTTTTTTCACCGAAAATACTACAGGGAAAAAAGTTTTCTACAAAAAATCATGACTCACCCTCTGAAAACACCCTTTATAACAATATCAGAAATGTGGAAGTGTGACGGAAAAATGTATTTCGACAACATACATTCATGCATAAAATTTCAATCGGGTGGCTTTCATCGTTCAGATGTTATGCGGAGAAATTATTTTAATTTTATCAACTTTGGAAGGATATATCTCCCTTAATATGCATTTTGGGCCATGAGTTTAATCATCAAACTACACTTATTTTTCAATGGTCTATCACCCCCAGAAAGCTCGGTACACATTTTTGACTCACCCTGTATAAAGGAATTTCATACAAGAAAATTTGCTCTCAGGATATGACGAGAAACCTCCCGAAGGTGGAGTCTTTTTCAATCTATGAGGATTTTGGTATCAGGAGTGGTATCAGAGTATGAAATTCTCCAAGGGAATGTCACTCGAATATTCCTCAGTAACATTAAAAACCGCCCAAGATTCAATGCCGATACTTACTGCCCTCTTGACGTATGCAGCAGCAACGTGACCAGAGTGGAAGCTCCAGGACAAGTACAGTTGTTCGCCAAAAGGGCGTACTTGAACTCGTCTTCGCATACTACGTATTCGGCAAACTTGACGTGCAACTTATTTTCCGGCCGGAAAATTTGGACGTATTGGGCTACGTTGGGCGCAAAATCTTTCACCGCCCACGAACGCAAAATCGTGTGTTCGTCCTGAAAAAAGTCACAAGAAATGATACAATCCACGAAACATCAATTTCATCCCTAATTCAGTCTCGAGTGAAGTTTTGCTCACTCCATGAGGCTGGAGGTGCAAAACAGAGAGCAAGCTCGATGCTATGAATGATGATCTGGCAAGAGTTATACAAAACAATAAAACTACGATGAAAGTGCCAAGAAATGTGAGAGGTAATCTTGCTGAGAAACATCGACCTTTCAAATCGGAGCTCTCCATATTCATCGATCCAAAAAGTGCTTGGGTAGTAGTGGTGGTATAAGATCTGGAGAGAATTTTGAATTTCCAGTAAGGTTCAATTACACGAAAACTCAAGCTTGTATCCTCACCAATAAGGCAGAAGTTCACACCAACAGTGCTCTCTCATGGGACGATCATGTGAGGTCCATTGCGAAAGCTGCTTCACAAGGACTTGGTTTTTTATTCCGTGCGAAGAGGTACTTCACATCCCACCAACTGCTCATGATCTACAAAGCACAAATTCGACCTGTCCTGGACCTGTACTGTTTACATGTTTGGAGCTCAGCCCCCAAACATACGCTGAAGCTCTTAGATTCAATTCAGAAGAGAGCTATTCGCCTAGTCGATGACACAACACTCACCAAATCATTGACCTCTCTAGATCATCGTAGAAAGGTCGACGATCTCTGCCTTTTTTATAGGTACTTCCACGGTCGATGCTCAACGGAAATATCATCTATTATGCCACCACGCGCGATTCCTAGTAGACAAACCAGACGAGCTCAAGCTGGTCACTCATACACTGTTAGGCTCGTGACCTGTCGAACATCGCTATACCAAGTATCATTCTTCAATAGAACGGCAAAGTTGTGGAATTCTTTGTTAAGTGAAGTCTTTCCTGATGCTTACAACCTCCAAACTTTCAAGAAAAATTCCAACACCTTCCTTCTCTCCCAGAATTACACCGCTGGCTAACACGTTGTCCACAGATAAAAAAAAACAAACCTCGTACCCTCCTGATTTTATCATACTTTTTCATCATCATAACTCCTCTCGTGGAAACGTCCCAAGCATCTGGCGATGACTCTGAACATCGAAAAAGTGGAGAAACATTTCCCTTGATAACATTCATTAAAACGCAAAAAGGCATCGACGTTGGACGAGAGCGCGCTAATGAGACACGTCTACGGAAAGAAGTGTGTCAAAGATCCGCTCTTTGTCGATAAAGTGAGGTTTTCCATCTCAATAGAGAATCTCTCAGCTGAAAAAAACCCCACATGTTCAGTCTTATACATTCCCACATTGTACACAGAGGCGTCATTTCTGTTTCAACCAAAATTCCACCGCTGGCTAACACGATGTTCCTCGAACATTATAGGTGTTGTCCACAGATAAAAAAAAACACAATGCCCAAAGAGAAGATGACAGATACCAACGCTGTTCCCATGAAGTCGTCAATATCCATGTGCTTGGTATCACCACCAACAGCGCTCTCTCATGGGAAAAAATGTGAAGTACATTGCGAGAACTGCTTCACGAGAACTTGGCTCTCAGTTCAGATGCGAAGAGGTACTTCACACCCCGAGATTAGATCAGGGAATTCAGCTGAAGTTCTTAGATTCTATTCGGAAGACCTGTCGAAGTCAGCTTTACGTCAACTAAAACGGCAAAGCTAGTGCCTAGTGTTGTACACGAACATCTTGGATTTTCGCTTCCTGTTCTCGTAAAATGAAAACCCACCCACATCTCCGATATCATTCACGTAAAACAATTCAAGAACTTTGGCCAACGAATTAGTTGCGTTTCGCCGAGACTACGTCTTCCAATAATGCACATTTAGTGTGATTAATGAATAGCCTTGTCATTAAAACGATCTCGCTTGCAGCTGCAGCTTCAAGAAGCTCCTTCCGCGTTTCGAGATCAGTTGCAGATACAAATTTAATTAGTCGGTGCCGTCAAGAGTATTCGGAAATCCATCAAGGTAAAAGCTCTGAGAGATTTGCAGGCAGACAGTTGACACTATTGATGAGACAATTCGGAACTGAATCTATCGACGTGAACGAAAATCGTCTCCGAGAGTTGTTGACGATGAACCAATCTATGTTAAATACTGTCTTCATAATCTTATTGAGCTACATATTTTTCTGAATTCTGTTAATGATATTCCACAATTGGATTTACTTCACGACTCGTACTCTTTTTTGATAACGAGTATGATCGTGAAAAAAAGACAAATACAAACAGACACCTCAACTGGGATGTGAAGTACCTCTTCGCACGAAAGAGCCAAGTTTTTTTGGAGCAGTTCTCGCCATGGACCACACATGATCGTCTCATGAGAGAGCGCTGTTGGTGGTGATACCAAGCATGGATATTGACGACCTCATCTGACCTCATACTGGGCATTGTGTGATACGCCTTTCTGGTGAAGATACAAGCTCGAGTATTCGTTGTATGGAACTCGACTAGATGTTTCGATCCCCATTTGAAAATTCTCGTCAGATCTTGTACCACTACTTTCTGAATCGATCGAATGTGAATAACATCTATCTGGTTGTCTATCAATTTACTGGCAAGTCGATATTTCTCAGCAAGATTACTTTGTTACATTTCTCGGCATCGAAGTGTTACTCTATTTTTTTTCCTTTGAGTGGAGTTATTCGAAATACTCTCTTCAACCTGCTCAATGTATGACAGCTGAAATAGCTTCACCGAATAGATAATCAATTGCAAGAGTTTACAGCAAATTCGTGCCTTTTGAATCGATACAACATGTCGTATGTACTGTTCAGTGGAATCTGCATTATGGGGATCCTTTCAGTAATGTATCGAAAGCAGATCTGTACCTTGTTGAAGATGGAAATATCTCTATATTGTAACAATGAATACTGCGATTGCAGGAAACACCTTACTTTTGAACTATCAATCTACGAATTTACGAAACCCCTATTTAAATTCAACTATCTTTTACAACTCGGCTAATAAGTAATGAATGGTGAGCAATGCCCACGTAATACTGAGTCCTCGGCTGAGTCAACATCGGTGTATATACCGGGGGTGACAAGAACCTGCTCTGGTGGAAAGTTTCATTACTGTCTCTAGATAAACAGGGTTGGGATAAAGTATGGAACCAAGTAAATATCTTTTGAACGAAAAGAAAGATATATATGAGAATTTGCAGTAGAGTGCAATGGGACGAAATGTATCTGATGTACATTTTTTTGTGAATAATATACTTCTGTTTCAACAGGAAATGCCATCAACTTCTTCAATTTGAATGGGACACCATATATATTTTTACAGATTTTGAAAGAGCTCGTTATTTTGAATTCATACAAACTGAGTTTAGTGCAAAAAAAAATGTATAAACGAGGAATATAGCATTATGCATACAAATAACATCAATTAGTTTATCTGAATAGTTTTTTGCTCTAATGCAAAAAACTCAAAGGAGGTTGATTGAAGTACTATATTCCTCGTTTTACGAATATTTCCACACTAAACTCAAAATGAATGAAATCAAACTAACACGCTCTTTCAAAATCTGTAATCCCATTTGAATTGAAGAAGTTGATGGCATTTTCGGTTAAACCGAAAGTATATTATTGAGAGAAAAATGTACATCAGATTTAGTCCAATTGCACTTACCTGCAAATTGACATAAATATCGTTCTTTTCGTTTTAAAGATAGTTCCATACTTTATCCCAATCCTGTAGAAATAATCGATTTCCAAGAGTCCAACTATTTTGTCATTTTCAGTTAGATGAGGGAAAATTTTATGCTCTCACATAACTCAGATGAGAGAGACAGAGATATAAGTGGATGATGAAGAGCGTTTTTGGGTATTCCTAACTTATTCAGTGCCAGGAGGAAATTTTTAATAAGATAAATGGATTCGAGAATTGTCGAGTACTGTCGCTTCCATCCCCGGTTGGAGCGAATGAAGAAATAAATAAAATATCTCGTTTAATTACCCCTTCGATCATTATTTGAATAATTAATTGCCCCCTAAAAGCCTTCATTCGAAAATGGGACGATAGATTAGCAAGTTTCCATCGTTTGTGAAACGATTATTGATGAAGTATGATGAAACTTCGATTACAAAATTGGTGCGTAATACGGAAAAGGATGAATAATTCGTTTTTCCAGCGTATGGAACAGGATTAGGCAAGGTGGACAACTGTTTGACTCTCCTCCTAGAAATACTATGAGTTAATCCGAAAATGATAACTTATCCATATAACGCCACTGTTTTTAACTTCCAGTACTTCCGAGTCTGAAGAATCCAACTGGCCTGTTTTTATAACACTAAGGGTCGGTTGCATAAAGAAAAATTAATCATGTGATTATCTGATGCCACATTAGCGGTGATGTTACGTTGAATCCAATTTGCGTTGCATTAAACTCTCGTATGTTATGATTATCGTTCCATCTACTAACGACGAAAAATGCGTGGCAACAGGGCTAATTTGCTGGATCCGTGCTTGTAAATGATGATGCGTTGCGCATTCATAGGTTAGGTTTAATTATTTGATTTGACGAAGCAGTTTCACTCAGATCTGTGGCAGTATGGATATTGATATGGATAGCTTGAAGAAAAAACAGGGGGCAAACTATACGGAATCAGAAAAAACAACACTGTTGGAGATTTTTAAAAAGTACTTATAGTTTACCATAATATCTAAAATTTGGTACCTATCTTTCGATTGGAACTCATAATTCATTCTTTCACAGATATAAAAATATAATAGAATGCAAACAGTCCGATACCATATCATTAAAAAAAAACAGGATACATAATCAGTCATCGAGCACTGATTAAGTTAATGCCAGGATTAAGGCGATTTGATGTGACGTTTGAAGTTGATTGGCTTTTGTGCAACTGCTTTTTCACTTAATCGGGCATTTTCATAAGTTAATTAGGTGATTAAGTTAACATACCATCAAGTATATGATGAATGTTTATGCAACCGAATTCCATAAATAACGTCACGTCAAATATTTAATGTGACGTCAAATACTTGATGAACCTTTATGCAACTGGCCCTAACAGTGTTTCCAACATGTCGTATTGACTCACTATACCACCATAATTTCCAGCTAGCGTTCGATTTGCCGACGTTTCAAATTGACATTGAGCAAGACCCTTAACTTTCGCATATCCTGTACAAACAATCACTCACTGCTGCTGTTTTATCAGCGTAGTTCCTCGCAGCTAGGATGAAGCAAGCTTCAGCTTCGTTCATCCTAGCCCTGGCGAGGTCGCCATCTTTGAGACACGACCCCTGGATGTAGATGACCCGCTGCGCCCAAATTGGAACTTGCAGGATCATCCTCATCGTCGTATCCAGCTCCATGGGTGACAGAAGAACCACGTAGTAGTCCTTGAAGAAATTATGGGACTTTAGTAACGGAAACACCCACTATACCGAGTTCGTGGAAGAACTAAAGTATATTTCCTGTCAATCAATACCCAGTCGATGGAAGTTATTCACGTCAAAGACGCTATTCAAATGTTATTCGATCTCAGCTTATATTACACAGACAGGAAATCTTGTACGGAGCTTTTCAAACGTTTATCGGGAAAAGGTCAAAACTGCTCAGTCGGAATATTACCTACCGGTGTTCAAAAAACCAGCGAGGTATTCGTATCGAACTTTACCTTCAATATCATTCGAAAAGACAAGGCTTCTCCACTATATTTACACACAATAAATCATAATTCAGTTTAGTTGCACTCTTTCCTTGATACCACCAAGTTAGGGTCTGTGGTAGTCAGTCCAACCCCCTGCTGCCAAGAAAAAACCCCGAACCTCAGCTCTAGGTTGTGACAGTATCAAAAAATGAATAACACATTCTCAATTATACAGGGTGTTCCATAAACATACCGACAAACTCTGAGGGATGGTAGAGGACATCAAAATCAACATTTTTGCTCGATGAACATAAGTCCGGAAACTCTTCGTTTTCGAGATACAGGATGTTTAATTTTTTTTTGAAAAAAATCGTTCTTTTATTAATATCGTAAAAACGATTTCGTCGAATTCAATGAAATTTTCACAGATTATTGATACATTTATAAGGTATCTTTTGAAGCTATTAGAATTTGCCCAATAATTTCAGGGGCGTGCCCACGGGCTATGTCGGATAGTTTTTGCACAAAAAAATATCGCCCAGTAGATTTTTTGTAATTATGATAATTTTTTTCAAATGAACAACTCATGATGCAACTTTTTTGTCCCTTGAAATTTTTCCGTATCTACGTTTTGAAGAAAAAAAAAAAATAAAAACCATATCTCTTACATCTATGAAAAAAAAAATTAAATGCCTCAAAATTATACCTTACATTTTACCAATGCGTTTATTGAAATATTGAAAAACTAATGAAACTTCCAATAACTTTTTTTTAATAATCATGAATTATTATTAATGACTTTCAATCATTTTTTGTTTTGTATTTAATTGGAGAATATTCGTGATTTTTAATATCTTGGAAAGAGTATTCAAAACATATTAATACGAGATTAATGAAAAATCGATTTTTTAAAAAAAAATTCAACACCCTGTATCTCGAAAACGAAGAGTTTCCGGACTTATGTTTATCGAGCAAAAATGTTCATTTTGATGTGCTCTACCATCCCTCAGAGTTTGTCGGTATGTTTATGGAACACCCTGTATATCTAATGTTATATTTCCTTTGAGAACAAGGTGTTTGCTTTCCGATAATCTTTTTTGAGATTCCTAAATTTTCTTCCGTTTCGTTGTATGATGTGTTGAGATCGAGGACCAACAAAAGATCCCAAATCTTGAAAAGTTCGAATACTTTCGCTTCCTAAGAAACACTCGAGACTTAGCATATTAACAATGAATATGGATTGCGGTTGTCAATTCAAATACAAAAAAAAAATGATGAAAGGTGAGTTACTGGTGGAAAATTCTTCAAAAACTGTACATGGTAGGCCAAATTGGACACTTTCGAAGGGAAAGTCCTATTTTCAAACTAGATAGACGAGAACTTAATGGGGACAAACCGCTCATCGATATTCATCATCGTTTCAAAATATGCTTTTTCGAAAAGTTGCTCTAACTCTTCTCCTGTTGAAAATTCATTGTTTCTTTGAAAACATGTCCGAAGCACTTTCGTACGTAGAGTTCAACAGTGTAAATAACTTATTTTCTCTAAATTACATATCGATAGTTCCTAGAAGAAAAATATTTTCTTCAAATGTGAAAAATAATAGAGTTCCCAGTTAGTTCTCACCTGTAGGAGGGGATGAGCATAAAATTCGTTGAGGAAATCCATGATGGTGTCTGCGTGAAGCGTCGTACTGCAAACGACCACGTGTTTCTCTGACTGTGCCCTATGGGAGGAATACGACCCGCCCAATTTCTGACGTTCCATCCAAGTGAAAGCCAACTGCTCCAGCTGCAAGATTGAATACATCTGACTATCACGATCCAACAGACATATCCTTCAACTCTTTTCGATTCATGTTCATCACATCATCAAGAGTGAATATTTGGTAGTCAAGGTAAAATTTGAAGGGTTTGCTGATGGTTGCGTTGAAAAGGCTTCCAATTCGTCGAACGAAAGCAAAGCAGATCAGTCAACAATTGGAAACACTCCGTGACTAGTTTCGAAAACTGAGATCAAGTCTGGGTGTAACATGAGATGTTGCATGTTCTAGGCCATCTAACGGCGAAAGATCCAGGTAGGTTTGTAGGAATCTGCCAAAGAAATATGGTCCCTGGTTCCATCTACCATTTGCACAGATCTGCTCGATAGTTGACGAAATTCGTAGGAAGGCAACATCCCATCTGAACGAAAGATGGCCATTCTACTTTCGTTTTCATTCAGGTAGAACCATCTATCCAGCAGATCTGTAGCTCGTCTGTTACCCTCACCCTGGTAGGTGGCACCAAGAACCATGGGTCGTTTCCTAGAGAGCTATCGAGATCGCATGTGGTACTCTAGGATTATTAGAATCGATGGAATGCAAAGGATGATCAGAAGTTGAACGACAGATTGACACTTTTTTCCAAACTAGTACTAGATTAGTATCAACAATGATCAACCAATGTCGGGTTCACTTTCCGATTAATTCTGAGAACGCATGTATTGTATCATCATGTAGTGGGAAATGTACAATTTCTAATTAGAGGAGAACGCCAGATGAGCTTATTTGGTTTTGCACCCAAACTCAAAGAACTGGAGTTACTCTAGTGATAATTTGTTCCACCTTAATTAACTCTCATCAACGAAAAAACATACAACTTCCACAATTCCAATTACTCAGTTGATTACCCTTAATTTCCATTGATTCCTGGATCTTTTCCAATTTTTCTGCAGCTCCTTCTGGCTCGGTTCGCGATTTAAATCCAATTGAAATTTCTAAAGCAACTCCGCTGTGAATAATTTTAACTTCATTTGTGAGCAAACAAAGAATTTTAAACGCCAGACTTATTCTCAATAACGAGTGAACCCACAACTGAAATAATATTTTAAGGTCAAACGATTTCCGTAATAGAAAACTCTAATTGGGTTGCGAAAACGAGTATTCCAGTTTGAACGAGCTCGAAAAGCAATCAAGATGATTATGCAGTCTCCAGTCTATGGAAGGTGTCACAGACAGAGTCAACGGATTAAAACAATGTTTTTCTGCCAGTGGTTCACCACTTGATGGTATGTCAAACTACCTAACTGATAGGGTTCAGAGAGTGAAAATTGCAAACGAAATAAGTTCAGACTCAAAAGTAAAAATAGGGGTTCCACAAGGAACAGTTTTGGGTCCAATACTGTTTCTTGTATACATAAACAGTATTGCAAGAATAGCGGGCTTAGAGGAACACCTTATATGTTATGCTGATGACACAGCCCTCATTTTCACAGAAAAAAAATGGGAAGAAGTTAAACGTAGTGCTGAAACAGATCTACAAAAGATTCACACATGGTTGAACTTGAATAAGCTTACATTGAATATTGAGAAGACGAAATTCGTAGCGTTTACGCCAGATATTGTAAAACAACCAGAAAACTTTTCTTTGAAATTACACTCCGTGCACTGCAAAAATAATAACTCATGCATATGCCCTATGATGAAGAAAGTAACATCAATAAAATACCTCGGAGTTATCATAGATCAACATATAAGATGGACAGACCATATAATGCATGTCAACAAACGCCTAAGAGCCCTGATTCATAATTTCTATACCCTGAGGGACATTTTGACAACTAAAAACCTCCTGATGTTATACACCTCTTTTGCCGAATCAATCTTATCCTACTGAATCACAATATGGGGCGGGGCTTTCAATACCACCATTAATATCCTACAAACAACACAAAACACAAACCTGAAAATTATCTTGAAAAAAAAACGAACGTTACTCAACTGATATCATCTACCAGGAAACAAAAATATTGAATATCAAACTACTTCTCGTTCATCAGTGTTCAAGAAAAATGTACACAAATCATAAAAATTTCCACCAAAAAAAAATAGAATAACCAAATCAAATGCAAATATGAATCTCAACACACAATTGTTCAAAAAAACCTTGACACAATGATCTTATTTCTTCTTCGGACCTAAATTTTTCAATGCCATCCCAACAGCTCTGAGAAAAATTTCAAACCAGAAACAATATAATATTGAAACAAGACAGTATATTTTAAAAAACCTAAAGATATTTAACGATATATTGAAATCAACATCTGCTTGACAAAAAAAAATAATACCTGTCTACCTTCCTGCACCATCTGTTTGACACTGTAGAACCTCTACAAAAAAGTATTTCTCAAATTATGCAAACCTCAACAAATATATTTGAAATCTATAATCTACTCACTAACTTGACATTGATGAATACAAAATGTACCTTGAACTTATAATATCCTCAGATTGAGCATAGAGCAAGACATGCAAAATTTGCCAGGCTCATTATGCTCTATCTGGGATTTCATTTTAGTAACAATTTAAAACACCTGTAATGTACTTTATCGAAAGCAATAAATTTGATTTGATTTGATTTGATGTGATGCCATCTGAGCAGTTCATCGATATTTATCATAATGCTTCATAGCTTCATAGTATGAGTACTTTCGGGCGAAAATTATATTTTCTAGACAAGAAATAGGCAGTTGAAACATTCGATCTGAAAAATCGCGAAATATTTTTGATGTTGTTACCGACGAAGTTGTCCTCGAGAACACCGCTGAAGTAAGAGATCAGAGGTTTTCGTGCCAAAGCAAGAACCAGAGTGTATTTTTTCGTTTCACAAACAAGTATACTCCCTTGAATTTTTAACTCATTTTGAATCGTGAATATATCATGGCACCTCTGGTTTCGAGATGTCAAAGAACTGATCATAATGGGGTTGCTATTCTTACTTGTGTGGGCAGAACTATCAAAGCCACGCATATCATGATGACCATCCAGAGTTGGGAAGGCCAAATATCTGGCACGAAATCTCCGTATCCTACTGTAGAGAAGGTCACGACTACGTAGTACGTGGCTTGGAACAGATTCAGATGCCTATGCCCTGCCCTTTGGCAATGCTGTATACCGCACAAACTGCAAAGAAAACAAAGATATCAAAACACAGTGAGCTCGAGCTCGGCAGGAGTTGTGATTTGCGATCGCAATTTTATGTCCATTCATAAACAGTAAGCTTAACCTGAAACACAAGCTACAACTACCGTAGAGAAGTAAACATAGCTCGGCTGTTTGAGGCCATTTTTTTTTCAGGTCAATGATTTGGCGAGTGTTGTATCATCGACTAGGCGAATAGCTCTCTTCTGAATTGAATCTAAGAGCTTTAGCGTATGTTTGGGGGCTGAGCTCCAAACATGTTAACAGTACTCCAGGACAGGTCGAATTTGTGCTTTGTAGATCATAAGCAGTTGCTGGGATGTGAAGTATCTCTTCGCACGGGAAAGAAAACCAAGTTTTCGCAATGGACCTCACATGATCGTCCCATGAGTGAGCGCTGTTGGTGATGACACCCAGCATGGATATTGACGACCTCATAGGAACAGTGGTGGTACCCGACATCATCAAATTGGGCATTGTGTGATCAGCCTTCTTGGTGAACATACAAGCTTGAGTTTTAGTTGCATTGAACTGTACTAGATTCTCAGATCCCCATTTCAGAATTCTTGTCAGATCCTCATTCAAAGCATCGACCTGTCTTCGCCTTGCACCTCTGGCCTCGTTGGATGATATAGGGGCTCTAGAGGAAAAGGCGGAATGAAGTGTACTATCATCCGCAAAGCTATGAACCGGGCTGGAGGTCACATTCAACAAATCATTGATGTGGATCAAGAAAAAAGTTGGTGCCAAGACAGAGCCTTGTGGAACACCAGCATTGATGGTAATTGTATCAGACGATACCCCGTCTATCACCACGTAGAGTGATCTATTTGCAAAAAAACTCGATAGTAAAAGACACAGTTGGGGCGGCAAACCATATGACGAAAGTTTCGCTAGGAGGCCTTGGTGCCAAACTCGGTCAAATGCTTAATAATCCTAATAATAATAATCTCAATAATCCCAGTCCAAATCATACAGAATGAGTACTCTACTTGGTACTAAGCAACAACATCCAACAAAAAATGATTTGTGGTCCGAAACTTTAGTTTCATGTTCCATTCTAGTGTCATGGGATGAACATCCATCGATTCTATTTCATTGAAAAATCTCTCGAAATTCCAAGTACTACGATTTTCGCAAATTCTGTATCAGAAGCCAACAGCTTCACTTGATGAGATTCTTAATTGCTATCGAAGTTAAACAAAACTCTACCGCATGGAAGTGCAGGATCCGTCGTGACCAAAATAGATACGAAGTCGTTATTTACCATCAAAACTTTCAGGAAGGTATATAGAAAACGAGCTTCCATTTTCTCGACGTATTTGAGAAATGATTGGAGTGACATTGAGATCATAGGAAAAGAAGACAACAACAACCAAAAACGGAAAATCAAAGAGTCTGCTTGCATTCTCCTGAACGGAGACAATAATATTTTTTCTGTTTGTAAACTTGTCACTGTTCAGTTTTGAAGACGAATATTGCTAATATCAAGAAAATAAACATTATTCATTGTGTTGAAAACGGAAGCAGATTCGTTCACCAAGATAAGTGAATGATATTCATTGAGAAAGTTGTATTTTCCTAACATTTTTCGAGAAACGAAGTCTCACTGCAAATATCTTCAAGTATCTGCAGGTTGAATTGCAATCGCAGAGAGGAGAGAAGATCCCAAAAAATGTAGGAAAGTGATGAATGATCAACTCAAATATGCCCAATCATGTCGAGAATTGATCAATAAAGAAAAGTCGTTTCGATTTCAGTTTGGATGATGGAAATTCAACAGTATTTTACTTTATCAAACTCCAGTAGAACCCTTATATGACTCTCATCAATTATTTATCATTAGAATTCTACTGTACATGAAGTACTTCCGCGAAATGATTAATTCGCGATTGATAACGAGCACTCGATTCAATCTGATATTTTATTTTCGATTCCATTTAAAAAAAAAAAAACATCACGAACCCAGTTTTAGTAGTGTTCATCCCACTTCAATCATTCATTGCAGGTAGTTACTACAAAATAACAATAAATCCAGTTTGCAATTATGATGATGTATCTCTGTAGTTGTTCATAAAATAATTTTTTGCTGCGAACTGGTTTATTTCGGGCAAAAAATTCAAAGGACGTTTTTCGTTTAAAATGAAACAGGCTATCGGAAATAAATTTTCGAATGATAAGACAAAAAGTTATATTGGAAATAAATTTTAGGGGTTGCGTTTTCCACCCCTCAGAACCATGGGGTAAAACAAATGAATCACTGGCTGAGTGTCTCTTTGATAGTAGAAAATGTCAGGTTAATTCCAATACTGTAACTTTTTCAGTGCTTGTGAAGAAAATTTTTGAACAAATCTCATGTACCCCCTTCAAGGGGCTGTATCTTTACATGGGATGCTCCGAAGAAGTTTCTTTATATGAAAGATCCTTTTTTTTTTCGATGAGGAATCACCGCCTCAAAAATTTTACACTTATTCAGTTACACCCTGTATAATTCTATTCCACCAAATACAATAATTCTCAACATTGGTTGATCCGGAAAAAATGTGTTACGAACCGACGACAAAGGTAAACCTCCCCCAGAATTTCGTGTCGAATATTGAATAATAAATAGGAAATCAGATGACGGTCTCGCTATAACAATATCGCTTGATTTATGGCCTCTTCTATCGGCTACAATCGATGGCTTTGATATCGGATTCACCTATCACAGCGTTTCGCTATTTCTATTAATTATTTGCAGCGTTGCCAGCGTTCGTTTGATTAATAACCGTCTGCGTGCAGATTTCATGTCTGAGTAGAGAAGAGAAAAAATTCCTGCTTGGTGCTTCCCGGAAATGCACCAAATCGAAATCCATCTCTTTTCATTTACCGTTCACTGGGTGAAAGAGAAAAGCACAAGGAAACTGGAAGAAAAACTCACGCGATCTCTGTTAAGTTTTTGAGTTACTCAATGGACTCACTTTTTCACTCTACAAATTCTGGCAAGAATTCATCATAAGAAAGAAGTTTGGAATTGTTGAATGAAAAGGATATCAGCACATTTGGATTTTCTCACAATATTTATCGGAGAATTGTTAGTCATTGAAATTTTATAGTGTATTTTTATCATGTATATAATTGAAAAATATCATCTTTAGAGAATTCTTCAAAACTGTTATAGGATTCTCCAATCGATACATTCTTCAATCGTTCTTTGAACAGGTTGATACTCAATCTTTTGTATGTTGTTGGTAATTCATTATACAGGGTGGCCCTATGAAAACGAAACAAGGTATGCATTTTACTGAGAGATCAAGGAACTGACATTGAAATGAATGATTCTTCATGTAATGTTGGATAGGACAGGATTTGAAAAAAAAGCTTATGAGACACTTCTCAAATCAACATCGTTCTAACTACGAAATGAGAAATAGTGATGAAAGGACAAAAAGCGTTTCTTTCCATCACTACTGCATTGAATTCCAAAAACAAGAAAGCGTTGGTAAGAGTTTTGGATTACCTTCAAAATGATGTATCACTTGACCCCTTATCCCATTTGAGATTCAAGGGTTGGAGCTCACCCCTCTGAGGGGTTTGAAGTGAGGAATTTGAAAACATGCCCAAAATATTTGCCCCCGAAATGAAAATCGTTTTTTTTTTTCTCAGAACAGTAACTATGACAAATCGGCCTTGTTTCGTTTTCATTGGGCCACCCAGTATGGAAGAGTTCGTATGAAGTAACGCATTATTTCTAAGTGAGATATGATCGAATTCAAGACGTGGCTAAGAAATTCGGGTTCGAGCGTTTTTTCTTTCAGAGAACGATAACTCAGCCAAATCGGCCTTGTTTCGTTTTCATTGGGCCACCAAGAATTTGACACCAACAAACATTGCACTTTTTTGATGGAGAGCTGTATTGTGTTGAGAAAGTAGAATTCCTCCGTCTACCAAATTGTCACTTTTCAGTGTCAAAACCGAAAACATATTGAGAAATTTCGCGAAGAGAAAAATATTTTAATTGTGTTGAGAACGGGAGTAGATTCGTTCCCGAAACGACAACCAAGATAAGAGGTTTTATCCTTATTGAATATATTTGTATTTCCAAATTTTTCAAAAACAAGGTGTCACTGACAAGTAGAGAATTTCTCTTTTACGTATCTAAAGGTTTAATTTCTAACGCAGTGACATTTTGGGGTAGATAACAAAATCTGTCCTTATTACAAATATATGGAAATAATTTCCAATAACTTCTACTCTATTTTTTAGAAACGAGGAGAGAAAATCCCACGAAAAGCTGGAAAATAGAAAAGGTGGTTTTATTCTGTATGACGTTTGCACTCGAGTAGATAAATTCAGGTTCATCTCTTTGCACAAATAGTGATACTTCTAGGATATAGAGGCTAGGTAAGGTTGATATTCTCAATGCTTCGAAATGAGGGCGACAAAGAAGTGAATATGTAGGTATACCGTAAGCCAAGCACTTGATATTCAGAGCGAAACTGAGCAGGTTGAAGCTGCTGCGCCAGGAAAATAAAGAAGACCTTGCTCTGTAAATTACCTGGTGAATACGAGGCAGACCAGGGTAGCGGAGAGGATCGTGAGTTGTTGCGAAAGGGCCGATTGAGATTTCTGCATGGCTCGGTGTAGATCGTTCTGGAACAAAAAACAAAATATCTAATCCAACTTCGTTATGTCGAGAAATGAACGTGGAGCCTAAACGTTGTGTTCGCCTCGAAAGGTGGTCGAGTCGGGAAGGAGTACATTAGACAGAAATTTCTTCAGTTCGTTTTTGAAAATGTTCAGAGATGAGCTATTTTTACTTGCATTTGGTAATCTGTTGAATTGATCGAAACCCTTGAAAAATAAAGAGATCATAGTGCTTTTGTGATTTGTTCTATTTATATATAGATTATTATTATTTCGAGTGAAGTGGTGGTGAATATCATGATGGAAGACAATGTACTGTTTGAAATAAGATGGTCCTAAATTGTTTATTATTTTATATATGAATATCATTGTGAAATAAAACAGTCTTTGAGAAACAGATTGACAATTCAAAACATTAAGCATAATAGTAATTGGAGTATCTCTACCGCACTTCAAAATGATTCTCATACTACGATTCTGAAGTTTTTGGAGTTGAGACAATTTATTCTGATTGAATAGATATAGGATAGATGAACAGTATTCAAAGTGTGGCTGAATAATTGACTTGTAAACTGTGATTCTTGACTCTGTTTAAAGATTATTGGAGATTCTGGAGAAAAAGAATAATTTCTTTGAAATTTTCTTATGAATGTACTCAAAATGTTCATCAAACGATAAAGTGTTATCTACCTGAAATCCCAGATATTTAGTTGTTTTGACTACTCCAATTCTTTCATCATCAATGTTTAGGTTGATGTTTTTTGAGTTTATTTGGCTATATTTATATTTGGTGCTGATTATCATCGCTTTTGTTTTCAATACATTCAACTTGAGTTTATTCATTCTCAAGTACTTGTTGACACTTGTTAAAGTAGTAGCAACAAACAATGGCATGTCATTTAAATATAATATGAATAGAAGGGGACCCAGAACACTATCGATATCATATATGTCGAAATTATGCGACAGTTTTGACATTGGTCTTAACTCGTATATCCTGGAAACACAGTCCAGATCGCAGGGGATGAGAAGTTCATTATGATCTGGTATATTGGCATTACAAAAATTACCGCCACAGGAAATTTGCATCAAGTCTCGACGGTCAGAAGTTGCATCACAAGGGCGAATTAATCAAACTATATACATTTATATAACTTCCTCGAATAACACCAGAATAGTTTTCGATCATCGGAGTGGGTCACTGGAATGATTTTGATGTGAAAGATGTGTAGATCGAATTCGAAATAGATTTCATTTCCGTTGTACGGTTTATACCCCAAACTTTCGATCACCTATCATCGAAGCGATACGCTGCCCCAGAAAATCGCCAGTTTTTAGTATCCGTGGAGTATTTTCTGATACTAACGACATCCAAACTTTTTTTCAACAGTAAAAACACAAGAGCTTTTTTTTATCGGATGAATTTCTTTTTGTAACGAAATAATTTTGCCAATCAGTAATTTTACGAGAAAAACTGACATGACAAAATAGCGAAATCGAAGGTCGAGTGATTTTGTCAAATGTCAGTTTTTCGAGCAGAATTACTGATGGAAAAATTTTGAGTTAAAAAGAAATTTATCCTTGAAAGAAAAGCTCGAGTGTTTTTTGGCAAGATAAATTAACGACTCATGTTGTAATGGTTTAGTATCAATTATCAACAATGCTCAAAAAACTGACAGGGCAGACATTAAAGTGACGTAAGCATACTAGATGTGGACGCTTAAGAGGAACAGGCGTTTTTATCGGTGATAAAAAATTATGCACCTTTTTTATCGCTGTCAAATTGACAAAACAGTCGTCTTTAAATAACACATTTCATGCAGGAGTTAATTCATCCGCAATAAACAATTGTTTGGGGAGTACCAAACAGAATGAAATATTGCTGATTCACAGTATCGATTACAAAAATCTCTCATGTATATTCATGAGTAGATATAGCTGAGAGGATTTCCAGATTAACGATCGTTTGACAAAAATCTGTGACGTATATCCATGTGTGGATATAACTGAAGAGGTATCGGAAAGAGATATTTGACGTGCACAGTTCAGAAGTGGGATCGAATCTACTCGACGAGACGTACGAAAACATACGTAAGTGTATGTTTCGCAAACAGAGATACGTTAGTCTGGATTTCATGGCATTCCCTTTTGTATTTCTTTGTGGATGAAAAATATGAAAGCGAACAAGGAAACATGTTTTCCCATGTCGCATCTATTTCGACACGCTGATTTTATTCTGTTGAGTCAACCATTCGATATATTATTTACTGTTAATACATTTATCACGTATTGGAAACATGTTCAACAATTATCCTTCCCATTGTATTAATTCAAGTAGGAGCAGTCTTGTCAGCAAGATCGGTAGCTACTTAGTGTACGGACAAAAAAATTCAATCGGAATTTGGAGTTATTTTTTTTCTGCCATTATGGCATGCAAAGCACAACGAATAACGCATGTATAAATGAGATCGGAAAAAAATACTTACAAACATATTTTCCAGGGCGTGTTTGGCAAGCCAGCAGTTCAAAAACACCGGTATGAACAGATTTCGCGTCGATGGATAAAACAGCTGCGAACAAAATAAATGCATGATTGTCGGTGGGTGGTTAAAGTGCCACATTTTTTTTCAACTCAAAATTCATATACTGACGGAATACGAATTCAATACCACGAAAATCAGCATAAAAGCATTATCGATAGAAAGTTTTTTGCACACTTTCCTTTCGCGGATATGTACTGGGTGGCCCAATGAAAACCAAACAAGGCCGATTTGACATAGTTATCGTTCTCAGAGAAAAAAAAAACGCTCGCGCCGGTCGATTTTTTTGCGCATTTTTCAACTTTTTCACTTGAAACCCCTCGGAGGGGTGAGCTCCAACCCTTGAATCTCAAATGGGATAAGGGGTCAAGTGATACATCATTTTGAAGGTAATCGAAATCTCTTACCAAGGCTTCCTTGTTTTTGGAATTCAATGCAGTAGTTCTCGAGAAAACACGTTTATGAAAATAATCGGCTAGTAATGGAAAGTAACGCTTTCTTGCCTTCCATCACTATTTCTCAATTTGTAGCTACAATGATGTTCATCTAAGAAGTGCTTTATGTGTTCTTCATTAAATCCTGCCCTATCCAATATTACATAAAGAATCATTCAATTCATTGCCAGTTCCTTGATCTCTCAGTAAAATCCATACCTTGTTTTGTTTTCATTGGGCCACCCTGTGTATGCCTTGTTTCTGCCACAGCCCAAATACGAAATTGAATAGAATAATAATACTCACTGTTATTGTGAATGGAATAGTGTTAACTACCTCTAGGATGAAATGAAATGACAGCAGTTGCTGCCATATGTTACCCTGTAAAAGAAGAAATAGTAAAAAATAATGCGATATAGTAAAATAATGTAATTTTCATTTCTTGTGTTCATTTATGTTTACGACTCTAGATGATTCGCCCTTGCCAATCAAGAACCATTTGAAGAATTCGAACAATCGAGTATAAGATATAGAATTTGAAATTATTTCATAATGGAAGCTAGTTGTATGAAGTTGTCAGGTCCGTCTTGTGAATTATCGAGACCATCATTCATGTGCACTATGCAAAACACAAAGACTACGATATTTTGTACAATAATTGTAAACTGTTTTCCGTATTACCAATCAAACATACTTCCCATCCGAAGACCATTTCTTTTCTAATCAAAATTCTGTCACCCTGTGCGAATAAACGAGACACAAGACAGATATCGAATTCGGGTCGCAGTAAAACTCATCAATCCCGATCGGAACCGACGCAGTTTATCGCTGTCCTATACTCCCCATTCGATTCCTACCTTCTGTGATCTACAGGGGTTGGGGGTGAGAGTGCTAAAACAATGTTTCACGAATGTAAAACAGCTCTGATGCGGCTTTCCTCATGAGATTCCAGAGGTGACATTTATATTAGCGGAAAAGGAAGAGTCTCGGCTCTGAGCAATGAACGGATGAGAAATGAAACGTGATAGTGGAACAATAAAAGGCCATTTTGTACTCATTCGAGGAGAATCGAGAAACTATATTTCTTTCGACCGCTAGTGCAAGTTGATTATTCCTTGAAAAAACACGGTTATCAATCTTTTTGTGCATTTTGGATGACCATTCGAAAGGTTCCCACACATGAAGTTTTCGCCCGCTAACAGTACTATTCCGGGAGATATTTTGAAAAACTGAGGGTGAAATTACAATTCTCTTATGACAGAAGAACTATAAACAGTTTTTGCGGTATCAGACTGATGCGTCAAACGCGTGATGTCATTTCAATTGAAAAAAAAGTTCCTTTTTGAATGGGATTCGAACTCCAAGTCACAATTTCAAAGCACGCTTGCTAACCATCATAACCATGTGATGTAGAGCAGTATACATAAAATATCAACAAATCGCGCATCATACGGAAAATCAGCGAGAACAAAATGGTATTGGGAACCCTCAGACGTTTCTGTTCTCCTAATACTCATTTTCCGATTCCTTCTCAGGAAGCAGGGTCGATAGAATAGAATAGAACAGAATTTACATAATATAATGTTTGTAGCAAGTCATGTTTGATTTACTTCGGAATGTTATAGTAACGTCAATA
The DNA here is from genome assembly GCA_963576655.1 of Gastrophysa polygoni. NCBI lineage: Eukaryota > Metazoa > Arthropoda > Insecta > Coleoptera > Chrysomelidae > Gastrophysa > Gastrophysa polygoni. The sequence goes on from OY755085.1 coordinate 32,766,322, forward strand.
GTGTACAATCTGTGAAAACAACGAGGTAGAAACAAATAATAAAATATTGAAACAACATCAATCACTCACAGACACAAAAAAATCGTTTAATGATATGAATATATTAACCTTTCGAATTAAGGAGAAGAAGTGAGATGTTCATTAGTACAAAAATGAGCTCTGAATTCATCCACAGAATAGGAGCAATGCCCAAGCGAATAGTTTTTCAATTTTCTCTTGAAAGTGTTCATGCTGAGCTCTTTGAAGTCTCGAGGTAGAATATTGAATAGAGAAAAATCTAGGTAATTTTTTCTGGATAAGTGAAGGCGAAAACGTTCAAGACGTATATGCTGACACGATATACCAAACTATTCATCAGCGGCCCATTTTCGAGAAAGTCTTGCCCCTTTGGTCGAAACAGAAATGACGCCTCTGTGTACAATGTGGGAATGTATAAGACTGAACATGTGGGGTTTTTTTTCAGCTGAGAGATTCTCTATCGAGATGGAAAACCTCACTTTATCGACAAAGAGCGGATCTTTGACTCTCACACTTCTTTCCGCAGACGTGTCTCATTAGCACGCTCTCGTCCAACGTCGATGCCTTTTTGCGTTTTAATGAATGTTATCAAGGGAAACGTTTCTCTACTTTTTCGATGTTCAGAGTCATCGCCAGATGCTTGGGACGTTTCCTCGAGAGGAGTTATGATGATGAAAAAGTATGATAAAGTCAGGAGGGTACGAGGTTTATTTTTTTTTATCTGTGGACAACGTGTTAGCCAGTGGTGGAATTTCGGGAGAGAAGGAAGGTGTTGGAATTTCTCTTGAAAGTTTGGAGGTTGTGAGCGTCAGGAAAGACTTCACTAGGCAAAGAATTCCACAACTGTGCCGTTCTATTGATGAATGATGCTTGGTATAGCGATGTTCGACAGGTCTCGAGCCTGACAGTGTAGGGGTGACCAGCCTGAGCTCGTCTGGTTTGTCTACTAGGAATCGCACGTGGTGGCATAATAGATGATATTTCCGTTGAGCACCGACCATGAAAGTACCTATAAAAAAGGCATAGATCGCCAACCTTTCTACGATGATCTAGAGAGGTCAATGATTTGGTGAGTGTTGTATCATCGACTAGGCGAATAGCTCTCTTCTGAATTGAATCTAAGAGCTTCAGTGTATGTTTGGGGGCTGAGCTCCAAACATGTGAACAGTACTCCAGGACAGGTCGAATTTGTGCTTTGTAGATCATAAGCAGTTGCTGGGAAGTGAAGTACCTCTTCGCGCGGGATAGAAAACCGAGTTTTTGTGAAGCAGTTTTCGCAGTGGACCTCACATGATCGTCCCATGAGAGAGCGCTGTTGGTGGTGATACCCAGCATGGATATTGACGACCTCATAGGAACAGTGGTGGTACCCGACATCATCAGATTGGGCATTGTGTGATCAGCCTTCTTGGTGAACATACAAGCTTGAGTTTTAGTAGCATTGAACTGTACTAGACTTTCAGATCCCCATTTCAGAATTCTTGTCAGATCCTCATTTAAAGCATCAACCTGTCTTCGCCTTGCACCTCTGGCCTCGTTGGATGATATAGGGGCTCTAGAGGAAAAGGTGGAATGAAGTGTACTATCATCCGCAAAGCTATGAACTGGGCTGGAGGTCACATCCAACAAATCATTGATGTGGATCAAGAAAAAAGTTGGTGCCAAGACAGAGCCTTGTGGAACACCAGCATCGATCGTCATTGTATCAGACGAGACCCCGTCCACCACCACGTAGAGTGATCTATCTGCAAGAAAACTCGATAGTAAAAGACACAGTTGGGGCGGCAAACCATATGACGGAAGTTTCGCTAGGAGGCCTTGGTGCCAAACTCGGTCAAATGCTTTGGAGATATCCAAGACTACTGCCAGAGACAGGCAAAGCACACAGTGAAGTAAGTAGAATTTCTACTCACATCACATGCAAAAACCAACAATGAGATTTTTCTAATATTGCTCCTATCCATAATCATATTCATGAAGTTGTTCCAGAACCAACATCTGGTTTATTTGTAACTGGCTTCTTCTTCTTCTAACTGAAAGAGTTTTACAGATTTCAAAAAGTACAAGAAAACTCTCCCTTCCCACTACAGACTGATTCAACTTCTTTCTGTGATCCATGAAGTAATCGAAAGAACAACTCATTCAGTATCTAGAGAGCTCGAAAACCATGAACGACCAGCATCATGGCTTTCGTCACCGGATTCATTGTTGATGTTACTCTTCTCCTTAGCAACACTCATAGGCCCCTCAGAAGAGGGAAACGGGGATCTAGAGTGTATACAAGTAGAATCCAAACCACTGTGGCATCTTCGGATAGTTCTAATGTACAACTTCATGATATACATTGTACAGTGCATGAATGAACCCAAAGAGGGCGTTTCGATGTCTGGGGCAAAAACAGCTCCATATAGTTCCGTTTCACTAGGTCTGTGGGACTCGAACCAAACGTGGAAGTATCATTTTTCATATTCATTGGATCGTGAGGAAGGCTCGACTATTCCTCATGATCTCCTAATAGGCAGAATTGAAATAACGCAAGATGAATCACCTTTTTTGATAGATCACGCAGATTTAAGTGAAATAAATTGAAAAGCGGTAGGACGACCGTATCTTTCATCACTCTTTCGTTTTCCACGGAACTTACAGAAATAAGTGGTTTTCCCATCACTGAAAATGGGAATTTCCAGCGATATGTACAGTGTGTACGATTTCAAACCGCAACAGCTTCCTAATTGGAAAACCGTCGATCGATCTCCGACAACAAAAAATTTTTAATATGTTACTCAACAAGCTCTCTCTGGAAAAAATAAAATAAATATTGAATTTTGACTGAATTTTTTTTTGTTCGTGCTATTGGTTTTTCGTCCAACATCGTATGATAATAGTCATCTCACCTTGTATCCTAGATAAGCTAACAGAAGAGCCTCGGTGAGGCTTATCATGGCCAGGATGACTTGAACCACCCAAAGTTCGAGGGGGCGGTTCACCCACACTATGGCGTCCCAATTGATGATGGGATTTTCCTGGAATTTCTCTTCCGTCAGATTGGCGGAGATCAAAAATTCCGTTTTGTTGCCAGGACGACAACCGTAGCTGAAAAAAAACCGTGGAAACTCCAACGAGGATTCTAATTCAATTCATATAAGATAGTCCGCATTTTTCGCGAAATCTGAGAAGAATCGGTGAGCTCGGCTGATTCCTAAGAACTTCAAGGAGAATTTCGATTAGTTAGTCATGTTAATCAGCATTCTCTGTTGAATTCTGAGAAACATCTCTGAGGTCAAGAACTCTTATTCATCTTCATTACATCAGTTGATAGTTAATCAAAGTTACTACTCACCATTTCGCATGCAAGGGGTCCACGTCTGTGACCACCCTGATGATGTACAATAAGCATGTTAGTAGCTTGAAAAATAGATTTGCTATCCGTATCCTAAGACCTGAAATGAAACAGGAAAAAACAAAAAAAATACTAGTTGTACCTAGAAGGTGCCTCTGGGAGCTCTGTATATGATGATACGAATGCCAAAAGAAACGATAAAATTTTCTTCAAATTTCCTTGGTTCAAGAAGATCAAATTATGAATTCATAACTGAGGAATTCGTATCATCATTCGATACAAATTAATCAGAGACCTTCTGTATAATCTCCATGGAATAAAATTCAGAAAAAGAGTGATGATATATTTCACAGTCTCTTGAACTGAATAAGTAAAAATATCTCTTTCAAATAATGCACAATTGATATTCATTCATCTGTATCATCGGAAACAGAACAAGAAATCATCGATATAAAAATTCTGAAAAAATTGAACAGGCTTTGAAAAAAGTTCAAATTAACTATATTCTTATTTTTTGCGAAACCTCATTACTTATTCCACACTTGAACCTCAACGTCCTGTATAATGTCGTCTGTGTATATTTTTCATTACATCAACAACTTCTTTGACGCTGTCATTGACAATAGCAACGACTCTGTTAGCACAAATTCTGAAACTTCCAGACGAAATTCCTTTAATTGCTCATGCTAAGAATTTCATCATATTATCTCCTGAGATACTATACGAATGGATCATGTAATATTCTTTTGGCTTTTCGATCTAGTTATCTGTGCATTTGAAACTCAAGACAGCTAATATAGAGGAAGGAATATTCTAGATTGGTGATTGGATTGGAACTTTGATAATGATTCATCGGTCGTGTTTATTTTTTGGTTCAATAATAAAGTTGAAGTAAATTTGATGTCAGAATATGATCGATGTGTGTACTGAAGTATTGAAAATAGAGGTGAAATTATTGCTGGAAACAGAGCAAGTAGTTATAAGAGAATGGTTTTAGGATCGTTTTGAGCTACGCAGATTTTCTATATTATCGTTGATTTAAAATTATGTGTCATCATCATCAAACTATCGGTATTGTTGATTCCTCCCATCTGAGTGAGCTTTGTGAAACTGTGTATGAAAAAAATCATCAGTCATGAATGATCTGATACATTACACTCAACTAACTGGTGGCAACAGATACCCATATCACTTTCTTCGGCTCAGGGACTTCAAAACTTTGAAAATCTAACCAGTTTTTGTTATAGCCTCAATGTAAAAAAATATAACAAAGCAAGGTCAAGCAAAATCTATTCATAGAGAAACACGACCAATCTAACTTGAATTTAGAAAAGGAGAAGATGAAGATAATCAAACACATTCTCAGCCAGGATTTTGCATACTGAAATACTTATTCTGGTTCTAGTTTCTTACTACTACTTCTAGTTCTTTACTATCAATAATATCGACAAGTTATGAATATGGTTGAAACGTGTTCGAAACGAAATCATTGTGAGCCACTGTTTTCCTCCAATCTACTAGAGTCAATTTCGAGAAATCCTAGAGTTTCTACTCATCCTTCAGGAATCACTTCTGCAGTTGAATGACTCATTGTTCAGATAGTGATGATATCGATCGAATGCAAACTTCATGCCATGGAGGATATTCTGAATACTTACTAGACCTTTGATTCTTGATGAAATAGAGTTGCAGCCGTTCTTTGAACGTATTCTCGTTCACGTAATACTCCACACGAACTCTGAAACGAAAAAGAAAATCTGAGTGGAAGGGCAACAGAATCATTATGAAAAATCTTCATGGAAGTACATCTTATGCATGTATTTTATTCACCATTGAGTTTATTGGTACTGAAATATGTGTCCAATGGTACGAATACGAAGGTGGTGAATCATAATCAGATCAAATTTGATTGATATATTTTGTATAATATCTTTTCTTCTACATGACACTCATAGCTCGTTTTGCTTGAGACCGCACAAAAAACATCGATAGTGGATTTTCGGCAATTTGTCAGCAATGAAAATGCACAGACTAACAACCACGTAGTTAAATTTTTCATTCCCTACGAAAACCTCCGGATCGTTATAGATATCCTCGACTCGGTTAACCCAGAATCCGGCAATATATTTTTTCGCCCGAACGGGGCGTAATGTTTCATTTTATTTTCGGCAATCAACTTTAGAGTGTACTTTGTAGCGATCCAGTTACTAGAAGGGATATTCAGAGACATTCCTTCGCTGTATCAGATGGCATATCATTTATTGTTCACTTGTATTCAATCGTGAAATAGTATCACAAGAATGCCATGGGTTGCAACCAAACTAGACTCAACGAAAACTGAACGGACATGATCACTTTTATTATAATTGCCAGTTTGAACTGACAATTAGCTCTAATTGCCAGTTAGTCCTAAGTGTCAGTTTAAACTGGCAATTAGTCCTGAGTGTCAGTTTGAAGTGGCAATTAGCTATAAATGACAATTCAAACTGGCAATTTGCCATAATTGCCAGTTAGAACTGGCAATTAGCCCTAATTACAGTTCAAACTGGCCATTAGCCCTAATTGTCACTTTGAACTGGCAATTAGCCATAAACGCCAGTTCGACCTGGCAATTAGCCCTAATTACAGTTCAAACTGGCCAACAGCCTTAATTGTCACTTTGAACTGGCAATTATGACTAATTGCCAATTAATTGCAATTATCAAGCGCTGAACGAACATGATGATATGTTTCTTATAATTGCCAATTTGAACTGGCAATTATGACTAATTGCCAGTTCAAACTGGTAATCAGCCCTAAGTGACAGTTTGAACTGGCAATTAGCCATAAATGCCAGTTCAAACTGGCATTTAGACCTAATTGCCATTTCAAACTGGCCATCAGTCTTAATTGTCACTTTGAACTGGCAATTAACCATAATGATGATATGTTTTTTATAATTGCCAGTTTGAACTGGCAAAATCGAAATCCAAACGAGTCACTCAAATTTCTTAAAGTTGACTGATCAAGACCAACAGCTTCTTCAATCTCTGGAAACCTCAGCACAGAGAATTTATACAGGTTGCTCAGAAATTGGCACTAAATGTAAAAAAGTATTCAGTTAATTCAGTGACTCGATTGTTTTCTATAGCAACCAACTTCAACATCAACACGAGAGTATTTTGCGCTGAAAAATAGAGAGATGGTTTCTATAGCAAGAAAATATTCGAGATCATCAGGTATCCGCAGGAAATCGATTATTAGGTTATTTCCCGGATTATCGTTTATCCAGATCGTCTGCCTTGACAAGCCATCTGTGAACAGTCATCTGTCGAGATAGACAGCAATTGCTTTTCGGACCATTGATCGAGAAGTAATCAGAGGAAGCATCCGAAAACAGTTCGCAGAGGGCGCCACGAACGCATCATGAATATTTAAAAAAAAATGGGCACGACACCGAACAAATTTTGTCGATATCATCACCATCTTTAATCCTTTGTGTTTCCTCGATCCGTTGTGATGACAAAAATAATTTGAAATGATCAAAAAATATGTATTCCAGACTGCGTGTGGGTTTTTTCAGAAGGGAATATTCTCATAATGTCAGTGAAAGTTGTGTCGAATTCGAGATTTGTCAGTGGAAATATTTCGGTTATAAAAAGAGATATCAAGAAATGTCTCGCTACAATTATCTTTCAGGATCAACTTTTATTCGACGTCTGTTTGGATTGTGATGAAATATTTTGCGAATTATATGACCTGGCTTATTAACCTTAGCCAATCGAGTCAATTTCCACACTGCTTCTGCGGTGTTGATTGTATACCAAAATGGTGTGTATCTTGTAAACACCGCGTGGTACTGATCTGATAAGATAAGTGCCATACATTTGTGCTAAAGGATAACGAATAATGTCGCATGTTTCATTCTTGGGAATCCTATACGACTCATGGCTATCTTGTTCAACTTGCCTGGAAAATTTCCCCCCGAAATTGCCCCAAACCCTTCTCGGTCCTTTTATCTCTCAACACACAATTCGGTTTTATGGTTCCGTTTGAATCACCACTCACCAAAAAATGTATTTCGGTCCCCTCATCATGGAAATATCTCCTGTCAGAGACGATTTTCGATTTCCAAGGCTGTGAACTCTAGTAAATCCTCTTCCCTTACATGAATATGTATATGCTATGCACTATAATACGGTTAAAATGACAACAAAAGGTGCACAAAGACTGTATTGGAAGAAATTATGAGGATCTTGGTTCATCGTAAGGCATGAGTAAAATGTTGCTCTTCTACCTATCCAAAGCAGTTCCTCCACCAGGAATCACTCTATATCTGATTCATAGCGATGAAAAATGAGAGATCGCCCACTTTTCTACGATGTTCTCAGAATTCGGGGGTGTAGTGGAATCCACAGGACTAAAAGCTCTGAAATCATTCTTAGAGCTCATCATATGGTTGGGAGGTGAATTCCAAACCTATGAACAGTAATCGAGGACAGGCCGATTTTGGAATTTCTTTAGACAATGGAATGGAAAATCAAGAAAGGAAAGAAAAACAGCTGATCCTCGTCCCGACCCCGATATTCCGCTTCTATGAACCTAATAAACCAATTTAGTCGAGCGTTCTAATTCAGCTCGATCTAGGTATTTATGACAAACACAGCGCCCTGTTTCGAGAATAAACCCGTTATTTACAACCACAACATATCGATTGTGGCATCCTCAGTCTGGTTTACAAAGCCGTGCATGTTTGAGCAAAACGATGTCAATGGTGTTCGGAAGACACTATCGATTTCTTCATACATTTCATAATGAGATATCAACAAGTGGTCGGATAATCCTTACTTTCTTCGTGAGAGTCAGTAAATTTTGAGGCGCGCGTCGTTTAAACTCCTCTAGTAATATCATAACTTTAAAAAAAACTGCAAAGCCTGTCTGAGTGGAGTTTCCTTATTATTAAATCAATCAATCAGTTCCATATGCCAAAGAAGAGGGTGTAGAAACCTTCGACGTAAGTGATAGTAGAGAAATTGCACAAAATGAAAAATTACATTTATTTCATACTGCATCATAGAACATACCTTTACGTACCTGATTTCAATCCGGAAAATAGACTTTTACAGGATAGGCGCACGTAATATTTCATTACGTGCTACTATCCCGTAATGAAATTTAACCGGATTGTAAATATTGAAAACTCAGTTATGCGTCAAAAGCATGAATACATTTATTAAAAATTCAACAGCAAAACAATACACAGAAATTACTTATTGCTAATATTATTATCAACCGTTAAATTTTCGTTCCCATGAATATGGATACCAGGAGCTCCATTGGATGAATTATTCATTAGGGAGTTTTTTGTTGTAGCACTTCAACAAAGATTAATATTTTATTTTTCACTGTTCATTTTAGTTTTTTAGCAGTATGAAATAAAATGTTATACGTCACACGTCCGGTCAACTTTTACAGTACTCGTTTCGAAATTTAAAAAAAAGAAACATCTCACTCTTACTGTAAAAGTGTTCTTACCAGACTAGTGACGTAAATATCTATTACGATATAGTTCTGCACATGATGACGTCACATCATCCACAGCATAGCTAGGCAAATGTTCGTTGGTTTATTATGTCAAAATAAATGTCATGTCGAGCTTCACAGGATATTGCTTTCTTTGATAAAAGAGTTAGGGTAAGGAAGAGATGGAGATGCCGACGTTTTGCGTCGAGCTCAAATTTTAATAGTCTTGATGAAACTCCAAGAAAAGTTTCCTCGGTTTGCTCTCTGATGAGGTATTCTCAATCAAGAATTTTCCAAACTGTAGTCAACATCACAAGGAGAACTTTTTTCGCCTTACGATGCTATTGATCAAAGTGTTTAGTACCGAAGCCAGAATATTCGATCTAGCCGTTTCAATAATTAGACGAAAATTAGAAAGGAGTTGGTGATGTCGAATCGCAGACGATATTGTACCGGGTGTCCTGAATGTGATCATCTCATCCTTTATGTCTAGAAGCATGAGGAGGACTTCCTTGAAATTTGCAATTGAATGAAATAGTCGCTCGTACATCTAGAATATAGATTTCCACCCATAATGCTTCGGTCACAATCAAAGATTCCTGGATTTCAAGAAAGAACAATCATCCAATCTCAAATTGCTGATAATACAGTATCATTTCGAAACAGAGGATATAATAGACAGATTGTATGTTGGCTGATAATTCTCGTCTGAATAATGCATTTTGCTTCGTAAATGATTCATAGAAGGCGGGGAACTATACAATGTCTAATAATTCGCGGTAATGATCCCTTATTATCTGATTCCATTCGATTATAATAGTGAATGGTTCAATAGTGGAAAACTATTGAGGCTAGAGCATGAATTCCTCCATATATCTCTCGTCATCTCTCTGTAACATGAACGTTCTCTATGACCTCATTTTCTTATCAATCTTTTCACATTTCGAGATCACAAAAATGTGTGCTAGTGCAAAACAGTTGCTGTTCAGCTAACATCATACTAGGAAAGGTCATGGTAGGCTATGAAAACCTGTACAGGTATTGCTACACAAGGCAAGGATTACAATCACCAGGATAGTTAATGTTCTCCTGCAACGGGTTTGCATAAATGTCTGAACCTCTCAATCCTATTTTAGGATTCACCTGCGGTGATCGATCATGGCAACAATAGAAATGCTCCATAGTGAGATTTGCGTTCGACCTCGGATCTATTACTACCCCTGTCCAAGTGGGGATCATACCGTTCGGTTGAACCCATTCAGAGAAGGATAATGGGGATATCAATATTCAATGGATTTGTCTCACACTCCGCTAATGTCATGAAAAATGTATTTTTCTACTCCCACTAGTGTATTGTCTAATTCCTGGATGAGTAGGTAATTCAATTCGACTGAATGAATTCATATCTATTCACTGCGAGATATGAAACCAATCAAACAGTCCTTCTATTAACCGTAGAGTGCAACTTCCACTTTGAAATCGGTTTGAGTCCATTTCGACACCATTTCACAGTATCGGTACAAACATGTTCCTTCAAATGGAATGTCAAATGTGTTCTCTATACAGGGTGTCTCAAAAAGTTACCGACAGACTTCAAGGGGTGATAGGAGACATATGGCATAGGAGAAAATATGTTTATCGATTTGCAAAAAAATGGATTATGAATGTGTTCGGATTTCCATTCGTTTCAAAAGGAACAGCCTGACGATTTGTCGAATTTATTATCGGAACAACATTTCCTAACGTCAGTGTGAATTTTCAGAGCACTTTCAAGGTAAAGTGTGAAATTCAATTTCGAAAACTCAATTCCTTCGGTGTATCGACATTTAGGCCCTGTCTGAAAGCCACGCGGCTAAATCCTCTGAGAGAGGGGAGAGATAATTGGTTATTAGTTGACAAACAACTCTGCAAAGTACAAAAGGAAAGGAGTTTCCGTACTGTGAGCGTATCGCGTCTGTAAGTTCATTTGACCCGTTTCGACTCTATCAATGGCAATTTGAGTTGTTCAGCTCGGTGTGAAATAGATCTGCGTATTCGTCGATTGATAATGTATACGCCAAGAGGAAAACCAATTGATCTGTGCCCAAGTCAGTTTTATAAAATCATACCTGAACCGTTCACAGAAATGTAATACAAAATGATTCTCTTGAGAATGCGAAGAAAAAATACGACTGACATTGATGATGACAAAGGAATCTCTTTCTTTTTGGAAAAATGGGGTGATGGACGTTAGCTGGGGTGACCTCGCAGTGTTGCCAACTACGTCAAAGGCATCAAAATGACGGATCTGAGCATCAAAATGAGGGAAACTGGCCACGCAATCGGTGACAAAAACGAATTCTTCCAGGAAATCTAAAAGTGTCGAGTACTATAATGATATCCTATAATTATCCACGTTTGTTAACCATATTTTCGAATATTCTACATACAGAACAATGTCGAGTGCACTTTTCTCCATAAATGGTCGTAGGAAAATATATTTTTTCACATTATCGCTTTTTGTTGACCCATTTGATTACACTTTCGGTTCACTTCGCTCACAAAGTTCGGAAAGAAGATATTCCGTTATGTTCTGTAGGTAGGTATCATTTCGCGACCTTGTTTTCCATGGAATATTTTAATGGAAAGGAGTGGAAAAGAATGACGCACGTTTTTAATCAAGCTCTCTTGGGGTTGATGCCAAAACACGAACGCCCTAAAGATGGATTCGAAAATAGCACATTGATATAATTCATCAACTGCTAGGTGTAAGAGACGTTTTGTATTCATACAACAAGTAAGTGAGTATTAGATTTTGTTTGACAATAATTGTTTTCTTGTTGGTATAATATTACATTTGAACATTTAGCTTGAGAAGTTAGTGAACCGAAATAGGGAATGAAAATCAAATATGGATGATATGAAATCATACCAAACTGTAGAGATACTGATTCGAGAATATAGATATTACTTTGAATACAGAAGAAGCCCTATACAAGACTTGATTTGTTGCTTTCATATATTAGATTGTTTTGAATTTGTTACATCCTGGTTTCACTTCAATCGACTGCCAACAATGAACAGATTGTCGAGCTCCAAAACTCTAAACATTAAAGATTGATGGCGGAAAATAAGTACCCGAAGTCTGATGTTAACTAAGATATGACCTCTTCTGAAGACTGAATAAATCAGAAATCTAATATTCTTCGATTAGATAGCCGATATAGGAAAATCTATGATTATACGAGAAGTTTTATAAGACATAAAAGCAATTTGAGCTACGAAAAAATATAGTAAACGTGTTTTCTCGAGAACTACTGGATTGTATTTCAAAAACAAGGAAGCACTCGACCCCTTATCCCATTTGAGATTCAAGGGTTGGAGCTCACCCCCCCGAGGGGTTTGAAGTGAAAAAGTTGAAAACGTGCGCAAAATATTTCCTCCTCGAAATAAAAATCGAACGGTTCCAGCATTTTTTTTCTGAGAACGATAACCATTGTTTGTTTCGGCATTGTTTCGTTTTCATTGGGCCACCCAGTATGTTACTATTTGAAATATGACAGTCACGGTCATCACAGTTGATGTTGGAAGAATTGTTAGAGCCACCTCATAGTACTCGATGAGTCATGTCAGTTTCTTTTTGTTTTCAAAACACACAAAGTTTCGCTATGGCTTTGTGTGTTTTTATCAGTCAGCCAGTAATATATTATCCACCGTTTCATGAAAGTTTATTGTTCATTTTATTCTCATGTTCACTCATGTTTTCTACCAATCTTCTCATAATCTTGAATTGTGTGCGATATCTTTTATTGTTATTCTACGGAATACGTACACCGTATAATTTCGCCGTATGGTAGGATTTCTGCAATATCAAATAATTCCTTGAACATGAGTAATGGTGATATTCAGGATCGCATTATAGAAATGTACGATTCACAAAGAGTTTCAGAAGAGATTAGATGCGAAGGAGACAACTTTTTTGTTGAGCTTTGAAGTACACTGAGAGATATAGAACATAACCGGAGTGCTTTGTTGATATGGAAACATCCTGGCAAGAATCACACTTGATGAGAGGGCGAAATATTTTGTGCATGTTTTCAACTTTTTCACTTCAAACCCCTCTGAGGGGTGAGCTCCAACCCTTCAATCTCAAATGGGATAAGGGGTCAAGTGATATATCATCTTGAAGGTAATCGAAATCTCTCACCAACGCTTCCTTGTTTTTGGAATTTGATGCAGTAGTTCTCGAGAAAACACGTTTATGAAAATAATCGGCTAGTGATTTAGAAATAGTGATTTCATCACTATTTCTCATTTTGTAGTTAGAACGGTGTTCATCTTAGAAGTGCCTTATGTGTTTTTTTCATTAAATCCTGTCCTATCCAACATTACATGAATAATCATTTAGTCTAATGTCATTTCCTTGATCTCTCAGCAAAATTCATACCTCGTTTCGTTTTCATTGGGCCACCCTGTATATGTGAGTTTTCTCTTCTGAGAATTGAATTACTTGAAAAATAGCACGAGCCGGATGTCACCGCCCATTTTTTAAACTCAATTGATGAACGAAAACACATTATTGCCTTGACGTAAAAGAACTGTGAGATGATGATTCGACATTCGAAATTACTAATGTAAGTTATCATACCAGTCATCACTCGTACCCATGTGGCAGTTGTGTGAACACAAAAACAAATAGTGACACGTGACACGACGCTCAGAACAAGGTCCAAACTTTCTGGAATTGCTTTGTTTCCACAAGTTTCAGGCTATCCTTTCATCTTTACGACTGAAAGAATGGAAACGCGACAGAAATAGGGGGTGCTTATTTTGTACTACACTGCAAGCATCAGCGAATTGTTCGATAACATGCGACATCGACTTGAAGGTTCCAATTTTTTTCATGGCTTTATAGTGGAACCGTTGACGGAATGGGAATGATTGAACCTTTTGAATCGTACTGTAGTTATTAGTCAGAAGAAAGTATTGGAGAACATTTGCTAATTCATATTATTATTGGAATTATTTGTACTTCATGGATGAGTATTCGGTTCGACAGCTTTTTGATTGAGTGTACATTAACGATTTAGTATCTGCACTTTTTTCGTCGGAGAAAACCTCCAAAATTGACATGAGGGTTTCAAACGCACCTGTTAATATGTAACCTCAAGGATTCCTTTCTATTGACAACAGGAAAAAGTTATGGAGTTTTTTCCTTTTGATAATCTTAGTGACTATGAAAAAAGCAGAAATTGTGAAGAACTCGGTAAATAGGAGAGATAGAGCGGAATTGGTTCCGAATTCGTGTTCAGGAGGTCAAAAACACCTTCTGTACTAATTTTCAGACGATTTTTTTTTTGTCGAAATCGACGAAAAAGGAAGGCTAACCCCTTTGCACCTTTTTTGTCGAAAAAAATCAAAATTGTCTTGGAGCCTCCAAAATCGATATGAGGGTATATAACACCCTTGTTTACATGCAACCTCAAGGATTTGTCTCTGTTGACAACAGGAAAAAAGTTATGGAGTTTTTTCTTTCGGGAATATCAGTGACTATGGAGGGAGCAGAAGATGCAGAAAAAAACTCAGTAAATAAGAGAGATAGAGAGGAATTGGTAACGGATTCGAGTTCAGGAGGTCAAAAACACCTTCTGTAGTAATTTTCAGACGATTCTATTTTTTTGTCGGAATCGACAAAAAAACCTTTGTCGTCGAAAAAAATCAAAATTGTCTCAAAGCCACCAAAATCGACAAGAGGGTATATAACACCCTTGTTTACATGCAACCTCAAGGATTCATCTCTATTGACAACAGGAAAAAAGTTATGGAGTTTTTTCTCTTGAGAATCTTAGTGACTATGAAGGAAATAGAAAATGCTGAAAAACTAATTAAATAAGAGAGATATAGTGTATTCATGTATGTATTTTCCTATATATTTTGTGTACCATTACTACTTTTGTGATTATTTGTGATTCATGATTCATTGAATATTGTTGTAATTCAATACTATTTCGTTATATACTGAGATTCCCATCTCAAGTGAAGATCTTTCTATTTAGAAAAAAAAAACCACCCCAATATCTCATTTCTAGAGCGATAGAAAATCCGAACATCTCATCGAAATAAAAAACGTTACTACCTCGGAATTTTATCGTAACTGTCCCAGCTGGTGAGACAGTTGTATGACGAATACCTGCTGGAGGATCCCATACCGGGCGAACAGTCTTCTCGGGCGAAAACAAAACACTACAACGCGCGCGCCGCGCCGTCTTCGTTTTCGGGACGCCCGGCGTCGAGGGGGTGCGAGACGGCACTAACGACGTCGCGGCGCTCGGCGTCGATTCGCGTGGCCGCAGCGGCGCCCAGCGACGGAGCGAATCGGGCGTCGCGACGCTAGGTGTTCGGATCTCAGGTGGGAACGCGAGGTCCCGAAGAAATATCACGAGTGCCCAGTACGATGAACGATAATAATAGTAGTAATATCGGTGATAAATTGCATTGTGCATATTACAATACAAGTTATAATGTGAGAGGTGAACCTTGACTTAACCTCCACCGAACAATAAAAATGACATGGAATAAAAATACTTGAACATATAAGCAGTAAAATACGTGTTCTGATACTTATATAATATACAGGGTGAGTCAAAAATGTGTACCGAGCTTTCTGGGGGTGATAGAACATTGAAAAATAGGTGTAGTTTGATGATTAAACTCATGGCCCAAAATGCATATTAAGGGAGATATATCCTTCCAAAGTTGATAAAATTAAAATAATTTCTCCGCATAACTTCTGAACGATGAAAGCCACCCGATTGAAATTATGTGCATGAATGTATGTTGTCAAAATACATTTTTTCGTCACACTTCCACATTTCTGATATTGTTATAAAGGGTGTTTTCAGAAGGCGAGTCATGATTTTTTGTAGAAAACTTTTTTCCCTGTATTATTTTCGGTGAAAAAACAGGAGCATTTGGTGGAGCGAAGAAAATTACATGAAAAAGGTACTCTTATTCGAATACAAAAAATTGAGCCGTTCATGAGATATTTGAGTTTTTGTAGTTACATGATATCAGCAGATTGATTTTATTCATCGCGAGATTCATCGGTAACAATATTTTAGCAGGTCATGATGAATAATTTCGTTCTCAATTTTGACGTTCATGTCATCAACATTCGAGTCAACATTGTTGTAGTCGATTTGTTCGTGTGGTTTTTCTGTGTCATTTATCACTGCGATTATCAACTGAGATTTTAAGAAATATGGCAGGTTATTCGTTCTCTGAACAAACTGATATGCTTCTAATGCTTGGCGAGTGCTTCGGAAATGCAAATGCTGCTGAAATATCGTTATACCGATGAATCTCGCGATGAATAAAATCAATCTGCTGATATCATGTAACTACAAAAACTCAAATATCTCACGAACGGCTTAATTTTTTGTATTTGAATAAGAGTACCTTTTTCATGTAATTTTGTTCGCTCCATCGAATGCTCCTGTTTTTTCACCGAAAATAATACAGGGAAAAAAGTTTTCTACGAAAAATCATGACTCACCCTCTGAAAACACCCTTTATAACAATATCAGAAATGTGGAAGTGTGACGAAAAAATGTATTTTGACAACATACATTCATGCACAAAATTTCAATCGGGTGGCTTTCATCGTTCAGAAGTTATGCGGAGAAATTATTTTATCTCCCTTAATATGCATTTTGGGCCATGAGTTTAATCATCAAACTACACTTATTTTTCAATGGTCTATCACCCCCAGAAAGCTCGGTACACATTTTTGACTCACCCGTATTTATTCATCTACTCTGATTGTTTTGAATATATCACCTCCCCGACTTACAGACAGTATTTACACAAAACTATCATTTCTATAGTTTTTTTCGCAACCATGAACAATCTTCGGCGCGTGGAGGACATTTTTGCATAGTATAAAGGTATTCTTCATATTAGGTACCGAAAAGAATATTCCAGAGACAATCTTGAATCGCTATCCAGCAGGCATTGTTGTGATATATCTACGTCTTCTAGAACACAATGAAAATTCAATATTCCAGTCTAGTTCGATTGCTGAACACACAATTGTATCTATTATAACCGACTTATCACAAAGTAAAATCATCTGCAAGCTCTCACGTTCAAATACTGTAAGTCGATTGAGAATATTGTATGTATATTCGGTGGAGCTCAACAATCGATAATTGAGATGGATACCTGAGAATAGTGTCTCGTATTTTCTCAACACAGGATGGAACAAAATGATAGTCATTTTTACAGCGATGTAGTGAAGAATATCTTTATTCTAAAGAATTATCAATAGCTAATATATCACTATCAATATTTAGAAAAATATCAATATCACTCAGACACCAAACAAACTACTTTGTGTGCTGTCTTCGACCTGAAGTCAACAATTGAATTGTCTCTTCTATGAGCCATCGATTGAACGAATGTCATGAATATACTGTCCCATTCTCAATTTTCGTTATATTACTGTAATTTTTTCTTCTCGAAGCAGGTTTTTCACTCATTCTTCGAAAATTTTCGGAATCGATCAGTGTTTTCCTGTGAATGCCTGAAGTCCTGAAGTCGAAAAGTTGATATTTCACAAATATAATCTGAACTCAATGAAAACGAAACGAGGCCGATTTGACATCTCTCAGAAAAAAATACGCTCAAACCGGTCGATTTTTATTTCGAGGGGCAAACATTTTGCCCATGTTTTCAACATTTTCACTTCAAACCCCTCTGAGGGGTGAGCTCAAACCCTTGAATCTCAAAATGAGATGAAGGGTCAAGTGATACATCATTTCGAAGGTAATCGAAATCTCTTACCAATGCTTCCTTGTTTTTGGAATTCAATGCAGTAGTTTTCGAGAAAACACGTTTATGAAAATAATCGGCTAGTCATGGAAAGTATAGATTACATGAAGAATCATTTATTTCAATGTCAGTTACTTGATCTCTCAGTAAAATGCATACCTTGTTTCGTTTTCATTGGGCCACCCGGTATGTTCTGAACTAATTGTTCCATAGACCAATATAAAATTTCCATAGTGAAATACTTGAGATTCAGGTACAAAGAATACGGATACTCATTTGATGGTCTACAATTCTTTTCTAATTTTCTCGAAGTTCTAATTTATAAATGACAACTGGATATGAATGTGTCAAGTTATTCGACGAGGCAGTCAAAAACTGGAATAAACAACAACAGATTAAAAAAACTTTACATGAATGTACAGAGCTGATCACAAAGCAGAACTATTGTTAAAATATTGCTTCGAGTTGTTTCCATATTGTTTTCAATTCTCCAGAGACTCATGCAAGGATAATATCTACCAATTGGACGCAAGGTTATTTTCTCTTTTGTAGCCAGCGAGATCAAATAAAATTCGCTTATTCCGTTGAAATAGTACCTACATCTGGAAACTCTGTTATAGATAGTATCATTAGGAATTGTTTCTTCTTTCCTACGACCACCTATGAAAACTGGCGTCACTTTAACAGAAGGAAAGTCGAAAGTGAAACGCACTAGTGTTAAAATTTGAAAAACGCACTAAAAAATCTGTAAAAATATATAGGGTGTCCCATTTGATTAGAGAGAGTTGATGCCATTTCTGGTTAAACCGGAAGTATATTATTAACAAAAATATGTACATTAGATGCATTTTGTTCCGTTGCACTCACCTGCAAATCTTCATAAATATCTTTCAATATCTTTTCGTTCAAAATATATTAACTTTGTTCCATACTTTATCCCCAACCCTGTATAGATAGCTATATGTTTAGTAGAGTTTCAGACTTCCTGCTGGAAACACAATGCTTATTTGTTGAGAAAATACCGCATTGGTGAAGTTAACAACACTTCAAGTGCCCTGCAACTCAACATCAAACTCAGTTTTCCTAAATTGTAAATATTTGATTCCATCTTGGCTAAAATGGTATAACATTCTGAGTTTTTGAATAGGGGAATGCGATCCTTTCCAGAAGAGTTTCTAGTGATTTTTCCGAAAGCATTATTTTTATTTTGGAAGTTCCGTGTAGAGGATCTGACTGGAATTTTGAATAGTTTCAACAAATCGTGGAAAAGAATCAAAGTGAAGAGAATACAGCTTGATCAACAAATGAGTTCTGATTGTCATTCGTTTTCTTTGGAAGAGTTCTGCAAAGTTTGGTCTATACCAAAAATAGATATGAGTGATTTGAAGAATTCATGTTCACGGATTCCGAAACGAATAAAATATTTTTTTTCCAGCCTTTTGTGGGATTTCCTCTCCTCGTTTCTAAAAAATAGAGTAGACGTTTCAATATATTTGTAGTAAGGACAGATTTGGGATCTGCCCCAAAAAGTCACTGCGCTTGAAATTGAACCTTTAGATACCTGAAAGAGAAATTCTCTATTGGTCAGTGACACCTTGTTTTTGAAAAATTTTGGAATACAAATATATTTAATGAGAATAAAACCTCTACTTATCTTGGTGGACGTTTCGGGAACGAATCTGCTCCCGTTCTCAACACAATTGAAATATTTTTCTCTTCACAAAATTTTTCAATATGTTGTCGGTTTTGTATACAAGCACTGGGCAAATGAATGAAATAACGAAATTTGATCATGTCATGTTAAAATTTCACTCTTCCCTTGGGGGGAAATTTGAACATAAAATGTTGCTTTTCATACGAATTCATGTGTTTCCACAGTCCTCATAGGGTGGTCCTGCTACATTTGACTTTCGATGATATCACATTATGTTGAAATTGAATCGACAAACCATCTTTGAAACACTCGTAAACATTATTTCTACTGTTTCAATCGAGGATGCTAAGGTCGTGATTCATCTCATTTTTAATTTCCTGCGGGACATGGCTAATTTTGATTTTATAAAAGAAAATCAGAGCTTGGTAGTGAACAAAATCTTCAACTAACAATCACTGCTAGTCTCAAGTGGTAGTATCTAGTTTAGTATTAGTATGGTAGTTGGCATTTCAACTGGGAATATAATCGACTGATTAATCAACTGTCGCTTTCTGCAATCAATTCGACGCTTTCTGAAAAAAACTGAGGTTTTCGTAGCTCCAACGTCTTCGACTCGATACGTCCGACTTACTTTACGATAAGTCCATGCGATAATTGGTGCCTTTAGAGTGAATTAGAAAGACTCGAGACTCGCCTCAGAGTGACTGGGACGATAATCGCATCGAGTCGTCTCGGAAAATTCGTCGAGAATTTCTTGATTGAAGCTGCCAGCGCCAACTCGATCGCAGAGGAATCGCGTCGATACGGCCCTAGGGCAAAAATATATCGGTGGATGGAATGAAGAAAAGAAACGATGCACCACCTGGGAGGAATTGTGATGCAAAAAAACTGAAGACGATGTACTTTTCGTCATTATACAAGATACAAGAGGAAGTTGCATTTTCCACGATGTTCTGAAATACACAGATCATCCTATTTCATTTTTGCGAAAGATTTCCTTTCGTTGTTGGAATATTTTGAGAAAATGTATTTTTCCACTGTTCTCTGTAATATACGTCTACGTGATATTTTCGAGTTATTGAAAAATTATAGATTTATGAAAACTTATATTCAATAGGCGGTTAACAAAAATGACGCCGCATCCTGTTATGAGATGATATACAAGGTGTCACATCGTAAAAATCTACGAAATGTTCAAAAAAATACATTTTGATTCAAAATTCTTAATATTCAAAATATACAGGAACGCCCTGTACATGAAAGCAAACTGTGAAAATTTCCTTCTTTCACTTGCCAAAAGCGGTACAAAAGAATGTGAGAAATCATCTTTTTTCGTTTAAAATAAGCGAGTCTGAATTTTGTAACAAATGGAGCAAGCCACTGTCGAAAGGTAACCTAGATCAGAGAATTTCCCAATGAGGAAAGAAGATTCCGAATATTTTCTCCTCTTCACAAATATTAGTGAATCACTCGGTATGATTCCATGAGCGAAATGAAAACACCTGCTTGGAAATGAAACATTCCATCGAAAATCATCGATTGATTCATATTTGAAGCGCTCTAAGCTACACCCCGAGTCTCTAATTTCAATCAATCGATAATATACTTGAGTTTTAGCATCTCGAACACAGATGGCAGCACAGACACCAAATGAAATGTGTTCGAAATGTGTTTTATCATCGTTCTTGATATCTTGATACTCATAATATACTTACTATATACTGATGGTTATATCGCTCTCATACGTTTGGTTCATCTTTATTTATCTAAAGGAAATATACTGGGTGGCCCAATGAAAACGGAACAAGGCCGATTTGACATAGTTATCGTTCTCAGAAAAAAAAAACGCTCGAACGGGTCGATTTTTTCACTTCAACTTTCACTTTCAACTTTTTCACTTCAAACCCCTTGAATCTCAAATGGGATAAAGGGTCAAGTGATACATCATTTTGAAGGTAATCGAAATCTCTCACCAACGCTTTCTTGTTTTTGGAATTCAATGCAGTACTTCTCGGGAAAACACGTTGATGAAAATAATCGGCTGGTGCATGGAAAGTAACGCTTTTTTCCCTTTCATCACTATTTCTCATTTCGTAGTTAGAACGATGTTCATCTAAGAAGTGCTTTATATATTTTTTTTAATCCTGTCCTACCCAACATTACAGGAAGAATCATTTATTTTAATATCATTTTCTTGATCTCTCAGTAAAATGCATACCTTGTTTCGTTTTCATTGGCTCACCCTGTATAATATAATGAAGGAAGATTGAATTCACATTAATCTGAGGAAGGTTCAATACCAAATATAGCCACAGATCAGCTGAAAAGGAACAATCTGTGGTAACCATTGGTGATTATATTATTATTATATATATTAAATAAATAGTTCTTTTCTATCTTCTTCTTTTCATGTTTTCTATCAAAATATCGAAATGAGTTTGTCACTAACATAAGAAACGCTGTGTTAGGATTGAAAATAGTTCAATCATCGATATTACATAGTACCAGGTCACCCGGTATATTATTTGTTAACAAATCGACTGATGTGTCTATTCCATGCAGATTTTTGCTGTGGCAGTGACTAAAAAATATCGAAAATTATACCCACTTCACCAATGGAAAAAAGGTCAAGGTGAAATTTTCTGACCGATATTCATATGGAATAAGCCAGTTCATGACACGAAAAATCCATTTGCGTCGCACAAATTATTTATTCAGTTTTCAATGTCTATAAATCAATATAATGCTTTTCTTCACAGTTTTCATACTATTTCCTATCATCATGTTCGAAGGGAATCTTTTTGCTGGTATTGAATAGATATCAAAACAACTAGACAATCATCAACAATTTGGAATCGATATTAGATTTGTGTAATGTTGCACGCAATCAAGAAGTTTTGGCGCAGGACAATAAAAATTATGAGCCGATAGTTTTCATGCGAGCGTTGAATATGAATATTCCTTTACCATTGCCAAAGCCGCAACAAGGATTCTATAGCTAACAAGTCAAAAACGCTAAGCAACCGCCAAAATTTTCGTCGTCATTTAATGATTTACGTTCTTTCTGGTTATTCCCTCTCTAATTTCTCTGTTTTCCTCTGACATTTTTTTCCTAGTCAAGTTGAAAAAAACGTCAAGAAGCGACATGCGTCTATCGAAAAACGTGAAAAAAACAATACGCATCCGTTAAAATTGGTGAGAAGGCGTCAATCCGTCGGAATGCCTGGAGAAGCGTGACGTTTTTGTCAAAAAGCAGAAAGAAAACATCGCTCGTCCGTTTTTTCACGTTTCTCAGCTTTCAAAACGCGTGAAAAACGTCATGCATCCGTCAAAAACGTCACACAGCGATCAAAGATCCATGAAAGCGTGAAAAATAAAACGTTTCCCGCGAAAACGTAAGTAAACGTCAAACAGCCGAACAAAATTTTCACCGTCAATCGATAATTCTCGTTCTCTCGTCCATTTATCTTAATTTTCTGGCTCTCTCAACGTTAAAAAAGCGTCATACGTCATTCAAAAAGACGTAAAAAAACATGACGCGTCCATTAAAAATAGTGAGAAGACATCCATCCGACAGAAAGTCTGACGTAGCGTCACGCTTCTGTCAAAAAACGCAAAGAAAACGTCGCGCATCCAGCAGAAACGTCAAAAACGTGAGAAATCGTCAAACAGCCTTCAAAAATTTTCATTCATACGTTTTTTCCACAAGCTTCAAGTTCCAAAAAGCGTCAAGTCAAGTTTAAAAAAGTGTCATGCTTCAGCGTCAGAGAGCCTGAAGAAGCCAAAATGCGCGAACCAAAATGCGCGAACGTCACGCATCCGTCAAAAACGTCACATGGCAAGCAAAGATTCATGGAAGCGTAAAAAAAACCTGAGAAATGTCCACCGTCAATCGATAATTTCCATACTCTCGTCCATTTTTCTCTATTTTCTGGCTCTCTCAACGCTAAAATAGCGTCATACATCAATCAAAAATACGTAAGAAAACATGAGAGATAAAGATGAAAATAGTGAGAAGACATCCATCCGATAGAAAGTCTGACGTAGCGTCACGCTTCTGTCAAAAAAACGCAAAGAAAACGTCGCGCATCCAGCAGAAACGTCAAAAACGTGAAAAATCGTTAAACTGCCTTCAGAAATTTCCATTTATGCGTTTTTTCCTCGTCAAGTTTCAAAAAGCGTCATGCTTCCATCAAAAAACGTGAAATGGTTAGAACGTCACGCATCCGACAGAAACGTCACGCATCCGACAAAAACGTCACGCATTCGACAAAAACGTCACGCATCCGTCAAAAACGTCACATAGCAAGCAAAGATTCATGGAAGCGTAAAAAAAACCTGAGAAATGTCCACCGTCAATCGATAATTTCCATACTCTCGTCCATTTTTCTCTATTTTCTGGCTCTCTCAACGCTAAAATAGCGTCATACGTCAATCAAAAATACGTAAGAAAACATGAGAGATAAAGATGAAAATAGTGAGAAGACATCCATCCGACAGAAAGTCTGACGTAGCGTCACGCTTCTGTCAAAAAAACGCAAAGAAAACGTCGCGCATCCAGCAGAAACGTCAAAAACGTGAAAAATCGTTAAACTGCCTTCAGAAATTTCCATTTATGCGTTTTTTCCTCGTCAAGTTTCAAAAAGCGTCATGCTTCCATCAAAAAACGTGAAATGGTGAGAACGTCACGCATCCGACAAAAACGTCACGTATCGACAAAAACGTCACGCATTCGACAAAAACGTCACGCATCCGTCAAAAACGTCACATAGCAAGCAAAGATTCATGGAAGCGTAAAAAAAACCTGAGAAATGTCCACCGTCAATCGATAATTTCCATACTCTCGTCCATTTTTCTCTATTTTCTGGCTCTCTCAACGCTGAAATAGCGTCATACGTCAATCAAAAATACGTAAGAAAACATGAGAGATAAAGTTAAAAATAGTGAGAAGACATCCATCCGACAGAAAGTCTGACGTAGCGTCACGCTTCTGTCAAAAAACGCAAAGAAAACGTCGCGCTTCCAGCAGAAACGTCAAAAACGTGAAAAATCGTTAAACTGCCTTCAGAAATTTCCATTTATGCGTTTTTTCCTCGTCAAGTTTCAAAAAGCGTCATGCTCCCATCAAAAGTGAAATGATGAGAACGTCACGCATCCGACAAAAACGTCACGCATCCGACAAAAACGTCACGCATTCGACAAAAACGTCACGCATCCGACAAAAACGTCACGCATCCGACAAAAACGTCACGCATCCGACAAAAACGTCACGCATCCGACAAAAACGTCACACGACAGTCAAAAACTCATGGAAGCGCGAAGAAGAATGTCACGCTTCCTGCAAAGACGTGAAAATACGTCATCAGTTACTAATTTTTAGTGTTCCATTTAATTTTCTTCAATTTTTTGCTATACTATGGAGGAGTACAGAGTGAGAGAGAGAGAGAGAGAGAGAGAGCACCTGGGTATCTGCAGCGCCACCTCGTCCAGCGAATCGGAGGGCGTCAACGGCGGCCTCTCGAAGAGCCTAGAGGGCGCTAGCGTCAACGCCGACGTGCCGACGTAGCGGTGGTAGCGGTCGAAGGTGCCGCGACGCTGCTGCTGCTGCTGCTTGTGGCGCTGCTGCTGCTGCTGGCGCTGCTTCTTCTTGTCCTCTTCGGCGGCGCGACGCAGGTTGTGCAGTCGGAAGAAGTACATCGACATTCTGCGGAGAGGGGGGAACGTTGAGAGAAGACCGGCGCCGGCGCGCGACGTCAATCAACCACGAGTTTGTGAGGGATGAATGTGTGTGTATCAAGGTTGGAGGTACTTTCACCCAAGAACCGCGATAATATTCAGGATTGTGATTTAGACGAGTTCTTGACTATCTGGAATTCTCGATTCGTATCGATCGAATTCACCGTGAAACATGAAAATAACGTCAGATTGTCTTTCTTGGATACATTTTTCATCAGAAATGACAGAAATCAGTTGGCATTTGATATTTATAGGAAAGAAACTTGTTCGCAGAGATTTTCCAGCTTTTCGTGGGATTTTCTCTCCACGTTTCTAAAAAATAGAGTAGAAGTTGTTATTAAAATTATTTCAATATATTTGTAGTGAGGACAGATTTCGTGATCTGCCCCAAGATGTCACTGCGCTTGAAATCGAACCTTTAGATACCTAAAAGAGAAATTCTCTATTTGTCAGTGACACCTTGTTTTTGAAAAAATTTGGAAATACAAATATATTTAATAAGAATAAAACCTCTACTTATCTTGGTGGACGTTTCGGGAACGAATCTGCTCCCGTTCTCAACACAATTAAAATATTTTTCTCTTCACAAAATTTGTCAATATGTTTTCGGTTTTGACACTGAAAAGTGACGGAGTAGTTCTGGTTACAAGGTGTTTTCATTAATTGATATCGAATCTATATCGAAAGTTCTATCTATATCAACTGAACAAGAAGCAATATTATTGTCTCCGTTCAGGAGAATGCAAGCAGACTCTTTGATTTTCCGTTTCTCGTTGTTGTCTTCTTTTCCAATGATCTTAATATTACCCCAATCGACTATATGTTGCCCACTTTCAGTAAGGATATGTTCAGCTAATTTTGATTTGTCAGTATATCTTCTCTTACAGACAGTATTGGTCACAGAGGTTCTTCCAACATTGCATCCAACATTAATATTTCGCTCTCATTTTCCTAAGACACAGATTGTTATCTTTTCCTTCATCCGCAGATAGGTATATAACACTGAGTTTGATTTCATTGGAAAATGTTGCGATTCACAATTGGTTGAATGCATGACTGATGTAGCAGAAAAATTTGTGAGAAAAACTGAACATGAAAGCAGTATTCGTGAGAGCACATCTCTGATTCATAGATCAATGATATAATTTTTTATATAAATAGATTGACATGAATACGGACAATCTCTTTAGATGGTAATTTCTGGAATTTTAGTCTTTCCTGAATATTATTGTGGATTTTGGGTTTTTATTTCCTCTTGTATTTGTATACCAAGGTATTTCTGAAACACGAGCCATAAGGGCGAATTTCCACCAAGGTAGTTTTCAACATTTCATGAGATGCAACATCGCCTAAAACTTCGCATCAGCTTACCGTGTATCCTCACTCATTCGTGCAAGTGCTCCACTGTATCTGTGTGTTTTCATCAATCAACATTCACGATAGTGAAATATTATTTATTATATATGTTGGGTTAGGTTAGGTTAGTTCATGAAATGTGAAAAACTACCTTGATAGTGATAGTGGTGGAAAGAATGAAAAACAATTTGATGAAGACTGAGTTTGAAATTCGGTCTGTGTAGGAAAATACATGATGATGAATTCTAATATCACAAAACGGACTAAAAGATTCACCAAACAGGTAAAATACTATAATTCAGAAGTTTTTTCAACTTTTGTCTTCAATATTCAATCTTCAATATACTATTTGATTATTAGTGGTGTGATCGAAAAGTCATCTATATTCAATCGGTTTTCGGTACGCCTCTCTTGAGGGTGGGACAGCCAAATGTCTGTCACTCAGTATAGAAAATATCAGAGAATGTTCTCGAGGGAGTTTCATTGAAAATAGTTGTTTCATTTCTGTCATCAATTACAATTCAATTCATCTAGACACTGATAAGTGCTGATACTTAGTAATTTCCACTCGCATTCACATGATCATGGAGATCAATATTCAAGAACTAGAAAATATGGAGGAAAAGCAAGGTATAGTGCTTCATCTGTATCATATTCCAGGCTGAGGTATACATGCTATGTAGGAATGTCTGAGAAAAAATAACTCTGAAGGGTATGGAGGTGAGAAATCTTTATCTACTCTGATAGTCACATGAGACTGATCTAGGACTGTCTACTTAGCCCGAAAGTCCTGGCGAACCATAACAACAACAACACTTTAGCAGGTCACAGGACACAAAGGCAGATACTTTGGTATCTGTCAGCTGCGAAGCCTGAGTGAGATAAAAAACCTTCTCGCCTAAACCTAGGACTAGGAACACGATAAGCAGCTAAAAGGCTGCATGGTATGGACTCTGAAATCCTCGCTGGTCATTCTGATTGAATCGCTCGATCCCAAAAATACTGAATTCAATGAAAATCCGCATCGGATATATACAGAGGGTTCATCGATCTCCGTGCTACTCGACTAGCAAAGTTGACTCTCTGAAATCTCTGTGAATTCGTAACATTCTCTTGGTTTAGAGAGGAAAAAACTGCATTTCTCCCCAACGAAGAAGATGAGATTGGTAGCATTGGTAGCAAGTTATTTTTGATAATCAAGCATAAAGATGGTACATTTTATTGATGTTATTGATCTCCTTAGTTGCTAAAGCAACCCTCAGAAGAGATTGTGCGAGTGGAGAACACAGAAATCTCCATTTCGTGGCAGTGGAATCCAAACCACTGTGACATATTTGATGATCCAATGGCCAGTCAGGGATCGAACCCTCGATTTCATTATTGGCCGACTTTTGGGAATACTCTGTATATGTGCGTCTCACTACTGGTTCAGAAAAGGTAAAGCCATTTTTCTTTTCCATCGAATATTCATCAGAAAGGGAAAGTAGGTGGCACGTGAGATATTCTGAACATCAAATCGATACTTTTTGCCTCGAATCCATCTGCACGAATAAATATACCTACAAGATGAAAAAGATAATATCGAAGAATTCTGTTACCTCGTTCAACTTTCATGACTGTATTTTTGTAAACTCATTTGTGTATACTTTTTATCCAACTTCTTGGAGTTCTGTCGGGCATCATATACACGAGATTATTCACAGTAAAAAAGTTCTTTTTTTGCTAGAAACAAGCTGATCAGAAAACAAGATGTGCATGAAACCTGATCGGGCTCTGTTTCCTCAGGAAATACATAGAAAATATCAGCTTTATGCTCACAATGACGAGCAGAGAGGAAACTCGCTATGGGAAACTAATTGAAACATACGAATACGATGAAAACTCCAGTAGAATATTGTATTACACGACACTGATATCCGATCAACAGAGGGTGTTTTTGTTGAGCTCATACACTGATAGTAATCTGAGTCTGACCAAATAATTAATTAATACAGTTACTGCCTATAAATCTTCCATAAAAATTGAGCCTCCTTTTTTCTGGATACTCATAGATTGTCCTTGCTGTATATATTCTGTATCTGAAATGAAGATTAGGAAGAATAAATTCGAAATGATGGATGGGGTGTCCAATTGAAGAAAAAATTATGCCAACTATATTATTTTCTGCTCTTGTATCAATTTTTGTACTCAAAAATACTGTCATTACATATGCAGGGTTGGGATGAACTCAAAGGTTGATTGAAATGCTATATTCCTCGTTTTTACAAATTTTTTCACACTGAACTCAGTATGTATGAATTCAAAATAACAATCTCTTTCAAAATCTGTGAAAGTATATAGGGTGTCCCATTCAATTTGAATCGTAAATTATCAACAGAAAGATGTACATCAGATGCATTTTACACTCATCTGCAAATTCTCATAAACATCGTTCTTTTCGTTTGAAAGATATTTACTTGATTCCATACTTCATCCCAACCCTGTATTATGCTTTTCACTGGATGATGAACTATTTGAGCTCCTCACAAATCTTCCAGAAATGATAATTTTCAATGAAACTTCCTTCAAACTCTCTATATCTTCATTCCTCAACCAATGAGAGCAACTTGGAGGAATCACGATTTTTATTCAGGATTCCATTCGAAAACAGTACGGCACATAAAATGAGTTTCGTTTCCACCCATAAAATACCCTGATCCAGATACCTGCAACAAAGGAAGCCATTCACATGCATTTTCAAGCGGAAAGATGATGATGGAATGATGTCAAGACCACTTCGGAAAGATGTCGTCAGAATTATCTTCAAAGACATGCACATTCGCCCTAAGGGCACGACACGTGCTTCCATTCCGGATGAGATCGCATGCAACTGTCCACAAAGGCGACATCCTCTATAACTTTGATCGAAAGAAGGGCGCATGCAGTTAACTTACCCCCAACTTATAACTTAAATATAAGGTTTGTTATTCTTTCGGTCTTCAGGATGGTCTTAATGTGATGATTATTATGTGATGATGATTATTTTCGCTGTCAGAAGATATGGCATATATAGTTGATTCAACGTTGTATTGTCGCCTAATGTGAGGTCATTTTTATTCTCAGAGTTCATTGGAAGGACTTGAAATCTCTAAACCTCCTGAACTTTCAGATTCTAATACTTCAGATTATCGTATTACCACTCAATCAAAGATATTATGTTATCCAAACAAGTAAAGCAGATTCTTTTTGTTTTAACACAATTATGGATCGATAAACTTCGCTTAACAATAGATTCGAGTGGATAATCTTACACTATCAACTCGATTCGAATGGAAATAAATGAAAATGTCGTATTTCTCACTTCAAAATGTTTTAACAATGCCACGTCATCTGATTTTTGATCGTTGCGTCTCTTTCTTATGGTCGTTTCAATTCCTCTCTCTCTCTCTCTCTCTCTCTCTCTCTCTCCCTCTATCTCTCTCTCTGAACTCGATCTAGTAGAGGAAATATAATATCATATTTTTTTTCACTCGATATCATGAATATTCTGTCTATACTGCCTATTTCTAGAATCATAATTGATCATTTGAGAATCGAAATATCATTTTCTCCATAGCTTCAATACCTAATCTCTCTTGCTGAAGTGAATTTTGAAGTTTTATACAGGTTTGGGAAAAAGTATGGAACCATGTTCATTTGAAGGAAAAGAACGATTCCCTATTACACACCTATTGTACAACTAACAGTGAGTTAATCCTCGTTTTTACAATTTTTTTCACACTCAACTCAGTATGTATGAATTCAAAATAACAGGCTCTTTCGAAATCTGTAAAAATATATAGGGTGTCTCATTTAAATTGAAGAAGTTGATGGCATTTACGGTTAAATCGGAAGTATATTAATGAATCAAGTATTATTAAATAAAGTATATTATAAATCGTAGATGAATAAATAATGAGGACAAAATTAACATTTTCACCTAATTAACTCAGTTCGGAAATCTAGTTTATTTTTATGTGTACAATATTTTCGTTCAGTTCTCCTGACTCATCCTGTATGATCCCTTCTTCGGAGTGATACTTATTCATGGTCACGCATGTTGAAGAATAAGAATGTAATTGTAGGCGATGTCTTCATTAATATTTCGTGAGGTCTCGAACAGCGTTATATCTCATTCCTTTCTGCTGGAAAATCGGAAAGCACGTTCTCCCAACATGAATCACGAGTGAAAAGTCGAAGCTCATAATTCCTAATGAAATCACTCACTTCTTTGATCCGCACTTTCCAGATATTTGCATTCGTTCGTCATTCGACTGAAGAGCAAGTCTGTTCAACAAGAGGAACATTTGAGGATATTTGAATTCTCTTCTTGGTTCTCTTCAGTTTGTTGAAACAAACATACATATACAGGGTGAGTCGAAAATGTGTACCGAGCTTTCTGGGGGTGATAGACCATTGAAGAATAAGTGTAGTTTGATGATTGAACTCATGGCCCAAAATGCATATTAAGGGAGATATATCCTTCCAAAGTTGAAAAAATTAAAATAATTTCTCCGCATAACTTCTGAACGATGAAAGCCACCTGATTGAAATTTTGTGCATGAATGTATGTTGTCAAAATACATTTTTTCGTCACAATTCCACATTTCTGATATTGTTATAAAGGGTGTTTTCAGAGGGTGAGTCATGATTTTTTGTAGAAAACTATTTTCCCTGTATTATTTTCGGTGAAAAAACGAGAGCATTCGATGGAGCGAAGAAAACTACATGAAAAAGGTACTCTTATTCAAATACAAAAAATTGAGCCGTTCGTGAGATATTTGAGTTTTTGTAGTTACATGATATCAGCAGATTGATTTCATTCATCGCGAGAATCGGTATATTATCGGTATAACGATATATCAGCAGCATTTGCATTTCCGAAGCACTCGCCAAGCATAAGAAGCATATCAGTTTGTTCAGAGAACGAATAACCTGCCATATTTCTTAAAATCTCAGTTGATAATCGCATTGACACAGAGAAACCACACGAACAAATCGACTACAACAATGTTGACTCGAATGTTGATGACATGAACGTCAAAATTGAGAACAAAATTATTCATCATGGCCTGTTAATATGCATTGTGGGCCATGAGTTTAATCATCAAACTACACTTATTTTTCAATGTTCTATCACCCCCAGAAAGCTCGGTACACATTTTCGACTCACCCTGTATATACATAGGAATCATGAAAAAGAGTCTTGAGGAAGGATATTGGCAAACATATGCAATATTGTCCTTGAAATAAGGAGATCAAAGTTTCTGCTAGGATAATTTTGAACGAAGGAATATGAGTAATATGATTCCTCGATCACATAGTTGGTTGTCTAATCAGGTGTTGCTGTGTTGCTGTAGTTTCATCAAATATACGTATTATTTCGTATTGGTTCAAATTTGATCTATTTCATTATTATGACAATTTGATCAACTCGTGAATAATTTCATCTCACTGAATATTGTATAGACCTCGGAATAACTAACAAACATCTATTTGGAACATAATATAATTATTTTCATGGGATTCGAATGGTCTGGGGTTGCCACAATTGCGATTGATTTTCGATGTTGAAAAACTACGTGGCGTGCCTGATATAAATATGATATTTCATCATCATTCACTGCCAAAAATATTTACTGAATAATTTATTATTCAGTGCATGTATATATGTGGTTCTGAATATGTAATTTATAATCCACTCTGTTCATGATTATCATGACACTATTCACGAATTTGAAAACTTGTCATGTTCTGACTCTTCTTTTTTTCACAGGTGCCGATAAGATCAAACGCATGGTATTTTTTCTTTACTTGAGACATTTGAATCGAATTAATTCACATCATTTTATAATCTGATAGTTTCCACTCAAACTAGCTGGAATTCAAGATATTTGTCATTAAAGCAGAAATCTTGTTCCCTTTGGATATGCAGTCTCAGAAAAAATGAAAGAGTGCACTCATCAGGAACTAGAAATTTGAGGTTATCATGAAGCTGGTCACTCCAAACAATAATCTATATAATGAACCTTTGTATAAAATTATCACATCAATCACATTATTGTCAAGAAAAAATGGTTTCTTCTCATCTCAGACAGTCGTCTAATACTTCACAGTCATTTTATAGCTGTATATTCATATTTATATGAGTATCAGATATCACATTAAGTTCAGTAATGTATTTCTTAAAGTTCAAAACAACCTCAGGAAGAATGGTTTCTAGTAATGGTGTGTATCAGTAATCTTGGAAGAGTTTCACCAAAAATTATCACCAACCAAATCTGCCACTCATCTAAACGGAATACATTATTGCTGGAATAGTTGAGAGAATGTCGATATCTTCATTATGCATATTCTGCGACAATTCCACTTCTTCTTTGAGAAGCGAGAGCAATTTCGATAAAAACCCGAGTCGTGTCGTCCACGTGACTCCGAAAATCACGTTATTGCTACCAGGAAACTTTTCCATTGAGGAAAATCGTGCCGTCGATTGAAGCTATATTCAGTCGCCAGAATAAGGTACAATTTTTCCATTCATACCTGATCGAAAGGTGCATTCAACCTGATATCAGTCACCCTCCAGGATCCATTCCAAATTCATCATTTTATTTCATCAAATTAGAATTAGAATAGACATGAAAAGAAATTTCAGTACGATAAATATCATGCCTTTTTCATTGCGAAGTTGACATATCAAATCCAATTTCGTCATTGCAAATATCAAAGGTCGAATAATTCCCCATCCCACATTTATCATCATTACATTTTGAGACTGATATCCGCCTACTATAATCATCCTGTCAATTCATGAACCAGATTATTCAGTATCATTTCATTATTTGCCTTTGTGCTTTTATAATGTAAATTTGTATGATTCATCAACACGGTTATTATTCGATAAATATGGAATTTGTGAATGCAGTAATTCTGTCAGACGTCATCTTCCACATGTCACCCGTCAAACGTATTATATGTCATGTGGAATACGTCACGGCGGCCATTTTGGGTGTATGAGAAGGAGGGGGGGTTGGCTCAGAAGGCTCTGAGCCTATCAACTATGAGATGATTTCTGATTATTCATATATGATCCCGAACGAAATCAAATATTCGTTGACTCATACAGGCTGTAAAAAGTTTGTTGTGTACCTCTGGATACGGTTATGAGGATGCGTTTGTAAAAAGTTTTCCTGGCTGTATCTGGAAAGTTGATCGGATTTGAGTTATACGTTCTAATTGTTCACTCTCTTCTCGAAGGAATCAGTCATTTCGAATTATCTGTCAGGATTTCTTCAATGTTCGAATATGAGGATATATACCAGGAAGTTCCGTTCGTGATTATTGATAATTATCCACACTATGACATTTGTTGCATTCCATTAGTTCCATTATTTTTTTGATTTGTTTGCGTGTGATATATTATTGATCAGATTCCTAATAACAAAATAGTAATGGAATAGGTGAGGTCGATACACAATAGTATATCGTACAAAAAACACGTAACGATACGAGTATAAAATGTGA
Organism: Gastrophysa polygoni; assembly: GCA_963576655.1. Taxonomy (NCBI): domain Eukaryota; kingdom Metazoa; phylum Arthropoda; class Insecta; order Coleoptera; family Chrysomelidae; genus Gastrophysa; species Gastrophysa polygoni. Next base: position 32,800,278 of record OY755085.1, read on the forward strand.
ACTTTTTCGATATCGATACTTCCTCTACGGCTTTAATATACTGCGTGGCCCAATGAAAACGAAACAAGGCCGATGTGACATAGTTATCGTTCACAGAAAAGAGAACGCTGGAGTCGGTCGATTTTCATATCAAGGGGGAAATATTTCGCGCATGTTTTCAACTTCTCCACTTCAAACCTCTCGGAGGGGTGAGCTCCAACTCTTGAGAATCTCAAATGAGATAAGGGGTCAAGTGATACATCATTTCGAAGGTGATCAAAATCTCTCACCAACGCTTCCTTGTTTTTGGAATCCACTGCATTAGTTCTCGAGAAAACACGTTCATGAAAATAATCACTATTTCTCATTTTGTAGTTAGAACGATGTTCATCCAAAAAGTGCCTTATGTGTTTTTTTCTTCAAATCCTGTCCTATCCAACATTACATGAAGAATCATTCATTCCAATGTCAGTTCCTTGATCTCTCAGTAAAATGCATTCCTTGTTTCGTTTTCATCAGGCCACCCTGTATGTATTATGTATGCTATATCTACGAAGGATCTTGTCTCTCAGGACTTCCAGAGGTATTCCACAAAGTAATGAATTCTCTAGCCCGGTCTTTCTGAATATTTGATCAGAATTGGACAATGGTCTGTGGGTCTGTAGAAATATCGCATTTTTCACGGATCATTTCTGGAAAGCGGCTTATTTTCACGGAATGGAAATGATATATCCGTTCCAGCCAGGAACGTGATGAACGAGATAACATTTCCTTGTTATACATGGTGTACACTTATAACCGTGATACAGGATGTTTCATCAATTCTATCCAAGTTTTTATCGTCACCTAATTTTTCAAATTGAATCCAGGCCTCGCATTCCTTGAAATTCACAACAACAACAAAACAACTTCCTATACATTTGAATCCCTCATTTTTTGTCATATCTCAGAAGAAAATCAACAATTAAATTCGACGATGTAGTTCTTATATTTCCACAGAGTACCCATGATATGAATGAAAATGTAATTTTTGTGAGCGCAGTCAGACAATTTTATCAATTCAATCCGTCCCTATCTACCAAGTGGTACTTCAAGACCTACATTTTGACTCAACTGGAAAATATGTATCATTCAAAATGGCGCCTGGGCATCAAATGCGTCACGATACCAGAATTTGAGAGAAAAAAAACTATCCAAAACCAACTTTTTGGTTTAGAATGTAGATATTCCAAAGCAGATTACCTCAGGCTATCAACAAGCTCTATTGAACTCTTCGAAACAAATCTTCCATATTACTAACAACTATGCCATCTGGACTTTTTTCAAGATGGTTTCACCAGGTCAGATTATATGTATTATATATGGGACAGCACTGTCCCATCCATACTACACCCAGTCACTTTTTTTTTTTCGCATTTCTGCAGGCAGTGGGAATCGAACTCACGACCGAGAAGTGGCTCTACCTAATAATCACTGCGCCTTTGCGCTCATGGCCACCTCGGCGACTGGAAATTGTTAATTTTTTGGATTTTTTCTTGATAAATGGGGATAGATAAGAAATATCTGGACATTGACGTTAAACCAGAACGAGACCCGGAGTCAGTCATATATACGTTTCGAAAGTAAGTATTGATGATAGTGAATAGTAAAACTAATATTACTTTGCCACAAGAAACTGCAACTTTTTGTTCCCCATCGTATTATGCGATCCGTGAACGCTCCGTTGAATAGGTGAGTAACTGAGAGAATGTCAGTGAAACACGCTAATTTCCCACTACTGAACTCCGTTCGAATAAATCCATCGGAATGGAAGGCAACCGAGTGTGCATCGTCTTCCGAAGAAAGAATATCTATTCGTTTTTCCTTTCACACCAATAATCACAGAGACGTACGGGGAAAGGAGATGAACTCATCTCCGCAGCTGAGCAACGTATCGAGAAGAGATGAAATATATTTGTGTGGACGAATTTTCCGGTATTGTTGGAAACGTCCTGGTTCGGTTGAATGGCTTCTACGTTTTCACTCATGAACGGAAACGTCAACATCGGAAAGCACAAGATGACACATATTCTAGGGGAGTTTAAGTGAGGGAAATTCAGTTGCTTTTCGTCCTTTCCCTCGGACTTGTCAGACTTGCTGGTATAGGAATTGGTATGACATTCTGATTTCCCACATTTCTTTTCTAAGTTTGTCGCAGTTTTAAAAAATATTCTACAAAGATAGCTACCTAATTTGGGCTCCAGGAGAGGCTTTCCAGAAGCTGAAAACTCTTACAATTGCAGAGGTCTACATTCTCGAAGCTCGAACATAAGTCTATCAGAACAAAAAAACAAAAATTGGGGAATGTTTACCCAAAGTCCACTTGGAGCAACTACTTTTGCATAGTAGAAGCGTTTCTATCATGACCCATTGTTTTTTTATGCTCATGTGATATTTCAGCTATACAGCTATATATGTACATACAGGGTGGCTCAATGAAAACGAAACAAGGTATGCATTTCACTGAGAGATCGAGGAATTATCAAAATAAATGATTCTTCATGTAATGTTGGATAGGACAGGATTTAAAAAACACATGAAGGCACTCCTTAGATGGACATCGTTCTAACTACGAAATGAGAAATAGTGATGGAAGGGAAAAAAGCGTACTTTCTATCACTAGCCGATTATTTTCATAAACGTGTTTTTTTTTTGAAGAACTACTGCATTGAATTCCAAAAACAAGGAAGCGTTGGTAAGAGATTTCGATAACCTTCAAAATGATGTATCACTTGACCCCTCATTTTGATTGAGATTCAAGGGTTGGAGCTCACCCCTCCGAGGGATTTCAAGTGAAAAAGTTGAAAACATGCGCGAAATATTTCCCTCTCGAAATAAAAATCAACCGGGTTGAGCGTTTTTTTTTTCAATAACTATGTCAAATCGGCCTTGTTTCGTTTTCATTGGGCCACCCAGTATATACATGCACATTTGTGAATCTAATATGGTGTTTCTCTATCATTTCTGTTTCTTATCCTTGAACGAATCGTTTAATTCTTTTTGTTTCTGTTTCTGTTTTGGAGATTGATTTGAGAAAATGAAGGAAAAATTATTATTACACTCATCTACATCTCCCAAGAGAATATCTTCGTACATGATTATATGCTTTCTAGAGTCAGCCTGGGTCCTATTTTTGATAGATTCTTTTGTTCATAAGTAACATTGGAAGCAGTAAATATAAAGGAATAATTCATGTAAATAATTTGGGAAAGCGAGAACAGAGTCAAAAGACCAATATTGAAATATTCCGTGTTGCATATTTGTCAATATTTCTCGGAGCTCCAATATCTCCAATATCCAACGCATCGAAAATAGCACATTTCCAATCACGATTTCAATTTGGGTCTCTTCGTTCATACATCCGGACTCTCGCTCGATAAATTATTGTTTCCTCCCACCCATCTCGACGGCACTGATTGCCGAGAAATCACATTGTATGGAGAACGGTCCCACAGGAGAACCAATAACCTCTTTTCGAACGGACTTTCTTGTGGAATACAGATAATCTTCCGAATTGAAAATCTCAGGCATCTCATTTTGACCCACTTCTGTTTTCATATCTGATTTCCAGCACATTCGGATGAAAATAAATGGCATAAAATTAATTCATTTCACGGTTGAGCCATATCGACTACGAAATTCACAGTCGGTATGATCAAGAGTTTCGTTGATCATTCGATGAAGTTGAAATTCGATCCATCAACCAATTGGCAATCAGAACTTAAATCTCTTCTTCTTCAAGGTCATGTAGATGCCTGGTAGAATTTTCTCAAGTACCTTTTCGACTATAACAAGCTTCCATTTGTGATAATACGAAAGGTCATATCGAAATGATTCGTCTTTTTTTCTGAGACACACTGCACTGGTATGAATATCTTCTTCATCATGAAGAAAACTCCAGATTTCAAACGAACACTTTTTGAATCCAAGCGAAACTTTTCGTATACAATTCATGGTACGTTGGTGAATTTGACTAAATTATTGTTTTGATCTTTGTGATCGACAAGTGTCTTGATGCGGATCTCGCTTTGACATATTGATCTACTAAATTCCGCTCAACTAATCAATACTTGCTGATGAAAGAATATCAGATACTGAGTGAACACGTTAATCCTGATAGTTCGTTGTGAATCATATCAAGACATGTTCAGATATCACTGAGTATTCAGTATCAGATTTTTGTAATCAACGTCAGGATCACCTAGTAGATGAAGTCCAGTAGATCTCTACCTAGTTCCTGTCAAGTTGACAGACTATTGTCGTCGGGAGCAGATTAGTTCCCGAAACGTACACCACGATGTGTAGAAGTTAGCTAGGAAAATCCCAAAAAAATCCGTGGTAATAAATACGTTTTGCCGAGCGTGGCAGTACATACACTCTGATGGATAAATTCTGAATAATAATCCATGCTTTCCGTGCTTAAAGCGCCGTATCATACCTAATCAAGCCATGATACCGGAGAAGTTGATTGTTTCAAAACGGCCGCAGTTCTGGATCCCCTGGATTAATTAATACCTGGAACGAATCTGTCGGTCCTCAGTATGATTGGCCATTGTCTATATATGACGTGATCAAAGTTTATAACGGTGTAGAGGATGGGAGATGACGAATAATCATCATGACAAAGTTAGTCAATCTATTTCCACCATGAGAACGATGTACAAAACACTGGTGGAGCTATTCTGCCTATTTGCCTAACCAATTTCTTCAACCAGAACTCTAACTTGTTAGATGGCGACACAAAAATGAAGACAAAATCAGTATTACTGATAATTGCACAATCAGTGTTTTTAAAAATGATGATTCAGAAGTAGTAATTTAGGTAACTCCACAATTTCGGATCGAACTACATAATTACAATCTCAAAACGTCAACTATTCGTACAGAAATCTGTAAAATTGTCACCATCTTCTGGGGAGTTTCATAACTATTAGGCCATCATAGCGGAAAATGGCGTTAGCGTTTTTGACTTCTAACAAAACACCATCAGTGTTTTGTACATCGTTACCATGAGTTTTGGTGAGGAATATCGTGGATATGGGCTGTTTTGAGGTGGGGTAATCATATCAATAATACTCTATCAGTTACTACGATATCCTTCTCTGGTCTAGTCGGTATTATTGCACTTCGAATAAAGCCTCTAATGGTTGTCTGATTCAATCACTGAAAAATAAGTCAGAGATGACATAAATATATCCAAAACTGAGGAAAGTTCGATCGAAATCAACTCATTTTTGATCATGTATAATCAAAAATGAGCTGTCTCCATATCGGTGTCTCTGAAGCAAGCATAGGTTTGATGCTAACGCCAAGATCCTGTGTCTACCCTGAAAAAAAAAAAATCACCAGCATCGTGGTTTCATAAAAACCACACAAGATCTTCACTCCTTCCTCTTTCCAGAAAAGTGAAATCGAATCAATATCGTGTGGACAGGAATCGATACTTCTGTGTGAAATTTCACTCGAGTATAGAAGTTCCGTAAGACGATTGCAAATTCTGTTGCTGTGCTGCAGCCTGTATATACAGGACGTTATCATCTATAGAAGGTAATGGCTATGCTCCCCGAAGGGTCCCTATGCATATGCAAATGGGACTGTCGCTTACGAGTATCCTCCAATAAATTACCCAAGCCATTTGAGACAGTCGGTATTTTGATGGAGAAACTAATTTGCAGATCTGATCCCCAATCAGAGCGTGCTTGTCTGACCCACCAACCATTGTTTCAGCTTGTACAGTGTGTGCGAAGATTAACGATGCACAGTGCCACAGTACTTTGAGAATTCCTCCCACCTTTATGATACCTCTTTTTTCATTGACTATACTCATTGTAGGGGTTGCTTTCTGAATCCGCCCCTTGTAGATCATAAAGTGGGGTGCAAATTTTCTCATTCTGGAACTTACATGGTCGTCTCATTGGTGGTGCTACCCAGCATGGATATTGACGACTTCTCAGGAACTAATTGAACTTTACTGGATTTTCAGATTCCCATTTCAGATTCTTTATACAGGGTGAGTCAAAAATGTGTACCGAGCTTTCTGGGGGTGATAGAACATTGAAAAATAAGTGTAGTTTGATGATTAAACTCATGGCCCAAAATGCATATTAAGGGAGATATATCCTTCCAGAGTTGATGAAATTAAAATAATTTCTCCGCATAACTTCTGAACGATGAAAGCCACCCGATTGAAATTTTGTGCATGAATGTATGTTGTCGGAATACATTTTTTCGTCACACTTCCACATTTCTGATATTGTTATAAAGGGTGTTTTCAAAGGGTGAGTCATGATTTTTTGTAGAAAACTTTTTTCCCTGTATTATTTTCGGTGAAAAAACAGGAGCATTCGATGGAGCCAAGAAAATTACATGAAAAAGGTACTCTTATTCAAATACAAAAAATTGAGCCGTTCGTGAGATATTTGAGTTTTTGTAGTTACATGATATCAGCAGATTGATTTTTTTCATCGCGAGATTCAACGGTAACAATATTTCAGCAGGCCATGATGAATAATTTTGTTCTCAATTTCGACGTTCATGTCATCAACATTCGAGTCAACATTGTTGTAGTCGATTTGTTCGTGTGGTTTTTCTGTGTCATTTATCACTGCGATTATCAACTGAGATTTTAAGAAATATGGCAGGTTATTCGTTCTCTGAACAAACTGATATGCTTCTAATGCTTGGCGAGTGCTTCGGAAATGCAAATGCTGCTGAAATATCATTAAACCGATGAATCTCGCGATGAATAAAATCAATCTGCTGATATCATGTAACTACAAAAACTCAAATATCTCACGAACGGCTCAATTTTTTGTATTTGAATAAGACTACCGTTTTCATGTAATTTCGTTCGCTCCATCGAATGCTCCTGTTTTTTCACCGAAAATACTACACGGAAAAGAGTTTTCTACAAAAAATCATGACTCACCCTCTGAAAACACCCTTTATAACAATATCAGAAATGTGGAAGTGTGACGAAAAACTGTATTTTGACAACATACATTCATGCACAAAATTTCAATCGGGTGGCTTTCATCGTTCAGAAGTTATGCGGAGAAATTATTTTAATTTTATCAACTTTGGAAGGATATATCTCCCTTAATATGCATTTTGGGCCATGAGTTTAATCATCAAACTCCACTTATTTTTCAATGGTCTATCACCCCCAGAAAGTTCGGTACACATTTTTGGCTCACCCTGTATGTATGCACCTCCGACATATAATAAACGTGCCTGGTCTTCCAGAGAAAGCTCACAAAGTGATTTCCAGAATAACTTGTGTAAAATTGTGTGTGAAGGACAAAAACTGTGGACTCCCAACAAAGCAGTGTGGAGTCAGAGTGATATCTTTGGAGTCTCAGAAGACAGACGATCGATTCAACTCCATCAATTCTCTAACTCCGTTTTTCTCAGTGAAATCCCCAGAAGTGCAATTAAATGCTCAAGAGTTCCATCTCGATATTTATTGGTGACAACTCAATCAGAAAGTTCGTAGGCGAGGATATAGTCACGTCACCGGTATGAAGAAATCCCGATCATCTGAAACACATTTGTCCCTGTTGTGAGTGTTATTTCTGCTCAGTTGGTTTCATAAACAGGCGTGATTATGGCTTTGGAAGCGATAACATCCGAATATGCCCTCAAAGGCTCCCATCGAATAATATACGTCATTCGACTCACAATCATCAGCGGAAAGTTCATCGATATGTTATGCAAGAAAATCAACGAATTCTGTACTCTATTTTTGCTACGACTATGAATATTTGAATCAACATTATACCCACTGATTACTGTCATTCATTGGGATTCTACAAAATGGGACAATTAACGAGACCCTTTTGATGATTCGAGAGACAATAACTGCCTAGTGAAGTCTTTCCTGATGCTTACAACCTCCAAACATTCAAGAAAAATTCCAACACCTTCCTTCTTTCCCAAAATTCCACCGCTGGCTAACACGATGTTCCTCGAACATCATAGGTTTCTCTTTCGTGTTGTCCACAGATAAAAAAATAAAAAAATACAGGTTGGCCCAATGGAAACGAAACAAGGTATGCGTTCTAGTGAGAGATCAAATGATTGTTTATGTAATGTTGGATAGGACAGGATTGAGAAAAAAAAACACATAAGGCACTTCTAAGATGAACATCGTTCTAACTACGAAATGAGAAATAGTGATGAAATAAAGAAAAAATCGTTACTTTCCATCACTAGCCGATTATTTTCATGAACGTGTTTTCTCGAAAACTACTGCATTGAATTCCAAAAACAAGGAAGCGTTGGTAAGAGATTTCGTTTACCTTCACAAAGATGTATCACTTGACCCCTTAACCCATTTGAGATTCAAGGATTAGAGCTCACCCCTCCGAGGGGTTTCAAGTGAAAAAGTTGAAAACGTGCGCAAAATATTATCTCTCGAATCAAAAATCGACCAGTTCGAGCGTTTTTTTTTTTCTGAGAACGATAACCATGTCTAATCGACCTTGTTTCATTTCCATTGAGCCACCCAGTATATATATTCATTCTGTATTTGATCGTCATGAATGATAATTCTAAGTATTCAAATGTAGTGGATTCATAATATCCAAAGGGATCAAATTTAGAAAAGGGAGGAGATGACGGTCACATTACCAGGAAAACAGGTGGTGGATTGAATCATTTTCCGAAAAGTTCGGATGCAAAATCAATCTAAAATACAAGTACCATATGTGATGATACCCACAGTGAATTTTCCAGGTAAAATATCGTTTCATTCATCAATAACTGCGAGCGTGTATGTTCCAGATATTTCCGCCCTAGTGCGTTCTACTTTCGACTCTCCTGTTGCCATAGTATAACGAGGTAAATTGTGAAGGACAGATTTCGAAAGCGCTGTTTCCATAGGTCGTCGTCTTGAAAGGTAATAATTACGTCTCTGGAATCTGTGAAACATTCTGTATTCGTCTGTAGTCACAATATTAATATTTCGCTGAAACATTCACAAACACGATGAACCAGTAATTAAACGGATTATCGTTCGGCATGCTGGCTCGATATTTTCCTGTTATTTTCGCGAAATTTCTATCCAATTACACTGATGAAGTAAACGTTGTCGGGCAAATTGTTGTCTGTTTAGTTTGATGTGGAAAGCTCGGTGAACCGAAGTTGTTTTGTTCTCTGCCGTCACTCATCTATGAATTCATGGGTCATATTTCGAACTAATCATAATGATCACGATGTTCGAGGAGGAAATAACGGATTTGCATTATCATATACGATGGTTCGTTATATATGATTGAAGAAATCATATCGGGTTACATATATCTTGGGTTTGCTTCAATCTAAGGCTGTTGAGCTGTAAAGTATCATATTCACCACCTTCTCTAGATCAATAAAAGAAACTGTCTATTCGGAGCTTGCCTCCAAACAATTTGTGATGAATATTTATTGAGATCACAATTCAAAGTCCTCTTATGACGTTTAAAAGAATTCCCATGATGATACTGAAATTTCGGAAAGCTGGCAATCCTGCCCAATATACGGTCGATAGTTTCGTCATACCTACTGAATTTAATATCCAATATCGAATACGATGATGATGTATTGCTTTAACATCTATCAATCATTCCGAACTGACGAAAATGATGTAAATTGAGATGACCCATGTATAATATGCGGACTGCTCCATTTATATTCATGGTATAATCAGATAGGAAGGTACAGTAGATACAGTGTGAAAGGAAACTTGAGTTACATACTATTTCCGTTCCTACCAAACGTAACGATGTCTTTTGAAAAATGCATTGTTATGTTTTCATGTCAGATATACAAATTTCAGGGAGAATCAAAAAACTTATACACAGACTGATCACAAGGAGAAAAATGCATCAGGTATGAGACTCTGGGGACCTTTGATAGTGGAACAAAATTCCGTTAAATAGGTACCAAGAACTCACTGAGTGGGCAAAAAACAGGATGTTTCCATGAAAACAACTCGGGAAAATGTATCACCTAGGGGTTGGTCAACCACCCAATTATGGATCAACCAAATGAAAGAACAAATTTTTTGGATTGCAGATCAATTCTTCCAAGACCTAACCTAACTCTTCCTAGTGTCTGAATTGTCCATCACATCGAAAAACGATGATTTGGTCATCAATATATTCCCAGAACGATATCATATGTCAGACATAGTATAAAGTATCTTCCAGAGGCAAAGCCTATTCATATTCCAATAAATGATGGAAATATCCGAAAATCTGTCGAATCTCTGGCAGAACCTCGCAATATAATTATTGAATTCTGTACCTGTACGTCATAGGAGAAAGCACTCAAAATTCATTCGTACACAATCAATTTCTAATGTGCTCCCCATAGTTGGTATTTAATATTCACAAATCAGAAATCCTGAGTTGGAAAGTGCAATGCATAATTCATCAGAAGGGCTCCGAGTACTCTGGTGTTCGAGGTAAAAGAGCCCTTTTGTCTTCGATGCCACTCTAGATTGACGTCGTCTGGATGCTGAGAATATCCAGAATCTCTCCTTTGAATGCTTGATTTTTGCCTACACCAGAAGTTGAATCAACTTTCGAATTGGAATTGACTGCGGAATTTTTATGAACGATCTATTTTCTTATTAGGTCCATTACCGAAAAAAACATAACCTCCTGTTCTGTGGTCTGTCAATGATCAAGGTCATGGTATTTCCAATCGATTGACATCCTCGCCAATCAAACAAGAAAAGTTCTGAACAATATTCCACGCTGATCGTCTCATTTCCATCTGAATTCCGATCTGCCAGAGATAACAATTATTACATATATGAGGAGAAACCTCCCAAGATATCAACCTGGAGTCATAAATTCTCCCGTGAATTCTCGCTGAGATTCCAACCACCTCGATCGTTGAAAGTTATTGTACACTCGGCCATAAACTTTGGAGAAAATTGCTTTGGAAGAACCAACCGGTTGTTAAGCAAAGGTCAATATACCTGATTGGATAGCCTGCAAACTTCATATTATCAATTATCTCCTCCATTTCGGTAACTCAGTAGCGAGCCTGTTAGGAAACTAATAACCTTCTGCAGCTTCGGGTATACAGGTGGCTCACCTTGTATATTGAAACTATTTTTCCTACGACCACGAATACTTCATTCGAGGTGCATTCAGATGCTTGGTAACTTTCATGACAAATAAATCTTTCGATGCGAGATTGATAATGGGATTGTGTCATTCGAAAAACAAGGGTTGGAGTTGAAAAATGATTTCGAGACTGTTTGTGAAAACTTCTTTTTTTTCGCTGTCCTGGAAACAGCGATGAAAGGAGCTTCACTCGATGTGTCACTATTGGCCCGTCCTGTGTTGTGGTTGAACACATTTTCTGTACAACACCCTGTAAATTCACGAAGAAAATCGCAACGGAAAACAAAGGGTCGCAGACACTCATCTACAATGATAATTATAAAGAGTTGCCCAAGGGAAGTACTTTAAAATCCGACTTCTTCCATATAAATTGTTTATTCTCCTTCTCCAACCGAATCCTTATTGTGTGACTAACAGAAATTAGATAGGGAAAGAACCAGGAAAATATCTCTGGAAGAGCGTCAGGAAATCAGAAGATTCCCAAGCAAATTATGTGTGTATCTGCCGAAGATATTATGATATTATTTGTTCTCTACTAGATCGAGCTTTAAGAGAGAGAAACGACCGTGAGAAAAAAACGCAGCAAATCAAAAAGCAGATGAAAAATTTCTTATGGTCGTCCAGGTTGGTGACATCCGCTGGACGTCCATGGGATATCCTCCGTATAATATTTGGATGTCCAGTAATCATTGAGATGCTCTTTGACCAATATCGTAATTCACCTTCTCCTTCACGCTATCCCATATTGACTTCTTTGTTTTAACAAAGGCTGGACATCATTCAAGCATCACATAATGCCAATAAACGTGTCCAAACTCGATTATTTATCGATTCGTAGTGAAACACCACGGATCCAAATCCCCATTGCCTCGTAACAGACGTCATGAATAATATAAGGAACCTTCGGACTGCCATCAATTGGACATACATCATTCTATTATGTGCCATTACCTCGTTCCGATGTGTTTCGACCAAGCAATAAGGCGTTACAAGGAATTTTCAACAACTCTGAACGATGTTTGTCTGTTCGAAAAAGGTAATCGACTTGATATCACCAATTTCAGATCCTTTCACCACTATTTGTAACTCCTTCAAGGTGGCTGGGGCCTACCCCAAATGAAAACTAAAGTACTGAAAGTGCTCGTTGGAAAAACCCTCTCAATCGACCAACACGATTTTATGACAACTCAACAAAAACGTCGTTTCATGAATGATTGTTTCGATAACTAAATGTTGGGTATAATTACAGTATACATACATAAATGTTTTTATTGCATTTGCATGAACACGAATCTACTACGTAGGCAGGCGAACGTGTATAAACCAGGTTGATCAATGTATATGAAATCCGTTTCCTGTTGACCATTGATTCTCTATCGATGTGATTGTTTATACAATCGGACATACTAGTACGAATTAAATCGGGATCAACTGTAAATATAGGTGCCAGGAGCAGCAGCTTTGCCATGTTTGTTCATGAGCGATGAAAAGTAAGAACCTATAAGTAACCTATAAGCTCGAGTAACGCGTTTCAATTGAAAAAAAAAGTTCCTTTTCCAATGGGATTTGAACCATCGGTCACAACTTGAGAAGTACGCTTGCTACAAGACATTCGATGGACGAAAAAATTTGAGGCGATTTGATGAAACTTTCGCTTTCAAAACTATTGGATTGGCAAACATTTGTGTATACTGGGTGGCCCAATAAAAACGGAACAAGGCCGATTTGACATGGTTATCGTTCTCAGAAAAAAAAAACGCTCGAACTGGTCGATTTTTGATTCGAGGGGGAAATATTTTGCGCACGTTTTCAACTTTTTCACTTGAAACCCCTCGGAGGGGTGAGCTCTAATCCTTGAATCTCAAATGGGTTAAAGGGTCGAGTGATACATCATTTTAAAGGTAATCGAAATCTCTTACCAACGCTACCTTGTTTTTGGAATTCAATGCAGTAGTTCTCGAGAAAACACGTTCATGAAAATAATCGGCTAGTGGTGGAAAGTAACGCTTTTTCCTCTTTCATCACTATCTCTCTCTTTGTAGTTAGAATGATGTTCATCTAAGAAGTGCCTTATGTGTTTTTTTTCAAATCCTGTCCTATCCAATGTCAGTTCCTCGATCTCTTAGTAAAATGCATGCCTTGTTTCGTTTTCATTGGGCCACCCAGTATATTTATTGTAGAGCAAAAAAATCAGAGCAGTTCATAAAACTTTGTGATGCTTAATTTCGCTCTCTGGAAGATTTATATCTTGTTCTCTATCAGAATGGTACGTGATCATTCAGGATATCTTCAGACAGGCGAGAAAATGGAATTTTTATTAGACGATCATATCAGATGGCTCGATCCCAACAAACAGTCGGAAATCTCCGACAGTTTTCAATTCCATTCGTCTCGAATTTCCAGCAGTTCTCCCCGATGGAAATGAGCACGGACAGTAATTGAAAAGGGCAGGATTATCTCCAGCAGAGATCCGGCTTATATGAGCGCCTCGGATCCAGTGGATTCACGCGGGTCATCTATACGAAATGGGAAGAATGGGGAGATCACTGGGAGAGGGATTCATCCCACGTCTTCTAATCGATTGATTATTCGCAAACGGATCGCTCTGTTGCGATTTATTTATTCATTTGAAATTGAGATGCAATCAGGCAGGACCGAAATACTGATTGATGTAATCATAATGTTCACGATGTGAATGATACTATAACACAACAAATATCGAGTAGCTAGAAAAGATTAAAGAAAAAATCGAGAGGAAATAATATTCCTAACATCCTTAGAATTGGATTCCTTCGCCTTACTAAAAGCGCGAACTAGGGTCTATTTGAAAGTTGTTCAACATTATTCAATAACTCACCTATGAAATGATATATTTTGTTTTTTTGTTTTATTCTGTTTGTGGAGTCAAAGGCTGAACAGGACCAAATTACTCCTGACAAAGTTTTGAAATCCTTTCTTGACTTTATAGGCTGAACTGGCTCAATCAACTAGGATTTTTATATTTTTAGTATTCAAACAACAAGTAAAACTGACTCTCTTTGTTTTGAAACACTTATGGGTCAATAAACTTCGCTAAACGATCGATTTGAGAGGATAATCTCGAACTATCAACTCGATTTGGATGAAAATAACTGAGAACGTCTTATTTTTCAGTCAGATGATTTTTGATTGCTCCGTCTCTTGCCCAATGAAAACGAAACAAGGTATGCATTTTAATGAGAGATCGAGGAACTGACATTGAAATGAATGATTCTTTATATAATGTTGGATAGGACAGGATTTGAAAAAAAACACAAGAGGCACTTCTTTGATGAACATCGTTTTAACTACAAAATGAGAAATAGTGATGAAAGGAAAAAAAGCATTTCTTTCCAGCACTAGCCGATTATTTTCATAAACGTGTTTTCTCGAGAACTACTGCATTGAATTCCAAAAACAAGGAAGCGTTGGTGAGAGATTTCGATTACCTTCAAAATGATGTATCACTTGACCCCTCATTCTAATTGAGATTCAAGGGTTGGAGCTCACCCCTCCGAGGGGTTTCAAGTGAAAAAGTTGAGAACGTGCGCAAAATATTTCACCCTCGAAATAAAAATCGACCGTTTTGAGCATTTTTTTTCTGAGAACGATAACTTTGTCAAATCAGCCTTGTTTCGTTTTCATTGGGCCACCCAGTATAATATCATGTCTTCGAGTTGTTACTTGTCTCTGACTGACACTTGTATCTATTTTTGACAAATGTTTCGTAGCTGAGAGAAAAGAGATAGAACGGTGTCAAACCGAACCTGTTTTGGATATTCTATGGATATGTCAGGGCATTATGAGAGAGCGTTATAGCTCATAATGCCCTAGGGTATTATGACTATATTCATAGTAACCGTATCCAATCAGTATCATAAACGATATACGATATATGATGGGAGGAAAATGAAGTATATTCTTGAATGAAGTGAACCAATTCGAAATCGGTCGATCAAAGATATGAAAAGTCGTTTTCGAGATACCTATCCAGCATCCATAAAGCTTCCGTTCGTTATTATATCTCCCTGATATGCGGATAGTTTGTGTTTTCGAATCAGTGGTTTCATCTTCGGTGGATATATGTTTCCAGCAACTAAATTGTTCGATACATCGCTAC
Source organism: Gastrophysa polygoni (assembly GCA_963576655.1). Classification (NCBI taxonomy): domain Eukaryota; kingdom Metazoa; phylum Arthropoda; class Insecta; order Coleoptera; family Chrysomelidae; genus Gastrophysa; species Gastrophysa polygoni. The sequence continues at coordinate 32,815,554 of OY755085.1, forward strand.
ACAGATATTTCGATACTGGGAACTCGATATGTTGGTTATTGGAAATCGAAGTGGAATCCAAAGGAAAACTCTACAAATTCAGAAGTTGATTAGTAAACATAATCGATATTTGTCGTCATGTTCTTCTTGAGATTCAAGTTCATTAAGAAGAGGTGCTTCACATCCCAACAACTGCTTATGATCTACAAAGCACAAATTCGACCTGTCCTGGACCTGTACTGTTCACATGTTTGGAGCTCAGCCCCCATGCAAACATAAGCTTAAGCTCTTAGATTCAATTCAGAAGAGAGCTATTCGCCTAGTCGATGATACAACACTCACCAAATCATTGACCTCTCTAGATCATCGTAGGAAGGTCGGCGATCTCTGCCTTTTTTATAGGTACTTCCACGGTCGTTGCTCAAAGGAAATATCATCTATTATGCCACCACGCGCGATTCCTAGTAGACAAACCAGAAGAGCTCAAGCTGGTCACTCCTACACTGTCAGGCTCGAGACCTGTCGAACATCGCTATACCAAGCATCATTCTTCAATAGAACGACAAAGTTGTGGAATTCTTTGCCTAGTGAAGTCTCTCCTGATGCTTACAACCCCCAAACATCCAAGAAGAATTCCAACACCTTCCTTCTTTCCCAAAATTCTATCGCTGGCTAACATGATGTTACTCGAAAATTATAGGTTTTCCTTTCGTGTTGTCAACAGATAAAACAAAAAAAAAGTAAGTAGGTACACTCAATCTTCTCATCAACATCTTAATTGAAAAATAGGAGGACCTTTCATTCATATATCTACAATGAACGGTTTTTGAAACACAAAATTTCCGATATTATCAAAGAATTTCCAATGAGCAGAGATTAGAGATTTCCGAGATTAGTGTATGGCAATTTTGGAAGAGCATAAATTTCAATTCTCCAATATGCACAAAAAAATTGATTTTTCCAAGTTCATACAAACACCGTTCCGTTTCAGATATAGAAGTATAGAACACAAAGATACCTTGTTTTCCACCGTAGAATCCACTGATTTTGATGGACACAGGGGTTGCTATTCGAAAAATTAATTTACAGAATTTTTGAGATAGTAAAATTCAGCGCCAATTTCTGAGCACCGTTTTCGAGAAGTTCTCACAAAGACTGAGAATGCTGTAGATCTCAGTTAGGCAAGTGTAGAGTATTTTTGGCTCAATACTTTTTTTTTTGATTTCGAAATATTCCTTTGCACTTGTCAAAAATTCCTAAAAAGATGGAGGTACTCAAAAATGGAGCTGAGGTGTCTGAATAAAAGGCTGTATATAATGAACCTAGAGATTTTTATAGGATGTATGAAAAATATTCCATGCCGCATGATTCATATTTTATATCATTTTAACGGCGTTTGTATGAAAACCAAAGTGACAAGACTGGCGCATCCTGCCATCAAATTCTAGCACATCCTGTATACATTCTGAAAATTTGTGGGAGAAACGAATAATGTCTATGATCATGAATAAAATTACCATTAAATAATCACTGCAATCATGTCTCAATTCTCACACAATCTCAATATTTGTGTAGCTCAGAATAATCACAAGGATACAAAACAGAAAACCTATTTATTGTGTGGTAGGTATCTGACCTCACCATGGGCGTAGTGTATCCGAATTTTCTAGGGAGCTTCCCAATGAAAACTTTAATCACGTCACATTTCATTGTGAACACTCGGTGTGAAATGCATACCCAATTCAGCTGTCAATTGTCCATCGCCTTCCAAACAAACCAAAATATCTGATAAAATTGTGGGATCAACTGTTCAAGAAATTACACAACGGCGAAAATGTCGCAAACAGAGTTGTATTTATATCCCCAACAAAAAAAATAGAACCCTCAGCTCTTGTTCAAACTGTACGTCATGATTACGGTCATAAAGACGGGTGTACCGTAACAACTGAAGGCTAATAAGAATCATAAAAAACCTAAAAGCATCCATACATTCTCCTTCTGCGACGTCCACCACCAAAGTGTTATTCCCTCTCGAAGTTCACACCACTGAAAAGACTTACTCTTGATGATATCTTCCAAATGGCTCTATATAATACCAAGCCATTTGTGAAGTGTGAACAATGGATGACTTTTTTTATTCCTAAGGAGATTTTTATTATCTGTGATAGTCGAGAACGTTTTCGAATTGATATAGGTATCACAGACACTCTCATCAATTTCGTATTGTGTTCGTATCTCTCTTTTTTGGCTCGCTTACCGAAAGGTTTTTCTCCGGTGATTTTGGTGAAAGTAATCATTCCTCTGCTGAACTCGAAGGAGTTGGCAGTTCCAGTCCTCATTACAATAATTGAATTTCTCCATTTGACGAGTTTTATCATTCAGAAGAATTTGCATTTTTACATCGAGCAAGCGGGCTGTGAATCACTTCATAGTACGTGAACGAGATTACATTTTCCAGACATTCCGAAAATGTCATGCAAATCACTCACTCAATTATACTCACTCATTCTCGATGAGGTTTTTTCTGTAATCGAGTCCCTCATTGAATTCATTTTCACGAAAATGCAGTAATAGCTCATCCGACAGATTATTGACGCTGATATCAAGTATCGAAATTAGGGCTCAATTGACGGATTCACATCGAATACAAGCTGATTGCGAGATCGATTTGTCAATTCAAGATTCATCAAATATTGTCTGTGAGTCGTGGAAATCTAAATAAAAAGACACCATTCGAGTCGTCGTGTAATTTCCACCTCTAGTCACGTAATGATCAAAGTAATAACCACATTGCCAACTTGTACAGACGATGTTGGCCTCGACTGTGATTCGAATTCCACAAGACCGCCACTAAGGACCGTAAAATATCACGACTGGAACTGAAACAGGCTCATTCGTTGGAGACGACAAAATAATGCAATAGGAAGAGGAGACGAACTCGCTCAAACCCTGAAGGGCACTTCTAGGTCTCTCAAGGGAATATAGAGATGAACCTAGACGGGGTTCCCTGCTGCTCAGCTTTCATCAATTCATACAAACATCGTCACGACTTCGCATTATTACAGGGCGGTCTTTCTAGGAATTTTTAAATCTACTCAGTGGATTGTTCCCACAGAAGAGACAATAGTATGTACTTCCTATATTTTTCAAATAATTATTGAAAGTCGCGATTTTCATTTTGCAGAAAACGGATCTAGCACAGCTGAACTGCTCACGAATCGAAAGGACCGGCAAAATGGCTTCCGTCACCATACATTAGCAGCCGAGAAACATGGTTGTATTTCTCGAACGAAAATTATTATCTTAAAATATGAAGATGTGGCTGTTGTACTCGAAAAACTGGTTCCAAAAGTACGGATTGCTCAGATTCTATAACAGTGTCAATATCTCTAAAAGTATCAATATTTCGAAAATTTGTCAACAGAAAAGCAGAAAATCAAAAAAATGCGATTCCACTCATAGATCTGTGTATCATAATATTATTTTCATAAATTTATTTTCTCACCTCCTGCAGTTATTTCATCTGAGGCACGGTACCTATGAACACCCTGTCTCTCCCTCGTGCATCATTAAATCTACGCTGTGTCTCTATTCGACCTATCGCGATCATCGATCTCTGTTCTAAAAATACACGCGAGAACTCGAATACTGGGACCCTCGATAATACATCGAGAGATACAAGAAAAGATACTTGACCTTTTCGAAAATATTCACTGCACCGAAAAATAAAGATGAGTTTGCGAATTGTCTCTGTGACGAAAGATCACTGATAAGAAAAATGAATTGATTTTCCAGCTTCTTGTGGGATTTTCTTTCCTCGTTTCTGAAAATAAAATAGAAGTTATTGAAAATTATTTCAATATATTTGTAGTGAGGACAGATTTTGTGATCTGCCCCAAAATGTCACTGCGCTTGAAATTAAACCTTTAGACACCTACAAGAGAAATTCTCTATTTGTCAGTGACACCTCTTGTTTTTGAAAAATTTGGAAATACAAATATATTCAATAAGAATAAAACCTCTACTTATCTTGGTGGACGTTTCGGGAACGAATCTGCTCCCGTTCTCAACACAATTAAAATATTTTTCTGTTCGCAAAATGTTCCGATATGTTGTCGGTTCTGACACTGAAAAAATCTGTCCTTACTATTACAAATATATTGAAATAATTTTTAATAACTCCTACTCTATTCTTCAGAAACTAGGAGAGAAACTTACAGACAGTATTTGAAAATGAATTGATTTCGAAATTCTAGTGATTGGCAGAGACAGCCTATGAAAACAGTTGATTTTCAAATGAGCAAGTGAGGTCATTCTGTTGAGGACGAAGTTATTGTCTCGGTTATTGCAAATCTCCTAAACTCAATTATGTTTGCAGTTCCAAAATATTTGAGTCTGTGAACTGAACTATTGACCTCAAACTCAACAGGATTTCCTCTCGGGTTGTCAAGAGATATATATACTGGGTGGCCCAATGAAAACGAAACAAGGCCCATTCGACATAGTTATCGTTCTCAGAAAAAAAACGCTTGAACCGGACGATTTTTATTTTAAGGAGGAAATATTTTGCATAAGTTTTCAACTTTTTCACTTCAAACCTCTCGGAAGGGTGAGCTTTAACCCTTGAATCTCAAATGGGATAAGGGGTCAAGTTAAACATAATTTTGAAGGTAATCAAAATCTCTCGAGAAAACACGTTCATGAGAATAATAGGCTAGTGATGGAAAGTAACATTTTTTTCCCTTTCATCACTATTTCTCATTATGTAGTTAGAACGATATTCATCTAAGAAGTGCCTAGAGTGTTTTTTTTCAATCCTGTCCTATCCAACGTTGCATAAAGAATCATTCACTTCAATGTCAGTTCCTCGATCTCTCAGTGAAATGCGAGCCTTGTTTCGTTTTCATTGGGCCACCCTGTATATAAAAAATGGTAAATTGCGTTATCTGAAGCTGTAACAAAGTTGCGTTCGGAGTGATCCCATCACCAGAGTTGACCTACATCTGAGGGCGAGACATAATCAATTCAACTGCGGAACTGTAATGAAGTTGATACCCTCCCTCGCGCTGTTTTCAATCTGACCTGCTGCTTCTTCATAATCGACTTACAGACCAAGGCACACTGGACTGCAAATCGCATTACTCTTCACAGGTACACGAACGGTAAATAGATTTCCATCAAATTCGTTTTGCGATCTTGAAGTAATTTCTAGCAGAGGATTAAGCTCCAAACAGGAAGAATATTATTCCGGCAATGAGGTTTTGTAACAGGATGACAAGAGAACATGATCGACTTCCATAACTTTGAGTTTGAAGATCTCCTGAAAATTTTGCGATGAAAAGTGTTTTAATTGCGTTGAGAACGGGAGCAGATTCGTTCCCGAAACGTCCACCAAGATAAGTAGAGGTTTTATTCTTATCAAATATATTTGTATTTCCAAATTTTTCAAAAACAAGGTGTCACTGACAAATAGAGAATTTATCTTTTAGGTATCTGAAGGTTTAATTTCAAGCGCAGTGACATTTTGGGGCAGATCACAAAATCTGTCCTCACTACAAATATATTGAAATAATTTCTAATAACTTAGTTTTTTAGAAACGAAGAGAGAAAATCCCATAAAAAGCTAAAAAAAATGAATGTACCACTTCCACCAAGCTATGGACTCGGCATAACAGATCGTGAATGTGGAGCAAAAAAAACAAGTTGGTGCAGAAAAAGATCCTTCTGGAGCACCAGCATTGATAGTCATTCTCATCAGAATACTCTATTTCTATAGTTAAGACACTCCAACTCATCAGTAGGTCCAATGGACATCCTGTATATCTAATTAATACCTAATTATTTCACAGCTGGTGAAAGAAAACTCAGCTATAAAAACTTTGTTATGTTCCGTTTGATTAGGTCCATCAATTATTCCAATCTCGTTGAATTCTCTAGCAGAGGGTGAATCTGAATCAAATGATGATTCCGTTCATTTACAACGAACGTCGACTGGCTGAGATTCTTCTGAGTGTTTCCATAATTGATTATCATCAGAACACGAATGCCTCCTGCTACTGTGAATAATTTTTGCTCGAGCGGAGTTTTCCCGATGCTCACAATCTCTCAACTTTCAAGGAAAAATCCAATACGTTCCTCGTCTCCCGACATTCCCAACGTACTGTATAGATCATCATTCATCGCTTTGAACATTCACAAACACATTATCGTGTATGTTTAGCGGATTGTTACGATGCACATGAATTTATAGACATCGAAATGAACTACAAACTTAGTAGCTCAGATGTATGCCATTATTATTCCTCTCCAGACGTGATTTTAATGAGGCACCGCCTTGAGAATCTTGCTTTCCAGTCTAAAACAGAGGCAAAACATGACAAGAGCTGATATATTCTATAATCATCTCAATCTGCCTATTCAATGTAGATAGCTGCTTTCTCTTGAGATTGAAACATCGCGGAAATTACTCGAGAGAACTTCATAAGTGGCTAAAATACAGGGATACCGAAAAAACTTCGCACACTTTACTGAGACTTATTCAACACAGGTGGAAGTTTTGCTGGAATAATTAAACCTTCATTATGAAAATGTCATTTAGAAATCTTCGCAAGTTGAATTGAGGTCGTCGTAATGGTTCCAACAAACTCTAAATTCAAAAATAAAAATGCCTCTGGAAAATCGAAGGTGCAGAATTCCCAAGTTTGAGACGTTTCCGAAGAAACCGTATGAAAAATTGGAAAAATCAATAATTCTCGAACCCAACAACTAGCTTGCTCAAAGAATCCTTTGTCATATTTCATTCTGATGATTTGACGTAGATGGAAACATTCGCATACATCGAGCATATGAAATACCCACTCTCAGCTGTTTTTGGGAAGAAATATCAGTTGAATAAAGATATCTCAGAATAGACAAAAGGCATATTCACACTTCCCTGCATGGACATGTTTGTTGTGTTTGGGAGAATTTTTTTTTTCATTATTCGTTTTCAGTTCTTGTTTCATTAGAATATATATAAAAACTGAGGAATTATTATTTGATAGCAAGCACACTACTAAAATGTTAACTTGTAGCTAGGTACAGATGGATTTGAGTGTTTCTCATTGAAAATTAGATGAAACTGAAAGATCAGAGCAATTCAGTTCTTTCACTCAGACCAATCGAACAACAACAAACAACTTGATTTAGTTCATTGATAAGCCTATTAGGACCTCTTTGAACTGAGCCAGTGGTTGCATTTCAACTTCCTAATCAAAGTTGAAGAGCTTTCTGTACTTTCCATAAATACCGATTTCCCATCCATCCGGATCAACTCTTCATTTCCTGGCCTCGAAACTTCCTTATTTCAGGAAGTTTTGAGAAACTTGTACGAATTGAAATGTATCGAAATGTATCCATTCGGGCTGACGAAGTTATAGCCCACTTCCGATATAAGCAAAGTCCTGGGACTCCTGAGAGTTCGCATAACTTCCTCAGCTGGAATATCTGTTCATCTCTAAACTCGAAAGATTCAATCTGCCGATTCGATTTTCACGAATCAGGAGAAACATAAATCCAGTACGTCAATCGATTAGTTTTCTATATTTTCTTAGTTCTTAAACTGTGAAAAACCCACTAGTGGTAGGATATATGATACGAGTTGAATACTATACTTTATCTACAACTGTTCGGATACTGAAAAAAGTACAGACACTTCGTGAAAGTGTAATTGTAAACATAAATATATGAAGAGAAGTCGTTGGTTCCGTTTGAATTTGACAGATTGATTTGGTTATTCAAACAAACTATCATTTATATTCAATTCATCATGTTAGGTTAGATTACATCATGGAGACATCCAGTGATTCAAAACAAAAACTTTTCGGTAATTGTTATGATTGAAAAACTGTACTTGAAGGAGGTATTCCAATATTTTTGACAGAATTCAAAGCCTACTATGAACCTATATATATACACCTAAAAATTACATCATTCACCTTTTTTCTTATAAATATTGATGATGGAACAAAAGCCTTTTGCTTATTTAAGGATAAAAAATGGAATATCATAGTTAGTAAAAAGTAGTGAACGAAAATGATAATAGAACGCCAAAGATTTCAATAATATCATGTGTTTCATTATATTGCATCAACTAATAAAAAATATTGACGAACTAAAACACTAAAACAAGTGGAACTAATTCACAAAGAAACATCTTTTCAGGGCACACTTTAGTCAGACTTGATCAGACTTCAATTCTCGAATCTAACTAAATCGTTTTGACAAAATCGTAACAAAATGTTTTTCTCTAGACAAAAGACCCTATCGAATTCAGTTCCGCCTGTGAATTCAACTCTAAAAAGAGAATGTGAGAAAAAATCAAAAAGTTCTACTGCTTCAAAGTGTAAACAAAGGCTTTGTGAATCCATCTCACCTACTGACCGTCGATTGTTCCTCGAGAAAAAGTCCAATCACATTCAACAACACAAAAAACCAACCAAACAACCAAGCAAGACAGAGATCTAACCTACCTCAACCACCAACCAGTCGTTAATTTTCACCCCTGGCGTTCACAGACCCATTACTCAAAAAAAAGTTTGGTTAGTATAGCCACAACCACGTCGTTACAATATTCTATCGTTATAATTACCAGAATATCGTTACGGTTACCATGAAAAATTGTCCTGTTGTGCCTAAACTAACTATAACTTTTGTTAGGGTAACTGTAACGCGATTTTTTTCTGCGACGACGACGCTCGAGACGCTCTTCGGGCGTCGCGACACGTGCACGCGACGCGATCGACGCCGAGACGGAAATGCGGCGGGCGTCGCGACGTCGGCGGCGCCACTGCCACGGCCGTCGAGAGCCCCCTCTCCTCTCTCGAAGCCACGTGCCTTGCGATAATTCTCCACGCACCTTTTTTCGAACCAAACGTGTAATGAGTGTTATTTTTCCACGATTGGGAAATATCGACAAGACAGATATTGGTTGGAGATGGTTCCAATTTGTTTCGGCCCATCAGAGACATCATCAGTCGCCTTTGATTCACTGGCAAATTGGAAACACTCGATTGACAGTGACGTGACGGTATTTGAATCTTTTGAGAAGATGTCTGGGTGGAACATGAGGTAGGTTTCTTAGATATATATCAGTGAATGAACTCTTGAATCAAACTGAACTGAATAATGTCGATCAATCGAGGAGGTAGTGTATTAATTTTTCTACACCTGGGATTTTGAGAGTATCATTTCTCACTCAAAGTGTCTCTATGGAAATTTCTACATCATATTAGTGAAGAAAATTGAATATTTCCGTGAAAACGTTAAAGAAAATTCGCCAACCGAATATAAACAGGCGTGTCTGCGCTTCCACAACGCGGGTATCAAAGTTGAGGAATGTTTTCCTTCGTGAGTATATCACCTACCATAAAAATTTCGATTGACAATGGATTTCCGCTACTCGTGGAGTTTCATGAAGTTTGGTGAGCGCCCAGAGTTAGAAAGTGAATGTACACCTACATCACGTATCGGCGGTCGCCGAGTTAGAAAGTGAATGTACACCTACATCACGTATTGGCGGTCACCGAAGTCCTCTCAAAGTCAGTGTTCCCATCATGGGCGTGCATCGCATTCATTGTTTTCTCAACTGGACTTGATGTACACTTCATTTGGTAAAGTGGAATTTCACCCTTGGAAGTCGGACATCCTCCCTCACCTAATATGAAAGAGAATAACTATAACCTGAACCGTTAGGTCATGCATATTCGATGAGAGCAGTGTTCTTCACAGGGAAAGTGCTAGCCATCGAAATTCTCTTCATAGATAATTGATGGAAACACGCGTGTGAATTATTTAGATAAAGAGAACTTTGTTTTACTGACCTTCAGCATGCACGAAGGAAAGAAAAGTTTTTCCGTCTAATGAGGAAACAAAACGAAATAATGACTTCATAGGAGAGTGATATTATGTAGAGGAGGGGTCTCTCAAATTCGTGAAACATTGTGCAGTGTCCATACATATGGGGTGTTGAAGATCAAACTGTGATTATCTTGGAAAATTAGAATAGAGATTTTCTCTTCAAGGCATCTTAGATCATGAATCTGCCCTCACTACGAATATATTTAGATGATTATTGTGATTTCTATATATTTATATTCTTTAGACCCGAGATAAAATACCGAAAATCTAGGAAAATGTCGCGAAAACAAAGTTTCTCCGACTGAAATCACTTATTTTCCATGCCGCATTTTTTCTGTTCGTTGGTATTTCAGATTGGACAGTTCGAAACACTTCAAACTATTGACTTTCGAAACCAAGTAAAGATAACGAAATCAAATTTGAACGTGTTGATGAAACAATTGAGACTTACAGGTACAGTCGTTAGATATCATAATTATTGTCTGTGAGCTTTGTTGGGTAGTGATACCTCGAATTAGTGATCGAAATATTACATAGACTTCAACCAAATTAAAATGATTATTGAATTGAATAATTGAATCCATACCTACAGACTACCTATAAGATACCTGCTTCAAGAATATTCCTCCGATTAGAAGTGATTAATAATAGAACTGAGGCTTTCAATGTACGCCTACTCATTTATATCGTCTGTCTTATCATTTATGTAAAACATTTTCGTCAGCAACCTCGAAGTCAAAAGGAAGTTTTCCTCTTCTTGACGAGAGTTGTTATTATACCTTAGGAAGAAAATTCTGTTGATTAGGAATAATTAAGTCGTTCCTCCAATAAATATGGTGGATATCCAATGATTGTTATCGAGTCTCCAAGCATAGCCTACTTTTGAAGAACACAAATTTTTCAATCAATAATGTACAATTCATCGTCTTTCAAACAATCATTGATGTCAGGGCATTATTCATATTCAGAATCAAGGAGTTAATGGAATGCTAAAAGTGAACCACTCTGTGAGTGGACATTCGTACATCAACTCCTTATTTCCTGCCCTGCCGAGGCACCGCCACTGTTTATTATTTTCTTTCGGTCATCACGAGATCGGAGCTAGCAAATCTCGAAGAAATTACATTTTCTTTGTCACCGTACAAAACGCTCTTCCATATTTCAAAAAGCCCGTGCTTTTATTCCCAGAACTTCTCGCTTCACGGTCTTTTTACGACCCGCTTATAATAATGTAATAAAGTCAAGATGAAGAGATGAGAAGCGTCGGATTGTTCGCAATTGTCGAACAATGAAACATACTATAATAATGTTCAGCAAAACAACCCTAAGTCGTCGAATGAATGTTCATTCCCATACGATCGATTATACACACGAATATTTTTTTCCATCCAGAAAATATTGGGAAAAAGACCACCAAGTCCTGGGACACCCTCTTTCATCAAAGACAAAGTTTGAGAATCGGTTGTGAAGAAACTCAACCTAGTTAAGTCATTTGGTGTGTGTAAAAAAATACAAGATATTGAATTATATACGATCATTGGAAACATCGTCTTTTTTCACGTTCTTGGTGGATACGTGACTTTTTTATCTACGCTTCTCCACAGTGTCATCAAGGACGTCACGCATCTCTCAAAAACGTGAAAAAAAACGTCACACGACCTGAAATCGCGATATCGAGTTTGATATATTTTGGCGAAGTCGCGGGTACGTTGAATTTAATACATTTTGGCGAAGTCGCTCGTGTTAGGTTTGACGTTAGCTAGAGAAAATATAGAGGTTCCCATCAAAGATGGGAGCGGTGTGGACACATATTCACTTTTCTCACGCATCTCTCACAAACGTGAAAAAAATTCGCACGTCCTGAAATCGCGATGTTGAGTATGATATATTTTGGCGAAGTCGCGGGTACGTTGCATTTGATACATTTTGGCGAAGTCGCTCGTGTTAGGTCTGGCGCTAGATAGAGAAAATACAGAGGTTCCCATCAAAGATGGGGGCGGTGTGGTCACAAAGTTACTTTTCCACACTCGAAAACACACTCAATCTTCTACTCAATTGATCAGCCGACTTCTTATCATCATAATTTAAGAGGAATCCCAATTAGCTGTGAAAAACATCTGGATGACGTTGTTATTTCGTCTAAGCATCTCTCAGAGAGATAATCCTCCTTTTTTTCATGAAGTAATTACCTTGAAAAACGGCGCAACTGAAGCAACTAATTGGCTGTCTTACCTGAAAAAAAAAAGAAACTCAATTAGGAGGAGATAGAACGAAAGCATAATATCAGGGCACGTTAAATAATGAGATTCTCATTCATTACTGTTATATTGGTATATTATGCAACGATCATTTAGTGATCATTTTTTTCGACAACACGAAAGGAAAAACCGTTAACGTTCACTCAGGCAAAGAATTCCACAAATTGTAATTCGCAATGTTGATGAGAGTTTGTATTTGACGGTTCCATAATATCGCCGAAAATCAATTCAAACAATGAAATGTGTTGATTTGACAACCCATAGTGATGTCCTCACGTGTCTCGTTCGGTATTTGAATTTTCGTGTTCTTCTCTGTTATTTCCCCTAGTTGTGTCGAGTTGGCATTGAGAGGTCGATTGGAAAGGCGAATAAAAGGAAACTGTATTCATTGTCGCGCGTATTTTCCCGATTCAATCTGTAAAATTCCCTACCAGACGTCATGATCGATTTTTTACTAAACAGAGACAGAAGGTTGATTCTAAAATAGATTTATCAGGTCCGTACCTACAACCGAATTTTTAGGGACAGCATCACAAATTTGAAAAATGCAGTTTTTTTTTTTTGTTACTGTAGCGACATTATGATTCGTTTGGATATAACTATACAGAAATTGCACAACAGTCTTCAGAAAATTGAGAACTAATATTATATTACGAGAGAGCTAGTGTGAATGATTTGAACACAATATTTATATTTGAAATCGATGTCCCCCATGCAATAAAAAATGTTCTCTAATTGTCTATGGTTTTAGCTTCCAAAGGATACCATAATTATTTTTCAGAGATTTTTGAGATATTATTTTGATCTCTTCGGGATCTCGTTTGTATAATAGAAATTATAATAAGTATTTATTTATATTTGTAGTGAGAACAGATTTTGTGATCTGCCTCAAAATGTCACTGCGCTTGAAATTAAACCTTCAGATACCTAGAAGTGTCAGTCGCACCTTCAACTTCAACTTTTGATATTTATCAGATCGATTGCTATTCAATATACGAGTTGGTCACAAGATTTTTCCGTTCACCTCATTTGCAATGAAAAACAGGAAACTCACTTTTGCAATATTCAGTGTATCCGCTAATCCAAAAGTATGGACGACCTCTGGTGGCTAAATTGTGAACCTACTCAGTGAGTAATCAATAATGGATACGTGTGCGTTTTATCAATGAATCATCGTTATTTCGGCGTGCTTGTGCGATATCAGAGATTATTGGTGGATTATGTTGTGTTCTCATTGTATTTGTAGATCAGTGTGTCGAGCGAACTTCAAAAGTAGGATTTTGAGCGAATAATTTTTGGGATAACCCAAACTCGATGGGTATTCACAGGAATGAAATTATGCTTTGGGTACTTTCATAAACCTATATAGTTTCAGGGTTGAGATACTCAAAATAATATTGAGTGGAGAACCGAGTCAAAATACTGGCACAACTAGGAAGACATTGCATAACACTAACTGTTATGTTTAAAACTGTATTCTTCCAGGAAAAATAAATATAGGACATTCCCATGCGTTCCCAAGAAGGAGGCTTCTAAAGTCCATGTCAAAAATGGTTATGGTATACTTGAGAAAGTTGATCGAAGAAAAGCCTGGACAAATGCTTTGTTGATCGGAAAACCTGTGACTCACTTCATTCAAGTTCACTTCCTTCATTTTGTTCATTTTATTAGACATTGCGAAGCGTTACATTACCTCACAATATGATAGTTCTTCAACACACTATCAACAATTGTCCAAAACTCACACGAAAATCCGAGATATCACTTGTTCAACGTTCGAAAACAACTAAAACATATACACAATAACCACGCCGAATAGAGAGAGATTACTCACTATCCGCCATATTTGTTTACGTCTCGTAGCGCCCTCTTCGGTAGTTGAAATCGCCAATAGTCATGACAGTCAACTTGTCAGCTATTGTGACTTTGACATTTGTCAAAACTATAAATGCAAAACACTTTTTTTGTTGAATACTAGACGAACAAGAATCACCGAAACCTTCTATAAGCTGTTTGAACATGTAAAATCTTGATTGATATCTATTTTTTTCATTCAAATACAGATATCATTTCACATATTTGCATTAATGAAGGAACTGGTCGTCAAAATAGGGGTCTAACCGATCAATTTCATAAGAAAAAATGTAAATACATCCATCAATCACTGCGAGCATGGGTTTTCTTGAATATTTATAGTGAAGCCATAGTGAAATGTGCTACTTTTCCAATAACAAAACAATGTTGAGAGCGCTGTTTTCATGAATTGTCGTAGGATGAATTGTTTTCGAGGTTATAGTCCTTGTTGATGTCCATCGATTATATGTGTATACACAATCGTTCGTTAGGAAGAGCAAATAACATTCCGACAATAATTATCTGCGTTCAGTCGAATTGTTTAATCAATCGATCTGAAGTAGAGCTGCAATTGATGGTCGAAGTAATGTCGGTGGAGGCGAGAGCTTGATGGTTCGCTCTGTAGTTTGTGTCGTTTGAGGATATTTACTGGTTACTGGACTAGTCAGGGTCTTTGTAATCGAGGCGTGCTGTGGCTACAAATGTTTGATATCTGATAATTTTCTTCTATCATTTCATTAGTTTCAGCACTACTATTCAGTTGATATCCCTTCCCTGAATCTCATCAGTCCTGATTCGGAGTGGATAATAAATCCAAACTAATTTCGACTTGTAACACACAGACCTTAATTTCGAGTAGTTACAGGAAGTTAGCTCGTATTTCTAGTTCAAATATTTACACTTCTCTGTCTTCTCTGTCCCTTTTTTGCTGCAACTCTACAAATCCTACACTTCAGATCTTCCATATATCTCTCATAAGCTCTAGATTTTTCTCCTCTCAGCGTTAGAAACCTTAGTCTTGACAAACCTCAACAATAGCAAAGTATATGAATGTGAATTCGTGAATGTTGCTGGCATGTGTTTTCTGATGAATTCTTCATCCAGTCTCATTTCTGGTTTTTCAACCACACAAAATTTTCTCCTACAAACTCCTGCCTCATCAACTCTCTCACGAGGTGATGCCTTGCTACAATTTCCTTTTTATATTACGTCGCATATCTGCTATCCTTGTGTAGACGGTGAAAACCCTTTTTACACGAGCTCCTGTCTTATATTTACAACTTCAGCTCCTCCCCACTTTCCATTCGACATATCATCATGCGTAGTAATAGTTAATAATACCAAAATATACGGAATACTAACAGTAGGCCGGCTCAGGCGCACGTAGCAGCTACCTAAACCGCACTCCTCAGACCCTTCGGGAACCACCACATGAACATGAACACCTGTACGTGGTAGTATGTTTCGTACTGTTGGAAAATTTTTTCCGTCTGAAATGTCCCTTTGGAATGTTTCCGAGTGAGACATCTCGAGTGTAATTTAAGTTTCTGTTGTCAAACTCGAAAACAGAGCAAGCTGGAGTCACGGTGAAATAAATCAAATACGTTTCCGAAGCCAGACTAATTGACGTAAATAGGTAATTGAGAGGGCCAGATTTCAGTGCCCGGAAGTCAATTTGCATGACCGGAACGGTGGTTCCCCTCTCGACATGATGGATCATGTTGCGTCGAATGTCAAGCTCGACAATGGGGATGATTTGCCAGCTAGGGTGGTGCGGTCAAGGTGAACTCGAGGTGGTGTAATTTCTGATTGATGACCTCGATTGAGAACTATTGAAAGATGCACTATTCGATTTTTTGGGAACAACTCGTTGAAACTTCAACTCGAGACTTGAGGTAGGACTCAAAATGTTGACTTCTATGGAGGATTATCTATTGCCAATATCTTGTGGAACGCCTCAGGAATCTGTCCTAGGACCTGTTCTGTTTTTTTTGTAGTATATCAAAGACATTTTCTGGTATCGATATACATGGTTCGTTCACATTGTTTGCAGATGATAACACAATTCTCTGACCCACGAATGATTCATCTGATCTGTTGTTGCTGTGGAGTCAAAAGCTGGTTTGGCTCTAATATATTGATACTGAACATTTCAAAAACCCAATATCGTTAGTTTCGAGTATTTTCTGAATGAGATTTATGTAGACTTCTTTGAGAGCAAAACATCATCAAAATGTTTAGGGTTGAAAGCCACATTGCCAACAACATTTCATTGCCTATTTCATCTTCTGAACAAGGAAAATCTATAACCATCTCCCTTTGGAAGTTGAGAGTATCATATCCTTGCAAATTTTCGGAAAATCAGTTGAGAAACACTACTATTGACTTTTCATTCCTACATTTCGAACTCTGTCCATGAAATATCATTTTCTGACAATATCAGTAATCTGTTGTTGGCTGCATTGATATTTTAGGTGCTGCCACCTATCAGAGCTACGTCGAACATGAAAGCTGCTTCATCCGGACGATTTATAAATAACAGTGCTGCCACCTATCGAGGTGCTTCTGAAACATTTCGATCGATTGAATTCGCAAGTTGCGTTAGACGTCGGGAAGATGGCACTACCAATAGGTTTTTCAGCAAATATTTATCTATTTGAATGTATCTGCTATTGGCATTGACTATATAGGTATATGTACATGCTGTTGAACAACGATATACAGGGTGTAACAGGTTATCTATGCCTATACCTCATGCTATCCAGTTTCACGATAGTCCATTATACAGGGTGTCCTCTGATTGTGACAGGTCCATGATGAATAAAAATTGAAATTCTGGCTATACAAATATTGATATGATGTCTCTCATTTCTTCGGAAAAATATTTGTTGTTCTACTATATGATAAATAACAATAGACACACCTATGGCTCACATTTTCAAGTACACTGTGTGTTTGTTAGAATCAACAATATGAAATGATCCTTCCATATCAAAATTGATAGATCAGTTTGAGGTACTGACTATACAGAGGGTGTCTCATGAATGTGTCTGAATGAACATTTATACACACTAATATGTGTATAAATTAGTTCAATACATACTTGAAGCTAATATGATTGAAATGTGTCTTTAATGAAGTGAAGTGAAAATAAGTAATGGAAAAATTTCTTTCAGGAATGTATACAACACGCTAATAACGCTCATGGTACATACAACATTTAATTTTTTACAAGAAACTTCAGTTGAATGAACTGACGAATGATTCAACGGATTTTACTCTATTTAGTTGACGACATTGACAGTTGTCTCAAATCTAAACAGTTCTCTCAAAATAGGTTATTTCTATTCAGTAAAACTAAAGGTGGATTTATGCACAACACTTCATCTTCAATCTTCTCTTTCATTAACTTTTATTTAATTTAACCTTTCACTAAGGACTTTTCCACCTTCATGCACCATAATGATACTAGTCGCTCAGGTACTTAGCCCGATATGATTAGGTTTTTGTGTTTTGTTAGTTTATAGTGATACAGTCACACTCAAATAACAAGTTTTTCACTGTCTTACATTATCGCTTTCACAGGAGTCCAATTATTTTTCAATGAGAGTATCATTCCTGACAAAATAAATGGCAAGGTTAGAAAAAATTCTAACCACAATTGATAAAAAGAAGAAGAAATTATCAATGACAGATTGTAGCATATTGCATTTAGTTTTTCGATAAAAAATCGGAGTTGGTTAGCTCTTAAATGAAGGATAGTGAAAGATTGAAGTTAATTTGTATTGTATAAATGGTTATATAGTTTTGGTAATTTTGCAGTTATCATGCAATGGGTTTTTGTCGATGTTTTTCTTGGTACTTACGTATTTCGCCCTCAGGAACCCGAATTTCACAATAAAAACGTGCGCAAACATATATTTTTCGAGATATTCCAGGAAAAAGTATGGAAATTAACCTTCTTCCTTCGGCTCGTTTTGGGTAGGCATGGAGTTTCTCTTCTCACACAGGATACTTTTTATACCTTCCTTGAACATTCAAGAAATCAAAAAGAAGGGAAAACATCCTCGAATTAGTTAAATCAACGTTCTTCAGCATCTTTGAGGAAGGTGGATCCAGCATTTTTCATATGGACGGCGCTGTCAAATGAGAATCTACGTCAGAATCACTAGTTCTGTGAGTCAAAATATCACAGATGCACATTTGACAGCGCCCTCCATATGAAAGAAGGATTCATCAAAGATGCTAAAGACGATGGATTAAACTTCTTAGAGGATGTTTCTCCTTTTTAGCTTCTAGAATGTATAAGGAAGAGATAAAGAGTACCTTATGTGAGAAATGAAACTTCGAATGCCTACCCAAAAGAGGCCGAAACAAGAAGGGTAATCGTCATACTTTCTCCTGGAATATCTCGAAAAATATAAGTTTGCGCACGTTTTTATTGTGAAATTTGGGTTCCTGAGGTCGAAATACGCAATGATAGGTGCAAAATTGCCCTTAGTTTTCAACATTTCAATACACGTTAATGAAAAAGTACATACAAATAAACGAGAAAGCGCTGTGCATAAATCCGAACCTAATATCTTCTCACAACAAGTAACTGCATTTCGGAACCCCCGCCGTTGAAAATGTCGAGAACGCCTCTGCTGACACCGCTGAATTTACAGGTGCAGGGGCTGGTTAATTTTTTTCGTTGGCATTAGTCATCGAAGAACAAAGGCCCAACCGTAGCTCAAGGACGCAAAATGGCTGGACGTACTTAAATCTTGTTGCTATGCCCGTTCCCAGATGGATGTTCCCGCTCGACGAGACTCCTCTATCCAATGAAAAACCGTGAGATTTAATGACATCGTCTTGGAAGGGATAGTGTCCCACCTAAAAAACCGGCTTCCTCGCTCCGAATTCCGATTCAGATCAGTATCAGTGGTGTGTTTCGCAATTAGCGGTAGTCGTGTTGTTCTGGTTCGTATATACGATCAAGTAGCTGGTGCCGGTGTAAAATGGTCATCTACAGCGAGCTGAAAGTGAACGAATCCTCCATTTGTAGAAGTCGGGCGAATCTCGATCGGAAATTGGCAGAGTTGACCAGACGGAATGGCTACGAGATCACGCAGACCAACGGTCAGAGGGTGTACGCCCCGTCGGCGGCCATGGGGAAGGTCCAGCCGGCTGGCAAGGGGTGCGAGGTGTTCATCGGGAAATTGCACAAGAACATCTTCGAGGACGAGCTGATACCGCTGTTCGAGAAGATCGGGCCGTTGTACAAGTTCCGATTGATGTTGGATTTCATGGAGAAGACCAGGGGGTATGCCTTCGCCACGTATTTCACTCCGGAGGATGCCACGAAAGCGGTAACTATACTCGCATGTCGAACGAAAACGCGACATCTTTAGGGGGTAAAACAGAGTTTCTGATAGTACATTGTCCTATTATATGATAAGTAATAAAAAAATTACGGATTATTCCGTTTTTTTTTTTCGAATATCAATGATATTTAATATTAATTCAATTTGATAATTATTAATGATATGTATATGAGAAGGATGCAGATGCATTTTTTAATATTGTGGAACATATTGGAGAAAAGTATGTATTTTGAAGTGTTTTATTTTCTCTCTTTCAATTGTTTGCCTACCGGTTTCCAGTTTATTAAATTATAGTGATGAGCTGATAAGGGAAGATCGAGGGGAAGATATTATTCATTGATCAGTGGTAAAGATCGAGAAGGGGATCTGAGGCTTTTTACGATTTTACATGTTTTTTGCTACGTTTTCGATCAAAACTCTTCTATTTTTCGTATTTTCATCAAATTGTATTGTACCACCTAGTCCCCCTAATACGTTTTCTACCCCAAGTTCATATTTGGTCTCAATTTCATTTCATTGTTGTTTATATACAGGGTTATTTCGAAAATTTATACTTTTTGGGCCTCTCCTATGTCTACGATGTTTTCGAGAATACTGTTGAGCTAAGAAGCATGTCTAGAAGAACATTCTACACAGATTCCAGTGGCGTACTCGAATTTTCGTTTCGGGGAATGGTTCTGGAGATACGACACAACTTACATTTCTTTCAATGGAACACCCAGTATTTCATCATCTTGTTGGATTCGATAATTTATTTCCTTGAAAATAATGACTTGTTTGAGAAATGCTGAAAACAGTAAATTATCAGATCATGATGACCACGGATGATTTTCTATACCAAAGAGTTTTCAATTATCGACGAATTTTCATTTGTGTAAAGGTGAAGATTAAATGCATCGAATCCTACTCGGACAATTCATCATCTTTCTGAATTTTAACGCGTCTTAGGGCCGCTCAATTCGATCTGATCATCGAAATAAATCTCATTGAATAACTTCATATTATCTAAATAAACATACCTACTGGTTTTTCGAAATGAAAGGAATCGTTTCTATCTTAGGCAAACTGCTGACGTGTTCGTCTACAAATAAAATAATTTCCATAAACATCTCGATTTATTATCCAGAGTAAATAAACATTCCATTATCATTATCGGCACTGACCGAAGTAATTTTTCACTTATGATTGCACCAGAGGTTTGTTTTTCATCGGGTAAATTTGGATTTTTCAATGAGACTGTAGCATAGCATTTCGAGTCAAGTCAGCGAAAATTGTCATCAAATTCAAAATTAATGAATTTCATCCAAATTAGAGACTCACTCTGTAGAGAAGAGTAGAGTATATTTTATTTGACCATGTTATGTACATAAACATTTATGGCAAGTCGCATAGGCAATATGACTTCAAAGTCAAGAATATGAAATGATAATAATGATAAAATATTCTATCACGACAAGTATTATATAAATTTCAGCTGAAAATCAATTTTCATTTTTCAGCTTTTAATGGGATTTTCTTTCCTCGTTTCTAGAAAATAGAGTAGAAGTTATTAAAAATTATTGCAATATATTTGTAGTAGGACAGATTTTGTGATCTGCCCCAAAATGTCACTGCGCTTGAAATTAAACCTTTAGATACCTAAAAGAGAAATTCTCTATTGGTCAGTGACACCTTGTTTTTGAAAAAATTTGGAAATACAACTATATTTAATAAGTATAAAACCTCTACTTATCTTGGTGGATGTTTCGGGAACGAATCTTCTCCCGTTCTCAACACAATTGAAATATTTTTTCTCTTCGTAAAATTTTTTCAATGTTTTCGATTTTGACACTGAAAAACATTGAAAAAATTTTACGAAGAGAAAAAATATTTCAATTGTGTTGAGAACGGGAGCAGATTCGTTTCCGAAACGTCCACCAAGATAGGTAGAGGTTTTATTCTTATTAAATATATTTGTATTTCCAAATTTTTTCAAAACAAGGTGTCACTGACCAATAGAGAATTTCTCTTTCAGGTATCTAAAGGTTCAATTTCAAGCGCAGTGACATTTTGGGACAGATCCCAAATCTGTCCTTACTACAAATATATTGCAATAATTTTTAATAACTTCTACTCTATTTTCTAGAAACGAGGAGAGAAAATCCCATTAAAAGCTGAAAAATGAATGTACCACCTCCTCGAAGAACTTACAGACAGTATTGAAAATCAATATACTGAATTACAATTGATCAGCGAAAATATTAAAAATTCAAACAATACAAGTTAAAAAAAACAACAAATAAAGACAATTAGTGCACATCTAGATATCTGCAGAGGAAAATACAGAGAAATCGGGATGAAAAATTATTGAAGGTAAAAGTGGATTAAAATCAAATGCACAATGAACTGGCAGAGACGATATAGCTGTCAATGTCATAAAAACAATGGCTGAGCAGAATTTTTTTCATCACCGTTTTGAATCTATCGAATTCCAATATTTTGACAGAGTCATCAAGAGTGCTATAGAGAATTACTACACTTTAGTCTTGACGTACCTACACAATTATGTTGTGAATTTTTCTCATAAACATTTTTGTAATTTTCGAAGGTCAATAAATATCTCATCTCTCATTCGTTCATCTAGCGAACTTCGTTGCAGGTGGCGCTGTTGAACAACCACGCGATCCGGCCGAACTGCACCATAGGCGTGTACAAATCGGTGGACAATTGTCGGCTGTTCATTGGCTGCGTGCCCTCGGACAAGACCAAGCGCGAAGTGCTGGAGATGCTCCGAGTCTACGTGTCGGGCGTCGTGGACGTCATCATGTATCCGCACTGCGACAACCCGCGTCTCAACAGGTACACACGGGGTGCTCGGTCTCCACCATGTGGATCTCGTTGCACCCACCCTCGAACGGGGTAGAATTTCTGATGGCTCATTTCATGGGAACGTCACTAGCCCCACGTACAATCAGGCCCATTTTCATTCATATGACCCCCAAGTCGCAAATCATCCATAAATTACGTATTCTCGATAGGCCCGCATTGCGCGAATTCTTGTTTTGTGTTCACGAGGGTGAGTGCATTTTATAACTGAACATGGTTATCCTGCATTGTCAGGATTTGATGTCAGTCTTTGATTATTCAGGTGGGGCGCGAAAATCCACCTCCGTACGTATAATCGATGTTGTCTGTGAGGTCCACAGTTGTTCATATTTTAAATGACTGTGAACTATTAGAACATCGAATATACGTGGAGCTCTACATAATGATGTACAAAACACTGGTGGAGCTATCTTGCCTATTCGCCTATCTAATTTCTTCGACCAGAACTCTAACGTACAGCTAACTTGATAACAACATTTTATTCGTTAAGGCGGAAAATCACTCATATGTTAGTTGTTAGATGGCGACACAAAAATGAAAACGAAATCAGTATTACTGATAATTGCACAATCAGTGTTTTTAAAAATGATGATTCAGAAATAGTAATTTAGGTTACTTCTTAATTCCAAATCGAACTACATGATTACAATCTTAAAATGTCAACTATTTGTACAGAAATCTGCAAATATGTCGTCATCTTCTGGAGAGTTTCATGACTATTATGCCATTATAGGGAAAAATGGCGTTAGCGTTTT
This sequence comes from Gastrophysa polygoni, assembly GCA_963576655.1. Classification (NCBI taxonomy): domain Eukaryota; kingdom Metazoa; phylum Arthropoda; class Insecta; order Coleoptera; family Chrysomelidae; genus Gastrophysa; species Gastrophysa polygoni. The sequence goes on from OY755085.1 coordinate 32,838,528, forward strand.
TGGCGATACAAAACACTAATCAGTGAATGCACCAGTAATTTGTACATCGTTCTCTACATAAATCATAAGTCATGGATGTTTCTTTTGAGGTCCACAGTCGTTCATATTTTAAATGACTGTGAACTATACGTTCAACTTGAAACATCCATATGTCCATATTTGTACATACAATGGATGTAACTTATAAATCAATGGTGAATCTTTCGAGATATCACGGTCGTTCATACTTTGAATGACTGTGAACTAAACGTTCAACTTGAAACATCAATTGTATGTTCATATTTGTACATACAATGGATGTAAGTTATAAATCAATGGTGAATCTTCCGAGATATCACGGTCGTTCATACTTTGAATGACTATGAACTGAACGTTCAACTTGAAACATCAATTGTATGTTCATATTTGTACATACAATGGATGTAAGTTATAAATCAATGGTGAATCTTCCGAGATATCACGGTCGTTCATACTTTGAATGACTGTGAACTAAACGTTCAACTCGAAACATCAATTGTATGTTCATATCTGTACATACAATGGATGTAAGTTATAAATCAATGGTGAATCTTCCGAGATATCACGGTCGTTCATACTTTGAATGACTATGAACTGAACGTTCTACTTGAATCATCCAAAGTACGTCCAACTGTGTACATACAATGGAATGTAAATCACAAATCCATGGAAGTTCCTTTTGAGGTCCACAGTTGTTCATACTTTGAATGACCGTGAACTGAACGTTCAACTCGAAACATCCAAATTACGTCCAATCGTGTACATACAATGGATATAAATCACAAATCCATGGATGTTTCCACTCTACATGGTCGTCCATGGACGTTCAGACTTAAAATGGACGTTTGGCGATGAAGTAATATCTAGTGACTGTCTCTCTACAGGGGGTTCGTGTTCGTGGAGTTCGAGAACCACCGGTCGGCAGCCATGGCTCGTCGACAGTTGACGCCCGACAACCTCGTCGCCTGGGGCCAAACCCTCTACGTGGATTGGGCCGACCCGGTGCCCGACATCGACCCGCAAGTGATGGCCAAGGTGAGGCGAGGTTGCCGAGACCGCGAAAATTTCCGCGATCCTAGTCATTCAGAAGTTCAGCAATATTTTCTTTTTACCGGACGATGAATGGAAAACGAATTGTTATCGGAAAACATTATCCGGGCGTTCAGGGCGGGTCTGACTCCAGCAATATTTCTCATAGTGAACTTTGCCACCTTCATGATTTAATGTAATAATAATAATGAAAAGTACTATGAATAAAAATTGCTTAGTATGAACGGGAATGTAACCTCATAATATTCCAGATTTACTCTGAAATTCCTTTGGGTACATAGATTTTTGGATTTTTCTAATGCTCCTGGATTCCATATTCCAAATTGTGTATCGCTATTTCAATTAATAGACCATATAAAGTCGTATGTAGATAAAAATTACACTACAATTGATCAAGAAATGTTGACAGTGCGATTTTTAATGTTTGCTGACATGGGCGTAGAAAACAAAGTTAGATTGAAATTTTGAGTGGTCAAGGCCAACTATATCAAGTGCAATGAATCGAATTTAAATTAAATTTTGCCTAAAAAAATACTCCGTCCTACTCGAAATGAACCTCAAACATGAAAATGTAAAAGAATACAGGGTGTCCAACTTGAAGATTCATGTTCTTATTATACAGACGGAAATTTAATTTCTAGAAATTGTGTCGACTTGGCAACGTCGCTTTCGGCAGTTATTGGTTGTATAGTGAAGAAGGCGCGGTCGACCACCATTTTATTTGTTCATCAGGTTTGAAGATAATCAAAGTCCGTCCCTTCTATTTAACTTTCGACGGCGAATGAGATATTGGCGCGAAATTGGAAGACGAATAAAAAATCTATTTTCAACAATCATTCAATGATAGGGGTTATGATGTCGACTTATTTCTTGATGAACCATTAAATGGTGCTTATTGATACGATAACTTGGACCGCACTGTATAATTCATAATATCTGACGGTGTCCTGTAATGTTCTGGATCTAGAGGATAATGTTTTCATGCATTTATGAGATTTTCTGATTCGTGTTGCAGGTATCAGTTCTGTATCTGAGAAACCTCCCTGTAGATTACACTTCGGAGGAGATCCAGAAATGTGTCGTGGGAATCGTGGGAATGCGTATCGTGAAAAAAGTTCACAAAATCGTCAACTTTGGATTCGTCCATTTTGTCAGTCATAGAGCAGCAGAATTCGCGATGCAAAAATTGAGTAGTAAGTAACCCAATTTGAAATCATAATTCTTCACTCGGCAATATACAGGGTGAGTCGAAAATGTGTACCGAGCTTTCTGGGGGTGCTAGAACATTGAAAAATAGGTGTAGTTTGATGATTAAACTCATGGCCCAAAATGCATATTAGGGGAGATATATCCTTCCAAAGTTGATGAAATTAAAATAATTTCTTCGCATAACTTCTGAACGATGAAAGCCACCCGATTGAAATCTTGTGCATGAATGTATGTTGTCAAAATACATTTTTTCGTCACACTTCCACATTTCTGATATTGTTATAAAGGGTGTTTTCAGAGGGTGAGTCATGATTTTTTGTAGAAAACTTTTTTCCCTGTATTATTTTCGGTGAAAAAACAGAAGCATTCGATGTAGCGAAGAAAATTACATGAAAAAGATGCTCTTATTCAAATACAAAAAATTGAGCCGTTCGTGAGATATTTGAGTTTTTGTAGTTACATGATATCAGCAGATTGATTTTATTCATCGCGAGATTCATCGGTATAACGATATTTCAGCAGCATTTGCATTTCCGAAGCACTCGCCAAGCATTAGAAGCATATCAGTTTGTTCAGAGAACGAATAACCTGCCATATTTCTTAAAATCTCAGTTGATAATCGCAGTGATAAATGACACAGAAAAACCACACGAACAAATCGACTACAACAATGTTGACTCGAATGTTGATGACATGAACAAAATTATTCATCATAGCCTGCTCGGTACACATTTTTGACTCACCCTGTATATATTTTTCCTTTTAGTTTTTCTAGATTTTCTTCCCTCTTTTCGAAAAATATAAAAAAAATCTGCTGATGAAGAAATAATCTGCCTCGAACTATGATATTCATTTTATTCGAAAATCAAATTTCAGATACCTCAAAGTGAAATTCCTTGTACAGTCCGGAAAATGCGTATTTGACCACCGCATACCCACTTTCCGGACTAGGCCAGAAAGTGGGTATTCTCTGGACGGTCGTCGAAAAAAATGTTCCGTTGAACTAGAACTGCTGGAGGTATTTTTTGTGGTTCTACTTTTTCAGATTTGGTCATATCGAACTACCAAATAGGAGTAGAATGGGCTAGGCCTAGGCGATACAGCAAGAAAAATCGGCTGACCAACCCTCCTGAAAATTTTTGCACGTGAGTATAAATTATTTTTGCTTGAAAGTGGCGTGTCACGCATACAAAAACATTCTGATACAAAAAATGCTGATTAATTTATTTTATTAACAAAATAAGGTCTGCCGACTAAATAGGATTTAATGAAGTAGGTGAGTCACGTGTTTCGAAAATCGAAATATGTATCTTGTTTGGACAATGTTGATACCCTGTATTTTGACAACAAAGTGTCTTTTAAAACAAGATTCTTGTTTTCCAGCAAGGAATTCATTCTTGGTTGTTTCACAATATGATTGAAACACCCTGTATAAATGTTTTAGAAAAAGTTCGGCTCGAAAAAGTTATATAATATTTCATTATTCAATTATATTATTCAATGTCAAAATAAAGAGATTAATAATTTTTGTCTGTGAGTTTATGCTTCAGCATTTGTGTGGGATTTTCTCTCCTGGTTTCTAAAAAATAGAGTAGAAGTTATTAAAAATTATTTCAATATATTTGTATTAAGGACAGATTTCGTGATCTGCCCCAAAATGTCACTGCGCTTGAAATTAAACCCTTAGATACCTAAAAGTGAACTTCTCTATTTGTCAGTGGCACTTTGTTTTTTGAATTTGGAACTCCAAAAACTGTACTTATCTTGGTGGACGTTTCGGGAACGAATCTGCTCCCGTTTCCAGCACAATCTTCGCAAAATGTTTTCAATGTTGAGTTGTTTTGACAATGAATGGGCATTTGGACCAATCAGAAAGCAGGAAAGTCTTGCTTTGCCAGAATGAGCGAACTTCTCCAGCTAGAAAAAATCATTCCAAATGCTTATTCTGGCGGCAAAAAACAATCACAGGATCGGAACGCTTATTGACGCGGAAAGAGCATAAAGTTGATTTTGACGCGCTATTTCTTCGGAACGGTTAGATTTACAGATAAGATCGACCCACCAATCGATTTTTCAGACATTTTTCTACGAGGATGGGAAAAATCAGCCCGATCGGACGATAGATAAAAATTTTCGTTTAAGGTCGAAAATTCCATGTACATTTTTTCCGACTATCTGTATGGTCGATTTTTCCAAAATTTTAAAAGTTATTATAAAATTCTGAAAAAAATCACGAGGACTATTTCGAACACGTAGATAACGAATCTGCAATCGAAAAAACTCAATTCGTTAAGGTAACGTGGTATTTCAACTCAGAAGTGCTTATTTCGGCAGAAAAAGCAAAAAGTTGACTTTGACGTGCCATATCTCCGGAACGGTTAGACTTACAGATGAGATCGACCCACCAATCGATTTTTCAGACAATTTTCCACTGGATTGGAGAAAATCATCTCGATCGAACGAAAGATAAAAATGTTCATCTATGGTCGAAAATTCCATGTACATTTTTTCCGACTATCCGTATTGTCGATTTTCCTAAAATTCTAAAAGTTATTATAAAATTCTGAAAAAATCGATTTTTCAGACATTCATCTTCTAGGGAGGTAAAAATCAGCTCGATCGGATGAAAGATAAAAATTTTCGTTGATTGGTTTTCCATTAAAAATATATTTGTATTCCCAATTTTTTTTAAAAAACAAGATGTCACTGGCAAAAAGAGAATTTCTCTGTTAGGTATCTGAAGGTTTAATTTCAAGCGCAGTGATTTTGGGGCAGATCACAAAATCTGTCCTTACTACAAATATATTGAAATAATCTTCAATAACTCCTTTTTAGTTCTTCAAGAAACTCACTGAAGCTGAAAAATAAATGATTCCATTGAATGAACTTTCATCTCCAATGACTTTTTTGGGTTCAGAACATAAAATACATTCATTATTATTGTTGTAATAATTTTCTCTGTTCTTCGATGACTTCATGTATCATCCCAATAGTATCACATAAATTTTTATCTTCCTCAGGTGGCCCAAGGGTGATAATCAACTGTCAAAACGTTAAGCTTCCTAACAATATATGTTACTAAAGACTTGATCCCAAAAAAACTCACTGGAAATTCGATTGATATATTTCAATATTTTATATTTCTCCTGGTATTTAGACACCTCGTGTCACCCTTCAGTCGAAATTCTTTTAAACTCTCCCTCAGTCTCTCTCCTACCTACAGATCAGTGCCGCCCAATATCAGAAGGCTGGTGCATCAGATGAAGAATCTGAACGGCACCAACGATGGTGCCAGCACTAGCGATGGTGCCAGCTCCTCCAACGGTTCCAGCTCGAAAGACAGGGACGGCGGCAGCCCCAAGGGGGGCCATATCAGGGCCAGATCGGTAAAATCCAGAATGATGAAAATGAATTATTGTATCGAATAATGGGACTGCGAAATTCAAGTTTCTCAACTCAATGGACCACTTATAATTTCAACTTTTTCGAGAACCTGTATTTTATCAAAGGAATCGACCAATTTACTTCTAGTTTTCGTTATCAGATATTTTATCGACTTCAAAGACAGCTAGAAAAAATCAGTAGAGCGAAACTTACACAGGGTGTAAAATTCAAGTTTCTCAACTCAATGGACCACTTATAATTTCAACTTTTTCGAGAACCTGTATTTTTCAAAGGAATCGACCAATTCACTCGTATTTCTCGGTATCAGATATTTTATCGACTTCAAAGACAGCTAGAAAAAATCAGTAGAGCGAAACTTACGCAATGTGTAAAATTCAAGTTTCTCAACTCAATGGACCACTTATAATTTCAACTTTTTCGAGAACTTGTGTTTTTCAAAGGAATCGACCAATTTACTTGTAGTTTTTTGTATCAGATATTTCATCGACTTCAAAGACAGTTAGAAAAAATCAGTAGAGCAAAACTTACACAGGGTGTAGAATTCAAGTTTCTCAACTCAATGGACCACTTATAATTTCAACTTTCTCGAGAAGCTGTATTTTTCAAAGGAATCGACCAATTCACTCGTATTTATCGGTATCAGATATTTTATCGACTTCAAAGACAGCTAGAAAAAATCAGTAGAGCGAAACTTACGCAATGTGTAAAATTCAAGTTTCTCAACTCAATGGACCACTTATAATTTCAACTTTTTCGAGAACTTGTGTTTTTCAAAGGAATCGACCAATTTACTTCTAGTTTTCGTTATCAGATATTTTATCGACTTCAAAGACAGCTAGAAAAAATCAGTAGAGCGAAACTTACACAGGGTGTAAAATTTAAGTTTCTCAACTCAATGGACCACTTATAATTTCAACTTTCTCGAGAAGCTGTATTTTTCAAAGGAATCGACCAATTCACTCGTATTTATCGGTATCAGATATTTTATCGACTTCAAAGACAGCTAGAAAAAATCAGTAGAGCAAAACTTACACAGGGTGTAGAATTCAAGTTTCTCAACTCAATGGACCACTTATAATTTCAACTTTCTCGAGAAGCTGTATTTTTCAAAGGAATCGACCAATTCACTTGTAGTTTTCGGTATCAGATATTTTATCGACTTCAAAGACAGCTAGAAAAAAAATCAGTAGAACGAAACTTACACAGGGTGTAGAATTCAAGTTCTTCAACTTAATGGACCACTTATAATTTCAACTTTCTCGAGAAGCTGTATTTTTCAAAGGAATCGACCAATTCACTCGTATTTATCGGTATCAGATATTTTATCGACTTCAAAGACAGCTAGAAAAAATCAGTAGAGCAAAACTTACACAGGGTGTAGAATTCAAGTTTCTCAACTCAATGGACCACTTATAATTTCAACTTTCTCGAGAAGCTGTATTTTTCAAAGGAATCGACCAATTCACTTGTAGTTTTCGGTATCAGATATTTTATCGACTTCAAAGACAGCTAGAAAAAAAATCAGTAGAACGAAACTTACACAGGGTGTAGAATTCAAGTTCTTCAACTTAATGGACCACTTATAATTTCAACTTTCTCGAGAAGCTGTATTTTTCAAAGGAATCGACCAATTCACTCGTATTTATCGGTATCAGATATTTTATCGACTTCAAAGACAGCTAGAAAAAATCAGTAGAGCAAAACTTACACAGGGTGTAGAATTCAAGTTTCTCAACTCAATGGACCACTTATAATTTCAACTTTCTCGAGAAGCTGTATTTTTCAAAGGAATCGACCAATTCACTTGTAGTTTTCGGTATCAGATATTTTATCGACTTCAAAGACAGCTAGAAAAAAAATCAGTAGAACGAAACTTACACAGGGTGTAGAATTCAAGTTCTTCAACTTAATGGACCACTTATAATTTCAACTTTCTCGAGAAGCTGTATTTTTCAAAGGAATCGACCAATTCACTCGTATTTATCGGTATCAGATATTTTATCGACTTCAAAGACACCTAGAAAAAATCAGTAGAGCGAAACTTACGCAATGTGTAAAATTCAAGTTTCTCAACTCAATGGACCACTTATAATTTCAACTTTTTCGAGAACTTGTGTTTTTCAAAGGAATCGACCAATTTACTTGTAGTTTTTGGTATCAGATATTTCATCGACTTCAAAGACAGCTAGAAAAAAAATCAGTAGAACGAAACTTACACAGGGTGTAGAATTCAAGTTCTTCAACTTAATGGACCACTTATAATTCCAACTTTTTCGAGAACCTGTATTTTCCAAAGGAAATGACATGTGATATTTCATAGACTTCAAAGACAGCTATAATAATCTGTAAAAATTAGCAGATCGAAACTTTCACAAGGTGTTCAGTGAAATCATTACATCAAAAGAACTTCTGATAATCTCAACTTTTCGACAACTTTTTTTTTCCATGGAATTGGTCGATGAATATCATCTGTTTTCGGTATCAGAAGTTTGATTATCAATTATTGATCTTTGATTATAGTCTCCTCATCTGTTAGATTCCTACATTTCTGCACTGATATTTCTTAATTTTCCCAATACGCTCTTGACGTTGATTTTTCTGATTTTTAGCATTCCGTTTTGAATACGAAACCGAGTTCAAGAACTGATAGTTCAAGCAGTTTGATGTCTTCGTTCCTGGATTCGACGGTAACAGTCATTGAATTCGTGTCATCTTCAATCATAATACGGATTGTTTTTGCAGAATTCCTCACGGCGAGACGATTCTACAGATACTGACCAACCAATCACAGAATATAGGCACTTTACAGGCCAACGAATTTTTAATAACTTCCGTACTTTGTTTTAATCGAAAATACCATTAATTTACATTTACATGAATATACCGAGCTTATATATTGGATACTCTTAATGCCATTTTATCAATATTTTTGAATTATTTATCAAGTAGTATTAGTTTGATTCTGTATTTATCATTTGCTACCTTCGCTGTAAGGCATTTTAATCTAAGTTTTTCTGTATTAATAATATTAAATAATGTAGTAGATTTATTCCTCGATTACATAATTTATAGATCCGATTGCTCACATTTATTTATAACAATTTTAAACAGCAAATCAGGCGTTGATGCTCATGTTGCTGTATTTTTCTACAAATCGAAGTAGGTCTTGAGTAAATTTGTATTGTTCAAACTCTCAAACTGCTTCCTTTAGCAATTCGACGCGAAAAACTGTTGCTCCGTGTCGCGTTTTTAACAGTTGACAGTTTTTCTCATTGAACAACTCAAATTTACCAGATAGAATACAATCCTCTCGTGCATTTATTGAACAAGGAATCACACTGATTTGGAGACACCCTGTATAATCAAGGCTAGTACCTACAACAACCGAACACTACCTATACCAATATGGAAATTATCGCCATCGACAACTTTACTGAAATTATATGGGAGCCCAATATTCAACACAAATGTCGGATTAAAATAATTCTATAGCTTGGTTTTATTTGGCAAGTCCAAGAATTTTATGGTGAGTCAAACTGCTCAGGTACCTTCTTCACAGCATCGAGTTGTTAGGTAAATGTACCTGTATGTACAGAGTGTCAAAACTTATGAGCACACATGTCAACCGATTTCTTTCATGGTGAAAAAGATAGAATTCAAATTCCATTTCGAAGACGGAATCGGGAATTGGATATTATGAGAGCAAAAATGAGACGAGATCTTGTTGTCGATATTTCAATGAAACATTTCGATGAATACCAATATACAACACAGATTTTTCCTAAAGGTTTCACTTGTTATATTATTTCTAATTTCTTGGGGTGTTTTGGGAGCAATAGTAGTAAAAAACCTCTGATTAGCATTCTTATGATAGAAATGCCGTTTTAAAACATTATTCGCCTCTAATCTTCTGATAAAGGTGTTTGTAAGTGAAGTCACAGTAAAAATGTTGATAAAACCGCGATCAACCACCACCCTGAATCGAATAATTTTACGAGAATAACACATCAAATTTTACATCAACATTTTCAATTCCATCATCTCCCCTACCCTAAGTTGCCCCACTCCGAATCCACCCCTTCTCGGTACCCACCACAGTTCATTGATATAACCAGTGGATACGACTGATTAGAGTCAGTTCTGATCGAAGTTCTCTCCAAGAACTAGAAGGTTCGGTAGAGAGTGGCCAAATTTGTTCAGTGTAAAATTGTTTTCAACTATTCTCTTTGTACGACAATGAGGTATGTCTCAGTTTCACCGTCGAGTCTTCTAGAGTTTGTTTTATTTCGATCAGTTGGTGAAATGCGTTTTCGTGATTGTGTCATATACAGGGTGTCCCAAAGCTCGATACAAAGGTCAACAGAGGGGAGCTTTGATTGCTCAAACATACCTCAATACGAAGTCTCACCACTTTTACACCCTGATAATACACCAATGGAACATAATATTTTTTTTTCAATATATCTGTATCTGTTGACACACAAAACAGCCAGAATGGCATAAACCACTGATTTTTTCATGAGTATTCTAACTTCTTGTATTCGATGATGTTTTATCAAAATTGTGAACTATGATCACTTTACTATTGAATTTTCCAATACTTACGCTGTCAATTATTGAGTATTATTCATTATTTTTATTTTTTCTCATCTGACTAGTTTTCCGACAAAAAATCAACCTCATTTTCCCACACGGTACTATTATTTTTTCCACCAAATTGTCAACTCTACAAAAAAAAAATGTGGTTCCTTGCGAAAAATCCTACCTCGTAATCCTAATAACTGAAAAACTGTGACACTTTTTACTGCCAAATGAGCTTCCCTCTATCCTCCGTTAGTCTTTCCATCGAACTTTGGAACACCCCGTATACAAGGTGCCCTGATAGAGTAGCAGAAGATTGATATGATTCGTTGTCTGAGATAGGAACTTGAATAGGAACGTTCATGAGAGGTTATGTGTTTTCCGATTTCCTGTACCTATTTTGGACATCATAGAATTTTCATTAAAATAGGCTCAAAGAGAACTTTCGTGTGAACAAACTAGTATATTAACCAATGGGACACTTCTATACAGGGTGTTACAGAACTATGGGATCAAACTTAAATGAGGATCTGACAAGAATTCTGAAATGGGGATCTGAGAATCTAGTACAGTTCAATGCAACTAAAACTCAAGCTTGTATGTTCACCAAGAAGGCTGATCACACAATGCCCAATTTGATGATGTCGGGTACCACTGTTCCTATGAGGTCGTCAATATCCTTGCTGGGTGTCACCACCAACAGTGCTCTCTCATGGGACGATCATGTGAGGTACATTGCGAAGACTGCTTCACAAAAACTCGGTTTTCTTTTCCGTGCGAAGAGATACTTCACATCCCAGCAACTGCTTATGATCTACAAAGCACAAATTCGACCTGTCCTGGAGTACTGCTCACATGTTTGGAGCTCAGCCCCCAAACATACGCTTAAGCTCTTAGATTCAATTCAGAAGAGAGCTATTCGCCTAGTCGATGACACAACACTCACCAAATCATTGACCTCTCTAGATCATCGTAGAAAGGTCGGCGATCTCTGCCTTTTTTATAGGTACTTTCACGGTCGGTGCTCAACGGAAATATCATCTATTATGCCACCACGCGCGATTCCTAGTAGACAAACCAGACGAGCTCAAGCTGGTCACCCCTACACTGTCAGGCTCGAGACCTGTCGAACATCGCTATACCAAGCATCATTCATCAATAGAACGGCAAAGTTGTGGAATTCTTTGCCTAGTGAAGTCTTTCCTGATGCTTACAACCTCCAAACATTCAAGAAAAATTCCAACACCTTCCTTCTTTCCCAAAATTCCACCGCTGGCTAACACGATGTTCCTCGAACATCATAGGTTTCCCTTTCGTGTTGTCCACAGATAAAAAAAAAAAAAAAAAAAAGGTGTTATTCAGTGCAACAGTAGAAAACATTCAGTAGTGGGTCCCATGCCCAGAAAAGTGTTAAGACGCGTTAAAATTTAGAAAGACGGTGAATTGCCTGAATAGGATTAGCTGCATTTAATTTTAGCCTTTTGTACATGATATCATCACGACAATTATTCAAAATGTCTTTCTCCAACCTCAATAAACCGATTTAAATGTCGCACATGATTTCGGCGGATTTGACTAAAAATTTGATCCTCGTTTTGAATGATTTCAAATGCTGCTGTAATTTGTCCAACTAATACTTTACATGTCCCCACAGGAAAAAATCTAGCGATGTTAAATCGGGTGACCTAGGAGGCCTAGAAACTGCTCCACCTCTTGCAATCCAACGATGTCCAAACCGCTGATTTTTTCTTGTGCGAAGTTTTCGGTCTACGAAACTCCAGTAGAAACAGAGCGAGACTTGATTGGACGAATTCAGCATCCGAAATCATTCAAAACGAGGATCAAATTTTCAGTCGAGTTCGCCGAAATCATGTGCGACATTTAAATCGGTGTATTCAGGTTGGAAGAAGGACGTTTTGAACAATTATTGTTGTGATGATATTTATCTCTTTTCTCATCACATATGAATTTGTCCTTCTATCCTTTTGTTTCACATATTTCTAACTTCTACATTTTCTTATCCCTTCTGAGGATATTTTGGATATCCGAAAGTAGTCCATGGATATTCCGACATGAATTGGGACGTGATTTGGATATGCGGCGTCGTATGGTTGACGGTGGAAAGAAAAACTATTTCAAACCTTTCGTTGTTCAATATACACAATCGCTACCTTGTTGCAAAATATCTGTTTTTCCGTTCAGTCGACGTTTCCGAAGTATTCCTCGCCCGTTTGTCAATGCTGACCAGCTTTTCGATAGTAAAATGACGGTGACAGGACGCGGATCGTCGCGATCCTTCCCCTTTTTCGACAACCTCCAGCGGGAAGATTTCGAGTACAGGGAGTTTTTGAGGTCTCGACACTCTGTACTTCCTGGCGATCTAGTCAATCATCGAAACGGGTAAGTATAGTATAAAATATTTATATCACCTATATTCTAGACAATGATTCATGGATACGTGGTCAAATGATTAATTTTTATTAGCTACCTCTATTCATTTATTTCTTGATTTTTCTTATTGTTATCACGTTGCTCGTGTTCAATGGTCTAATAATAAGTATAATAGTCAATAATTGCATTGAACTAAACTAATTAAACTAAATTTATAACTAGTTTAGTCTAGTTTGACAGTTCAACACATTAGTCTCATGGAAATAAAGGATACTGATTTTTTTTTTTTGATGTTGAAGCTAAAAATTCTCATCGATTCTGCCCTGATATACAGGGTGAGTCAAAAATGTGTACCGAGCTTTCTGGGGGTGATAGAACATTGAAAAATAAGTGTAGTTTGATGATTAAACTCATGGCCCAAAATGCATATTGAGGGAGATATATCCTTCCAAAGTTGATAAAATTAAAATAATTTCTCCGCATAACTTCTGAACGATGAAAGCCACCTGATTGAAATTTTGTGCATGAATGTATGTTGTCAAAATACATATATATACATACACAAATACATATACAAAATACCGATGAATCTCGCGATGAATAAAATCAATCTGCTTATATCATGTAACTACAAAAACTCAAATATCTCACGAACGGCTCACTTTTTTGTATTCGAATAAGAGTACCTTTTTCATTTAATTTTCTTCGCTCCATCGAATGCTCCTGTTTTTTCACCGAAAATAATACAGGGAAAAGAGTTTTCTACAAAAAATCATGACTCACCCTCTGGAAACACCCTTTATAACAATATCAGAAATGTGGAAGTGTGACGAAAAAATGTATTTTGACAACATACATTCATGCACAAGATTTCAATCGGGTGGCTTTCATCGTTCAGAAGTTATGCGGAGAAATTATTTTAATTTCATCAACTTTGGAAGGATATATCTCCCTTAATATGCATTTTGGGCCATGAGTTTGATCATCAAACTACACTTATTTTTCAATGGTCTATCACCCCCAGAAAGCTCGGTACACATTTTTGACTCACCCTGTATATTCCTTCCTGTGACGATTTAAACTCGAATGAATAAAATGTATTTCTTTCGTTTCTCGAAATTATGTTATTGGACGTACAAAACTCCTATACCCTGTATATTATTATTCTAGCAATGATCGCTACGATCCTCTGATCGATGGGATACAAGGGGAAACAGTTACTGCCAATTTGTTCAGTATCGATGATGGCGGAAAATCAGAAGATCGATTGGCCAAATTACTGGAAAATTCCCGATCCACTCGATTGTCTCTTTCTTTTAGAAAACCACAGGAGGATTTCAGGTATATGAATCACGAATGAATTTGTCATTTGATTATACAGTTTTTTTGCAAGCCAGGATGATGGAGTGACGGAATATGAGAATGGATGTTATTTGGAAATTAAATTGCGAATAATTTCTAACCAGGAACCAGGATAAATAGTATCTATGTTGTGAAATATTAGTGAATCATTCGGCATTTTGTGTCCTTGTTTCTAAAAAATAAGAATGAAAATTATAATAATCCGCTCCAAAATATCACTGAGCTTGAAATCGAACCAGTGTCACCTTGTTTTTCAAAAAATTTGGATGACAGATATATTTAACAGATATGATATGATATTCAACAAATGAAGATAATGTTTTCATAATATCGCAGAGAAAAGTCACAGAGAATTTCTCTTTCAGGTATCTGAAGGTTAATTTTCAAGCTAGTGACAGTTTGGGACAACATAAATCAGCAAATATATTGAGATGATTATTATAATTTCTATTTAATTTCAGAAACAAGGGTGAATCTCATAAAATGTGTGAAAATGAATATGCCACCTTCTCGATTAACTTACTGACAGTATAAGTAAATCAATTGAACACATAATATATGATATATATGATTACTGTGACATTTTGCCTACTGAATTTCCGTCCGGGAAGTTTAGAAATCAGTTTCAAAAATAGAAATGATTCGATTTCACGACTGAAAACTAGTAAGAATTATTGCTATAAGTTCATTCTTTTTTTTTTCTCAATTGCCATTGATGTTATAACGAGTTTTTCTGAGGTTACCACGATTGGAAAGAAACTATGAGTTCAAAAATTTTCAAAAAAATCATGATTATCTCTTACTATGACACTAATATGTCTTGTGAAATTGAAAGAAATCTGGTATGTAGTTTCCGAGAAAAATCGAAAAATCATGAAAAATGCATTTTATTTTTTTCATGGAAAACTGTGAACCAGATTTTCTTGAAAATTTCAGAGAATGTTTTATTTGTATACTCAAATAGCTCTAATTTATTTCATAATTCCCGTTTATATTCCCATTGGGTTATATGAACCTAAAATTCGATAAGAATCAAAAAGAAATACTTTTCGCAGTAGTCACAATATGTATCAGATTTCCACGGAACTAAAAATAAATATTATCGCACTTCTAGATTCCAAGGTACTTTACCAGCTGACAGTCGAGATAGAACTCCGCACGCTGTACTGACAGAAGAACTGACGAATTTTCATCCAGCCTATGATAACATGGTGTCAGAAATGATGGCCACCAGAAGATACTGAAAGTCGAAATTCAACCTGTCCCCAGTCAACACGCGACCTCTAGGTATAGAAATAAACACCTATTATAGTAGTAGTAGAAGTAGATTAGTCGATTAGTCTCTCAAAAAAATTATATTTTTGACATTTTCGACTTTTCCAGTTCCCACGTGTACCCTGTATATTATATTTCTAGCTTCCATCGTCGGGACCAGTATCATCTTCGAAGCATCGAGTGGATGGGGAATTATTCGATGATCGGAAGTCCGAGTGCCTATTCGGCGAAAAATCCTCTACTCGTCCGATATTTTTTTTTCTTTCGTAAACCGCTTTGGTATTCCAGGTAAAGTAAAAAATATCCATAGTCAGCATGCTGCGCGTATCAATTTATCAGCTGATGGACGTTTCTGCGCTATTACTTGCAAACTAGGATGATAAAATATATAAATAGGAAATTGGATGTCATTTTTGGAAACTATATCTTTGAAAATTTTGATTTTTCTGAAGCGTAAATAGAAAGTGAACCTGAACCAGAGCAAACAGTACATAAGTATTTAAAAATATTCAAATGATACTACATATTTTAAGAAAAGAAGACTATACGAACTAACTTTTTTGACAGTCAACTTTGGGCACTTTCCTTGCTACTAATTATCCGCAAAAATAATTAAAATTTTCAACACCTTGTAACTGAAGCCCTAATCATTTTCAGTCATGAATTTATACAGCTTTTTTTCTTAACATAGTCTCAGGAAGACGTCATTCAAATATTTCAAAAGTACTCATGTTACACCCTGTATAATGATGTCATGACTACTAAATTTCCATCAGAATCAAAAAGAAATGCATCAGTAGTAGTATGTAATTATTGAGTACCTAAATATTATTATCCTTCTAGAGTGCAAGATATTTTTCCAGCTGTCAGTTAGAGATTGGAAACGAAAGGTCCAGTTGATTGCCGCCATGAAGTTCTGAATTTCAAAATTCCTCAGTCTTAGTCTTTCTCAACTCTAGGCATAGTCGAACACAGGGTGGTCCAGACTATACTAGTGATATTTCAACATTGTACATTATGATCAACTCAATGGAAACTTCCCCCGTCAACCACATAATTATTTTCTCAGAAATTTCATAGCACTTAAAAGAAAATTCCAGGGATCAAATTGGGTCTGAGATTAGGACAGACAAAATAGCAACAGCAGCAGAGGAAAAAACTTTGTGTAAAATTATAAATTTATATTTTATTAATTAATTTGTATCATTTGAATGAACGTTCACAAAATGTTCCGGTAGTAGTTGTCAAGTTTGAAAAGTAAAATATTCCTTAGTTCATTTCTACTTTTATATTCATTGTAGTATTTCTTGTAATAAAATCTGGTTGCATTATCATTGTATATTACTTTCCCTAATCCAACAACTCTTCGTATAAAGGAAACGCGATATTTTATCTCAAGCTCGAGCACCAATCAAAAAAAATTGGGATATATTGAATCATTTGGAAGGTAATGAAGTCTTCGAGTCATGGGTGTTAGTAAATACAGGATGTTCCATTTGAAAAAGTCGACTTCTTTGAGTTTATTCATACTGTGTTTTGACGCACTACTTTTCATACCTATCCTGTATAATATAAATTCAAGCTGCTGTAAAATTTGCAGCTTTCTGTCATCACTGACCAGAAAAATTTCGCAATTTGGAATTATGCTGTTTTTGCCTTCGAAAATCAAAAATTAAGTCATATGTCAGAAGCAGTATAGGATATTCTATAGCAAAAATGCTCAGAATCTTTCGGAGAGTCCGAAAACTCAAAAATATACAGGGTCTTCCATTTGAAATTTCAAAGTGACTTTTAGTAACACCAGATCTGGCAACAGTGCACAGGTGAAAATGCATCCCACAAGCGTAACAAAAATTCAAAAAATAAATTCCTCTCCGTTCTCTGGATACTTCTAATACGCGATCGAGTTTGACTAAACCGATTATCAAGATTTGGATAATTTCATGTGTTTTCGAACTCGTAATATCTGGTTATTCGTTCAGTGATAATTTGAATTCATTTCGTGAAAATGAACTTTCATGGCAATAAAAATAAATCGCCATCGAATTGAAAGTAAAAAATTTATTGAGGTACCGTTTCTATCACTTTCATTTCCGCCCTGTATCACGTAATTATGTTCGTTTCGCAAAAAAGTGAGTTACTAATGAAGCAATCGTAACTCTATCGCCAAAGAAAACTGAGATATTTGGCAAATGTATCGAAAATTGGACACACACTGTACATGCGAGAATACAGTTCAAAAAATTATCGTGGATTATAAAAACGTCCCCAAAAAAAAGCAGACCTTGAATACTGACTGTATCGAACAGATTCAGTTGCTGACATCATGTCTTGATGAACTTTGATAATTTTGTAAGTTTCGTTCTTTGATCAAAAAGTTGATGAGTCTGAAACATCATGTTTGGTAACGTTTCAACTGTTTCGCAGTGCATTCCGTCAGCGAAATTACACTTGCGATTATTTTAAACCTAATTGTCAGGAATCATATATTTTTAATAGAACAAACTGCATATTTTCAAGTAATTAATCTTCGAAAGAAATCATGGACCAAGGTGGAAACGATGAATACCAGGATGAGGAAACATTACGGTAAGTTATTCCACACTTTATTCAAACAAGAATATCACAATCTTCATTCTCCACTTACGTTAAATACACTCATAATGCCCTAGGGTGTTATAAGCTATCAAGCCCGCTCATAATGCCCGCTATCCTATAGTTGTCTGATATATATATATATATATATATATATATATATTACATGACAGTAATATTATTTCTATCATCCATTTATGTTGACAGTGTCATAAACACTTAACAAAGGGGACCTGCTTGCTTTCTGGTTAGGTTAGGTTAGGTTATATGTTCTGTTGCATGTCCAACGCCATCTGACGGCAAAAGATCTACCAAAGACAATGCCGCCAACTTATAAACATCTACCAACGGAAGGAGATCTGCTTCAATCAAAGTCAAATCAAATTTCATTTTATCTGGCCTCTCTAGAGTTTTCATTTGAGATAGAGTCATATATCCAGCAGATCTGTAGCTTTGAGCTATTGTGGTTGTAAACCATAGGTTTAGATGGCGCTGAACATGCAACATCACATGTTATGGTCGTGACCTGTTTCCAGCGTATTAATGAAAAAATGGATACCAATCAAAATTCTACATGTTCAAACAGCTTATAGAACTTTTCGGTGATTCTTGTTCATCTAGTTTCCAACAGAAAAAGTGTTTTGCATTTATAGTTGTGACAAATGTCAAAGTCACAATAGCTGTCACTGTCATGACTATATAGATTGGATATTATTACAATTGGACAATCCCGACGAATACCAAAAGTGAGTTTCCTCTTTCTTATTGCAAATGAGGTGAACGGAAAAATCTCGTGACCAACTCGTATATTGAATAGAGATTAATACAGGGTGTCCCTCCGGAAACTGTATCGATCCATGTATGGAAAACTATTAGTAGGGCGAAGTTGCAAATTTGGTACTATACTACTGTTGATAGGGGCAATTCGGCTAGAATATTTTCCAGGCGTTGGATATTTCTGGTAGTACCGGAAGTTGAATCAACTTGCTTATTTTAAACAGGATAACCCATATTTTATTTCAGTTTTAGTTTCTAGGAAGAATTGTATTCCAATTTTTTGAAAAAGACAATTTTATAAAAGGTTACCCTCATTCTCAATTTTGAATTCATATGATATTATAAAAATAGAGGGTTTCCAGTTGAAAATTTTTGGTTTCTGATATCCCTGTATTAATTTATTGTACAAATATCAACACAGTATACTAAATTTCCTTCTATAAGGAAACCAACCCCGATCGAATGATTGAAAATTTCATAACAGAGAAATTGATTTTTCATACGATTCCAAATTCGTCGAAAACAGTTAGACTTAGGTATAGGACATTATTCATGAAACTTGCCTGGAATTCTTCGAAAAAATCTAAAAATTGAACAATATATAGGGTGTTCCATTTAAAATGAGCGAGTTGATTCAACTTCCGGTACGACGACAGCAGTTTGCCCTTCCCATTGTTTTCCACACACCGATCGATGCAATTCCCGGAGGACACCCTTGTTTACTGATTGTTCTATCAGCCAGCAGCTGATTAGGCGCAACTTGGAGCTGTTCGACGCCAATCAGAGAGTGCCTGTTAGACGTCCTCCAGGCGCTCCACCGATCACTGTCAACGAATTATTCCTCGAGCATCAAAGACGCGAAGCAGAATATCGTGCAGCTGCAGCTGCAAGAAGCGGCCGCCAATATGCTGCGCAAGCCGCGCCTCTTTCCAGCAGTTACCACGGATATCTCAGGTGATGCATTCGAAATACTAGCGCGAAAAGTCCGAAAACTCCGATAAACCTTACCGGTTCGTGATGTGCATACTATTCTTTCATAGTATTTTCCTTCTAGCGACCAGGTGGATGATCATCCAAATCCGAACCGAATACAGTTTGATCAACCGCCGCTCTCCAGGCCCAATCAACGAATGATCCAATCCCAGAATCAGGATTACGTGAATTACCAATATATCCAGCCCACTGCGCCTACTAGTCAGCAACAGCTACAGCAGCAGCTGGAGCTAGAGCAGCAGCAGCAGCATTATCATGGAAGACAGCAGGAGCAGCATAGGTAAGGTTCCCAATCAACGAATATAATACCAGGTGACCACGAGGAATCTTCTTGAAAAAAATTAAATTTTAAAATTAGTTCAAATGGAGTTACTTCGTCTTCAACATCACATATGTTTAGAGGTCTCCATTAATGAGTTGTTCGATTCTTTCAAAATTTCTCACAGATGCAGCTCTCCACAAAAATGATACTATTTCAAAATCCAATTCAGTGAAGTCACAATTTCTCAGGATTTGCTGGTGGGACCTACAAGTTTTCTAAAAATTCATCACAACTTCTGATCCACAAACTTCTCACGATGATTTCGGATATCCTAAGGAAATTTCTATTTTCTTGTATCAGGAATTTTCCCAATCACCCAGTCGTAGTCGCCACCCATATGACCACCAGCTCGCCACCAGGGGTTGGACGAACTCAACCACCTTTCCAATCACAAAGTCATCAACCTTACCAATCACGAAATCTTCAAGCTCATCAATCACCATATCAGCCCCCAGCTCAGAATCATCAAGCTCACCATTCACGAAATCAGCTAGCTTACCATCCGCAAATTCGGCCACCTTACCAATCACAAAATCAGCAAGTACACCAACCTCAAGTTCATGGAGCTTACCAATCATGGAACCAGTCTGCTCACCAATCACAGAATCAGCAAACTCACCACAGAAGATTTCGGAAAGGTTACCAACCACAAAATCAGCAATGGCACCATTCACAAAATCAGCAATGGCACCATTCACAAAATCAGCAATGGCACCATTCACAAAATCATCAAGCTTACCAAATGCAACATCAGCAAGCTTACCAAACACAAAATCAGCAAACATACCAATCTCCAAAGCATCGAAGTCGACAGACACAAAATCAGCAAACATACCAATCACCTGATCATCGAGCTTACCAATCACGAAATCAGCAAGGTCCTCGATTATGGAATCAAGAAGCTCTAGAGCAACCACTCCAACCACTAAATCAGCAAGGTGTGACACCACGAAATCAACAAGCGCAGCATTTTGCCGGCGAATCTGGGAAGCACCATTATGTCGCAGCAGCTGACAAGCAGCATTATATCGTAACACCTGATGAGCAGCATTCTGCTGGAGAATCTGACAAGCAGCAGCCTACCAGCACAGCTGACGAACAGCAAACTTTCGGAAGAGCATACGAAAAGCATTCTGCCAGTATACCTATCAAGCGGTATTCTCCAAGAGAATCTAACAGGCAGCGTTCTGTTGAAATATCTGGAGAGCAGCTTTCAGCTGGAGAATCTAAAAAGCAGCATTCTGTCGAAGCAGCTGACCAGCAGCAATCTGACGTAACATCTGATAAGCAGTTTTCTGTCGGAATATTTGGTGAGCAGCATTCTGCAGGAGGATCTGACAAGCATCAGCCTACCGAAACAGCTGCTGGCGAATCTGAAAAGCAGCATTCTGTCGAAGCAGCTGAAAAGCAGCAATCTAACGTAACATCTGACGAGCAGCAGTCTGTCGGAACAACTGAAGAGCAGCAATCTACCGAAACATCTGATAAGCAGCATTCTGACGGTGAATCAGTAAAGCACCATTCTGTCGAAGCAGCTGACCAGCAGCAATCTGACGTAACATCTGATAAGCAGTTTTCTGTCGGAATATCTGGTGAGCAGCATTCTGCAGGAGGATCTGACAAGCATCAGCCTACCGAAACAGCTGCTGGCGAATCTGAAAAGCAGCATTCTGTCGAAGCAGCTGAAAAGCAGCAATCTAACGTAACATCTGACGAGCAACAGTCTGTCGGAACAACTGAAGAGCAGCAATCTACCGAAACATCTGACAAGCAGCATTCTGACGGTGAATCAGTAAAGCACCATTCTGTCGCAGCAGCTGACCAGCAGCAATCTGACGTAACATCTGATAAGCAGTCATCTGTCGAAACATCTGATGAGCAGCATTCTGCCGGAGAATCTGACAAGCATCAGCCTCCCGAAACATCTCATAAGCAGCATTCTGCTGGAGAATCTGACAAGCAGCAGCCTACCAGCACAGCTGACAAACAGCAAACTTCTGGAAGACCATACAAAAAGCATTCTGCCAAAAAATCTAAGAAGCAGCATAATGCCAGGAAATCTGGCAAGCGGTATTCTGCCAGAGAATCTGACAAGCAGCGTTCTGTTAAAATATCTGGAGAGCAGCCTTCAGCTGGAGAATCTAAAAAGCAGCATTCTCCCGAAGCAGATGTCCAGCAGCAATCTGACGTAACTGATAGGCAGCATTCTGTCGGAATATCTGGTGAGCAGCATTCTGCAGGAGGATCTGACAAGCATCAGCCTGCCGAAACAGCTGATGAACAGCAATCTGACGTAACAACTGACAAGCAGCAATCTGCCGAAATATTTGATGAGCAGCATACTGTCGCAGGATCTGGAGAGCAGCACTCTGCCGGACAATCTGAAGAGCTTCCTTCTGCTGAACCATCTGGAGAGCTTCATTCTGCTGAACCACCTGATGAACAGCATTTTGCTGGGCCATCTAGAAACCTTCATTCTGTTGAATCATCTGGAGAGCAGCATTTTGCTGGGCCATCTAGAAAGCTTCATTCTGTTGAATCATCTGAAGAACAGCATTCTATCGGACAATCTGAAGAGATCCCTTCTGCTGAACCATCTGGAGAGCTTCATTCTGCTGAACCATCTGAAGAACAGCATTTTGCTGAACCATCTGGAGAGCTTCATTCTGCTAAACCATCTGAAGAACAGCATTTTGCTGGGTCATCTAGAAAGCTTCATTCTGTTGAATCATCTGGAGAGCAGCATTCTATCGGACAATCTGAAGAAATCCCTTCTGCTGAACCATCTGGAGAGCTTCATTCTGCTGAACCATCTGAAGAACAGCATTTTGCTGGGCCATCTAGAAAGCTTCATTCTGTTGAATCATCTGGAGAGCAGCATTCTATCGGACAATCTGAAGAGCTTCCTTCTGCTGAACCATCTGGAGAGCTTCATTCTGCTGAACCACCTGAAGAACAGAATTTTGCTGGGCCATCTAGAAACCTTCATTCTGTTGAATCATCTGGAGAACAGCATTCTATCGGACAATCTGAAGAGATCCCTTCTGCTGAACCATCTGGAGAGCTTCATTCTGCTAAACCATCTGAAGAACAGCATTTTGCTGGGTCATCTAGAAAGCTTCATTCTGTTGAATCATCTGGAGAGCAGCATTCTATCGGACAATCTGAAGAGATCCCTTCTGCTGAACCATCTGGAGAGCTTCATTCTGCTGAACCATCTGAAGAACAGCATTTTGCTGGGCCATCTAGAAAGCTTCATTCTGTTGAATCATTTGGAGAGCAGCATTCTATCGGACAATCTGAAGAGCTTCCTTCTGCTGAACCATCTGGAGAGCTCCATTCTGCTGAACCATCTGAAGAACAGCATTTTGCTGAACCATCTGGAGAGCTTCATTCTGCTGAACCATCTGAAGAACAGCATATTGCTGTGCCATCTAGAAAGCTTCATTCTGTTGAATCATCTGGAGAACAGCATTCTATCGGACAATCTGAAGAGATCCCCTCTGCTGAACCATCTGGAGAGCTTCATTCTGCTGAACCATCTGAAGAACAGCATTTTTCTGAACCATCTGGAGAGCTTCATTCTGCTGAATCATCTGAAGAACAGCATTTTGCTGAACCATCTGGAGAGCTTCATTCTGCTAAACCATCTGAAGAACAGCATTTTGCTGGGTCATCTGGAAAGCTTCATTCTGTTGAATCATCTGGAGAGCAGCATTCTATCGGACAATCTGAAGAGATCCCTTCTGCTGAACCATCTGAAGAACAGCATTTTGCTGGGCCATCTAGAAAGCTTCATTCTGTTGAATCATTTGGAGAGCAGCATTCTATCGGACAATCTGAAGAGCTTCCTTCTGCTGAACCATCTGGAGAGCTTCATTCTGCTGAACCATCTGAAGAACAGCATTTTGCTGAACCATCTGGAGAGCTTCATTCTGCTGAACCATCTGAAGAACAGCATATTGCTGTGCCATCTAGAAAGCTTCATTCTGTTGAATCATCTGGAGAACAGCATTCTATCGGACAATCTGAAGAGATCCCTTCTGCTGAACCATCTGGAGAGCTTCATTCTGCTGAACCATCTGAAGAACAGCATTTTTCTGAACCATCTGGAGAGCTTCATTCTGCTGAACCATCTGGAGAACAGCATTCTGCTGAACCATCTGGAGAGCTTCATTCTGCTAAACCATCTGAAGAACAGCATTCTGCTGGGCCATCTAGAAAGCTTCATTCTGTTGAATCATCTGGAGAGCAGCATTCTATCGGACAATCTGAAGAGATCCCTTCTGCTGAACCATCTGGAGAGCTTCATTCTGTTGAATCATCTGGAGAACAGCATTTTGCTGGGCCATCTGGAAAGCTTCATTCTGTTGAATCATCTGGAGAGCAGCATTCTATCGGACAATCTGAAGAGCTTCCTTCTGCTGAACCATCTGGAGAGCTTCATTCTGCTGAACCATCTGGAGAGCTTCATTCTGCTGAACCATCTGGAGAGCTTCATTCTGCTGAACCATCTGAAGAACAGCATTTTGCTGAACCATCTGGAGAGCTTCATTCTGCTAAACCATCTGAAGAACAGCATTTTGCTGGGTCATCTAGAAAGCTTCATTCTGTTGAATCATCTGGAGAGCAGCATTCTATCGGACAATCTGAAGAGATCCCTTCTGCTGAACCATCTGGAGAGCTTCATTCTGTTGAACCATCTGGAGAGCTCCCTCCTGTTGAATCATTCGAAGAACAGCATATTGCTGTGCCATCTAGAAAGCTTCATTCTGTTGAATCATCTGGAGAACAGCATTCTATCGGACAATCTGAAGAGATCCCTTCTGCTGAACCATCTGGAGAGTTTCATTCTGCTGAATCATCTGGAGAAGAGCATTCAATCGGACAATCTGAAGAGCTTCCTTCTGCTGAACCATCTGGAGAGCTTCATTCTGCTGAACCATCTGGAGAGCTTCATTCTGCTGAACCATCTGAAGAACAGCATTTTGCTGAACCATCTGGAGAGCTTCATTCTGCTAAACCATCTGAAGAACAGCATTTTGCTGGGTCATCTAGAAAGCTTCATTCTGTTGAATCATCTGGAGAGCAGCATTCTATCGGACAATCTGAAGAGATCCCTTCTGCTGAACCATCTGGAGAGCTCCATTCTGTTGAACCATCTGGAGAGCTCCCTCCTGTTGAATCATTCGAAGAACAGCATATTGCTGTGCCATCTAGAAAGCTTCATTCTGTTGAATCATCTGGAGAACAGCATTCTATCGGACAATCTGAAGAGATCCCTTCTGCTGAACCATCTGGAGAGTTTCATTCTGCTGAATCATCTGGAGAAGAGCATTCAATCGGACAATCTGAAGAGCTTCCTTCTGCTGAACCATCTGGAGAGCTTCATTCTGCTGAACCATCTGGAGAGCTTCATTCTGCTGAAACATCTGAAGAACAGCATTTTGCTGAACCATCTGGAGAGCTTCATTCTGCTAAACCATCTGAAGAACAGCATTTTGCTGGGTCATCTAGAAAGCTTCATTCTGTTGAATCATCTGGAGAACAGCATTCTATCGGACAATCTGAAGAGCTTCCTTCTGCTGAACCATCTGGAGAGCTTCATACTGCTGAACCATCTGGAGAGCTTCATTCTGCTGAAACATCTGAAGAACAGCATTTTGCTGAACCATCTGGAGAGCTTCATTCTGTTGAATCATCTGGAGAGCAGCATTTTGCTGGGCCATCTAGAAAGCTTCATTCTGTTGAATCATCTGGAGAGCAGCATTCTATCGGACAATCTGAAGAGATCCCTTCTGCTGAACCATCTGGAGAGCTTCATTCTGCTGAACCATCTGAAGTACAGCATTTTGCTGGCCCATCTAGAAAGCTTCATTCTGTTGAATCATCTGGAAAGCAGCATTCTATCGGACAATCTGAAGAGATCCCTTCTGCTGAACCATCTGGAGAGCTTCATTCTGTTGAATCATCTGGAGAACAGCATTTTGCTGGGCCATCAAGAAAGCAGCTTTGTGACGGAACATCTGAGGTGCAGCTCGTTGCTGGACCATCTGAAGAGCTGCATTCTGTCCAGCAAAATGAAGATAATAGGTATAGTATTTATATAATTCTGATTTCTTTTCATTTCGATTCCTCGAAGGCATCTTGTCAGGTAGAAGGGAATATAATAATATTTTTCTCAGTAGTTATTGCCCTGATGAGCTCGGAAAGGGTATTATTGAATCTTCCACGTGTGAAAAATTTTCGTCACGATTCGTCTTATGTTAAATTCCAACGAAAAGAAGCCCCTCTTTATATATACTTACGTTCGAAAAACATCGTGCTAGCCAGCGGTGGAATGTTGGGAGAAAAGGGAGGTATTGGAATTCCTCTTGAAAATTCGGAGAAAGCATCAGGAAAAACTTCTCTAGGCAAATATTTCCATAACTTTGCCATTCTGTTGACGGGATGATCGAGGGTTGGTCAGCCTGATCTAGTTTGTCTACCTGTAATGTCGCTCACTTTTCTGTGATGTTCTGAAGGGTGAATGCTTTTGTGATTGGCATGACAAAAATCGTTACGCACATCAGATCGATCTGACTCTATACGATATTCATAACCGTCAATTTTTATTCTTGAAAAAAGATTTATACTTCTGTTTCTATTCAAATTTCTTTGAAACTTTCTTATTTTCAGCTCACGCGACGTGACGCCACGTTCGGTGTATAGAAGCATAGATGAACCATACAAGTTCATCTATGATAGAAGAGAGGTTAGAGCTAAAATAAATGAAATGTTTCATAGGGGCCTTAACAACCCATCGAGGGTCGAACTAGATAAACTTTACGTTCTTAACTGTATGAAAACCTGAGCTATTTGTACTTGACGCATTGAAGAACACTGATCATCCAGAGTAAAAACAAACAGTGTATGCGCAAGATGAGATGGAAAATATTGAAGACAAATGTTGGGAATAGGTAATGGAGAAATTTGGCATGAATTTTGGACATATGAATTTTCATAAACGTGTTTTCTCGAGAACTACTGGATTGAATTCCAAAAACAAGGAAGCGTTACTGAGAGATTTCGATCACCTTCAAAAGGAGGTATCACTCGACCCCTTATCCCATTTGAGATTCAAGGGTTGGAGCTCACCCCTCCGAGGTGTTTGAAGTGAACAAGTTGAAAACATGCGCGAAATATTTCCCCATCGAAATGAAAATCGACTGGTTCGAGCGTTTTTTTTTTCTAAGAACGATAACTATGTCAAATCGGCCTTGTTTCGTTTTCATTGGGCCACCAAGTATATATACGATATTGTTGAATTCTGACATAGGTATTGAATCTTCTCGGCCGAAAAAGCAACTTCTACAAGTTCCAAAATGTTTATTAAGACACTGAGATGAAGGAGTTGAATTGGCTCTAGACCACCCGGTATAGTAACTCATTTGCGCATACACTTGTGGTTTATTGACTTTTGAAAACACGTCTGGTGGCAGTTTTCTCTGATATGCCCTTTCAAGAAGCGATCAAATGTTTATAAATAAATGTGAATAATAAGTGTAAATTAAGTGAAACTAATTTTACAATATTTGCTGTGTAATATGTACATATTTACTTTTATACAAAAAAAGTAGTCAAAATTATAACTGAGGTATTGTTTTTTTTTACAATGGGCGAAAAAAAAATCGATTACTTTCATGTCAAATCTGTAGATTCAATATGCATTGATATTGAATTTTATCCATTATATTCATTATTTTTACAATATTTTCTGTAAAGTGATATACCATACATTATTGTTTTTAAACAAAACTAAATCTGTAAAACAGTGAAAATTATAACATTTTCCATGATTCTCGAATAAAATAGGATTAGAATTATATTAGAGTTGGATTCTTTCATTTCAAATCTGTACTTTTGATATAAATTGACAATAAATTTTGACATTATATCTATGATTTATTGTTTCTGGAAATCCCATTCAACGCTTGTGCAAATCATAGAAAGCATTTTTGTAAAAATAAATTATATTTCATTTATCATTAATGTAATCTATAAAAAAAGTCAGGGAAAAAATGAGGAGGATTAGAGAAGTTCAATAGCAACAGCGGGTTGGAAGAACTCTCTGCATAATATGAAATATTTATGATAACTTATTTTACCTAGATTTCACTCATATTTCTCATTCATTCTAAACAATGAATTTGATGAAATATTACTTTCTGACACTTGCATTCGAATAATGCTCAGCTTCTCGATTGAAAAAAAAACACACAGGTATATGCAAAGAAAATTAAAATTAAATATTGAAATTAAATAATGAATCTTTTACAGATTTTTGTGATTTTCTGTCCTCGTTTCTAAAAATGAAAGAAAAAGTCATAATAATTATTTCAATATATTTGGAGTATTTCAGAAAATTGATTGTTTTGATATTAAGTAAATATCTTTCCTCCTCGATCAACCTATACACAGTATTTAAATTATGAAAAATGATAATAATATCATAATTGAAATAATCAAATATTAAATTCCAATCTCTTTTGTTGCGTCACACCACAGAAGACGTATTCGATAGCATAGTCACAAAAAGTCGGTTTCTTGTTCCCTGCGAAGAAGTACAAAGCGCAAAGAAGTCTTTCCTGATGCTTACAACCTCCTAACTTTCAAGAAAAAATCCAACACCCAAAATTCCACCTCTGGCTAACACGATGTTCCTCGAACATTATAGGTTTCCCTTTCGTGTTGTCAATAGATAAAAAAATCGACCTGTCCTGGAGTGAAGCTCTTAAAATCTATTCAAAAGAGAACTATTCGCCTAGTCGGTGATACTGTACTCAATTCATTCACCTCTCTAAAGAACATCGTAGAAAGGTCAGCGATCTCTGCCTTTTTTAAAGACACTTCCACGGTCGGTGCTCAACGGAAGTCTCATTTATCGTTCCAGCACTAGGGATACCAGGTAGAGAAACAAGACGAGTTCATTATCAAACTCGGTACGTTCCGAACTTCGATCTATCATTAATCGGTAAAGTGGCAAAGTTTTGGAATTTTCTTTGCCTAGTGAAGTCTCTCCTAATGTTTACTACCTCCAAACTGTCGAGAAGATATCCAATACCTTCCGTCTCTGCCAACATCCCACCGCTGGCTAACACGATGTTCCTAGAACATCACAGGATTTCCTTTCGTGTTGTCAAAAAATTGAAAAAAAACCCTACCAAACTTGCAGGCATAGAAATCAAAGTACACATGGCATTTGTTTAGTATTTTAGCTTAATATTGTGCACTAAGAATAATTTCACGATTTTTTACATTCGAGTAATATCTACCATTCATGCATAAATAATTCAAAACAAAACTTTTTTTTTACTTTTCAGTCAATGTTGACAGTAACGCGTGTTTTTTTTTTAGTTTCTAGTCATTTTGAGTGGAACACACTTATTTCAACCGGTGTAGCTAATCTACTTGGTTGAAAATAAGCTTGAATAGAATCATATAAAAATATACTAATGTAATTTTTGTACAAAAAAATAATCTCGTCAAAATAAAGTGCTTTGGTCGTGAGTTTTTAGGGGGGGGACAGGTCCTATTGCCCCTCCCCTGTATCCGCATCTGACCTTCCTCCAGTAAAAACAATATCTTGAAAAAGCGTATTCGTGTAGTTCCACTACACGAATACCATATTTCATCCATTTCATAAAATTGCAACCAAGTAAACCAGTCCTTCTCCTGAAGATGGTAACATTCAGGGAAATTATTTCGAATTCCACAATCGCGAATATCAGCGATTTCAATAACAATAACAGAGTAGTAAATCGAAAGCATGTCCTATACGCTGAACTGTGTTGAAAGGAAAGTTCACCCACATATCAGTCTTTAATCTATGGTTTAGCTTACCTTCCTCAGTGGAATTCCAAGACTCTGCACCCTCTACAGGTATACAAGTTGCCCCACCCTACAAATTCACCCCTTCTTGACACCCTTAGTATAAATACAGTGGAAATCGAATATAGCTCAGTTCTTTGATAGTTTCCAAGTTTATCAGCATATTCGGTATTATTTATAAAGTGCAACAAAATGTCAAACAACCATTATGTGGTGAAAGACGTTCGTAAAAATAAGGGTGTCCTGTACAATGGACCACAGGAAGCAGGGTAAGTCCTAATTCTCCCTTGTTTTAGTCAACAAGCAGAGCCCACTCTCGATTTAATTTCAGAAAAATGTTATTTTCCAAGTGAAATCGGTGTAACTCGAACGTATTTTTCATAAAATAGAGATTTTAAGGAACAATGTATAGCTCTTCCTGTACAGGGTGTTGCCGAAATACGTATTTAGGCTTTGCTATATATTATTGTGGTTTTTAGGTATTACTCTAGTAATAGTAACTAGTGTAATAGTAACTTTGATGTTCGGAAAGCAGTTTTAAAACAAATTCAAAAACCTTGATACCTTTCTAATCTGATCTAACAAAGTCGTGTGGAAATAATTCGTTTCAACAATGTTCTGTTCGTTCGAAAAAAAATATGATTTGGTCCAGATCTAGCATGTTGTTCATCGAACTCGAATTTTGTACCAAACTTTTTCTACCTTCCAGCCAGAACCAAAACCTGCTACCTGCAGGCTACCCAGCCGGTAGGCCTATTTCTCTCGCAGGCCAGGCACCGACAGTCATGCCTAATATTTTCGAGGCGCAAAATCATGCTGCTGCATTCTGCCAGAACCCGCCGATTGCTGGACCATCCGGATTGCAACGTTCCAGACAACTTGCCGGCAATAGGTAAGATTAAGACTTCACATGTCTACCCAGGAAGAAATCTAGCGATGTTGAATCGGGTGATCTAGGAGGCCAAGAAACTGCTCCACCTCTGGCAATCCGACGGTGCCCAAACCGCTGTTTTTTTTCTATGTGAAGTCTTTGGTCTACGAGACTCCAGTAGAAACAGAGCAAGACTTGATTGGACGAATTACAGCAGCATTTGAAATCATTCAAAACGAGGATCAAATTTTTAGTCAAGTCCGCCGAAATCATGTGCAACTTTTAAATCGGTCTATTCGGGTTGGAGGAAGACATTTCGAACAATTGTTGTGATGATATCATGTATAAAAGGCGAAAATTGAATGCATTTAGTCCTATTTAGGCAATTCATCGTCTTTCTCAATTTTAACGCGTCTTTTGACACTTTTTGAAGTGATTCAATAGACCTGAGGAACTGATATAATCAGCTGACTTCCTCTGAATATCTTGAGAGACTCTTAGCTCTTGTTGTTGATCAATACGTCCAGAAACTGCATATTCCAAGCTGATCACATATTATACAGAGTTGTGCAAAACTCCAGAATAAAATTACAAGTATTCGACTAGTTACAAAAAACCAACAAATCTGAGCAAAAGAAAATTAAAGGGCATGGTAAGATTTAATTTTTCACGAGCTTTTCAATGACTCTGAATATGTCCAATGTAAAGTCAATTCACGTGTTGAAGAGTTTTTTTTCAAGTCACGAGTGGTGGAGATAATTATTTTATTCGGAACTTTTTTCAATTCAATTATTTGATCTGGTGGAATTCAGTGAAAATTGTTACAACTGGAAAGGCCAATTATGTTCTTGAAGATAAATTCTGACTTCAATTTGATTCATACGATACTAGTTTTGAAAAGTAGATCAATGAAAATAACCCAAACGTCTTATATAAACTATCTGAACATGTCGTTAATACGAAATCGATCTATCTATTCTTCAGAATCTCTCAACTCTCGATGGCAATCAACTACTTTTTAGTACCCTCCGATATTTCTTCGAATCCTTTGAATGGAAATTAATTGAAAATTGCTTATTTTCAGCTCCAGCAGCCAGGCCGATAATGTGAAAGAACCTGTATACTCTCAGCAAACTCGAGGCAAAGTTAATGAGATGTTTGGAGGAGGCCCATTGGAGAAAGATCTCGATGTACTTTACGACCACTTCATGGGAAAAAAACAATAATATGTTTATATACATTATATACTTGTGTTCGTTCCAAATTTTGTATTTTTGTGTTGTACAACTTGTGAATTTTTTTAAAGATACAACTGATTTTTTTAACTGCTCTATCACGAGATATATTTAGAAATATTGATATTATTATGATAGTAGAAATAGATTTTTTAGATGATACTTTTGATTTATTTATTTATTATTGACCAACTACGTGTACCTATCAATAGTAGATATTGAAGTAGTTGTCCACATCCCTCTGTATTGTGGTTTTCAGAACCAAAGCCACCACGATCAAGGCACAAAAAATAAAAGGGAATCTTTTTCCTCAACGCTCAGTCCAAGTTTTTGCGAGACTTTTCCTACACTATTAATGAAATTCATATGTTCAAGCTATAGTACCGAGTCACCATGAAAACAACTGATTTTAGATTCGCTTCTAGCCGTAGAAAAAGTACGTACACTTACTGTGAAACTGGTACGCAGTCCTCATTTCTCACTCCAGATCTACAAATTTCTCAGAGATATGAAAATCGAGACAATAATCGCACTATAGAATTCTTGAGGGTCCATTTAGTTTTCTTGGTATTCTACGAGTAGTTATTTAATATTCTCATGTAAAAACCCAGAAAAGAGGACACTAATCCAAGAAACAACCAAAAACGAATACTTGATACTTCTTCGAAAAATATCTGTGCACATTTATTCAACAATAGTATTGAAGGATATTGAAATGTTGTAAAATCAAATCGTTTATATTATCTTCAATGCTTGTTCTAGGGAATTCCAAAGCTTCGGGTCGAAGGTCCGATATAATCTTTCATCAATCCCTTTCTAGTCGTACTGAAATTATTTTACGACCATAAAATGATACCTACTTTAAGTATACGTTCAAAAGTAATGATTCCTGGTATATATTCATAAAATCGTGTTTGCATGAGCCTATTCAATATGCATAGTTGGAAATACCCCATCGCCAGGTACTATATGTACAGGGTGTCCCATTATATTTGGACGCCTACCTACAGCTTTGAGTATGCGAATTTAAAAGAAAACTTGAATAGGACAGTTGTAGAGTTTCATCGGTACTATCTTACAATATTGAATGAAAAACAACAATGAAATTCAGATTGCCGTGGACACAATATGATACCATGAGAAGCAGAAAAAGAAAATACGATTTCTAATCAAAAACGACATTATTCAATCAGACATTTGGAATTCAAGTTTTGAGAACACCAATATCAACACGGATGCAGAATATACCAATAATAAATAAATAAATAAACCAGAATAGTTACAGGGTTGGTGAAATTAGAAAAAGTTTCGGGTTTAAATGCTAGTCATTGATATATGACGAAGTTTGATGTAAAACTTGGTCCAAGTGTTTTCTTTCGATTAAAATTCCAATTTCGGTAATAATATGCGAGGTACATCACGAGAATATCAAATTTCATACAGGGTGAACTTCAGAGCGGAAAATATACTTGACGACTACCAAAAAAAGAGGTTTCTAGATGTCTACTTGTAGATTTTTCTGCACTTTTCTCATATTTTCCATCCGAATGGTCATAAACCAAAGCTCAATTTGACTCAAATCCATTTTATTTTTGTCAGGTTTGACATATATTTTCTCTGAAGGGTCTTGTTGATATTCTATTTCAGTGTTTTTTTTTTTTGAATAGTGAATGAAAATGATGATAACAGATAAAATAAATATTTCATATCTCCACCCCTATTTTCACCGACTAGGCGAATAGTTCTCTTTTGAATAGATTCTAAGAGCTTTACTACAGGGCAGGTCGATTTTTTCTTTCATCTGTGGACAACACGAAAGGGAAACGTATAATTTTCGAGGAACATCTTGTTAGCCAGCGGTGAAATTTTGGAATAGAAGGAAGGTGTTGGAATTTTTCTTGAAAGTTTGTAGGTTGTAAGCATCAGGAAAGACTTCGTAGCTCCCAAAAACCACCCTCATACGGAGCGCTGGTTCATCCCCTTTTAATTCGAATTCACACCACCGAAAGCTTTTGCGTCAATAAAGTCGTTTTAACCCCCGTATTTTCACAACAACAATTATTGAACTACATCAGAGATCGAGAAGGTAGTGTATTGATTTTTTCTAGATTTCGTGGGATTCTGTCTTCTCGATTTTGAAACTTGTAAGAAGAGATTTGTGATCTGCCTCAAAAATGTCACTGCGCTTGAAATTAAACTTTCAGATAACTAAAATGTTGTTAATTCTTTTAATTTTTTTTATTTTTTATTATGATCATTATTACTTATTCAGCTTTATCTTTCAAAACTATCTCAGGAGACATAGAAACAAATGATACATCAGAGAGTTCAGATTTGACGAGATCTTCGAAATGACACAAAACTACGAAAAATTCCAGACGTTACAGAAATTTCAATCGTACTAATGCAAAACAACGATAAAACTTTTGGTGCGACTATGTCCCCGAATGAATAAATAAATTCCACAAAAACAAATAAAAATATTGAACTTTTTACTACATTTTATTTATGATCCTCCTGAGAGAGACCTCCACTCGAAAGCTTTGGGTCAGTCGAGGTTTCAGGTAGAGGTGCCAAAGTAATCACTAACAATACAACAACACATTTGAAAGAAGAAAAAAGAAACAGTTCGTCACGTGGGTACATAGTGGAGCAAACTGAATCGGCATCATTTTTCTTCGTGATGGAAAACACCGTCAACAACTCCAGGCTTTTCATCAGAGGTTTCCCCAACCACAAACTCAAGGACGACGTTTGGCGGGAGCTGGGAAGAGTTGGGATGAAAAACATGGTCGAAGTCAGCATGTACAAGTGAGTATTCAATCTCGCTGTTAGGGGTGGGAAAATTTACCGATTATTATCGATATCGATTACCGATAATTATCGATAATTATCGATAATATCGAAAATTATTATCGATATCGATAATTATTATCGATAATATCGATAATAATTTGGGAAAAAATCGACATTATCGATATTATCAATATTATCGATATTATCGATATTATCGATACTATCGATATTATCGATATTATCGATATTATCGATGATATTATCGATATCGATATCGATAATATCGATAATCTTGGAAATTATCGACATTTTTGATAATATCGATATAATCGAAATTATTGATATCATCGATATTATCAGAGATATCAGTGTTCCATTTTGAATGTGGAAGATTTAGTCAGCCGGTGAAGCCAGAAATACTGAAACAAGTACTGTCTAAATATTCTTTTTGAACAGGCTACCAAACCTATCAAATTTCATTCCGATAGTTCCTAAAAACAGGATCAAAACAAAAGTGCTAGTCTAATCTATTGATATCCGGTATGATATAAGAAAATGGGAACCATTTTGCTTAATCCCAAACCGTTCAGAATTCACAAGATATCAAAAATACAATGAATGTCTTGTTCCGAACTTTATCATAACACAATATGAAAAAATGCAGCCAAATTGTAATCGAAGGAAGATTTACAAAAACTGGGCTATGCTATGGGTCGAAGTAATACTTAGTCGACGAAAATCAACATCAGTGATATTGAGATTATCAAAACTATCAGCAGTCATCGATATTATCGAAATATCGATAAGATCGATTTTTTTGACAATATCGATAATATTGATAATTCCTATAATATCGATAATTTCGGTGATATCAATAATATCGATAATATCGATAATTTCGATGATATCAATAATATCGATAATAATAATAATAATAATAATAATAATAATCTTTATTTGCCACTGTGGTACAGTTTGTACATATGGTATGTCAATGATTTAAAATAAATATAGAAGATGATAATAATAAGATGAAAAACGAATAAAGTAAATAGATAGGTCGTATTTAGCAATATATGTGTCCATATATATACATATAGAAGTTGTGCATAAAAAAACTCCAAAATAACAAAATTGAAAATTGGAACATAGATGAATCTAAATACACATAGAATAAAAGAAATCAACAAAACAGAATATGAGTCCATGGGAAACTATCATCCAGGAATTCATCACAACTATAGTAACATTTATGCAGCAGAAGTTGCTTTACTCTACCAAAAAACACTTCATCAGAGGTAATTTGCTTTATCTCGTCTGGTAATTTATTATACAAATTAATTGCATTATAAAAAGGGGAGCTTTTATATTTTGTTGTTAATATCGATAAAATCGATAATATCGATAATTTAGATGATATCAATAATATCGATAATATCGATAATTTCGATGATATCAATAATATAGATAATATCGATAATATCGATAATATCGATAATATCGATAATATCGATAATATCGATAATATCGATAGTATCGATACATCGATAATATCGATAATATCGATAATATCGATAATATCGATAATATCGATAATATCGATAATATCGATAATATCGATAATATCGATAATATCGATAGTATCGATACATCGATAATATCGATGATATCGATAAATCGATAATATCGATACATTATGATTATCGATATTTCAAAACTGTTATCGCCCACCCCTACTCGCTGTTCGCAGCAAATCATCGGGATATTCTTCGAATTTTTCAGGCACCAGTTCAGAGGCGCAAAAAACAGCGGGTACGCCCTCGTCGAATTCATATCGCGTCGACACGCTGAAGTTGCTTTGGAAAAATACGCGAAAAAATTGACGCTATGGGGCGTTCACGTGGGCATCGGATGGCCTTTACTGTCCGACGGATATGAGGGCGATGTGAGAGTGCTGCATCTGCAGAATCTGGAGTGGAGACAGTCCTCGGACGAATTGAGACATATTGTTGAGAAAATTGTAGGCCCCGGCTCGGTGGAATCTGTTGTTAAGATCAAGAATTACGCCTTCGTACATATGGCCACCAGGGAGCTAGCTGAAGAAGCCATGCTGGGACTTAAAGGTCAGTCGATATGTTGTTGTGGTGATAAGTATACTGGGTGGCTCAATGAAAACGAAACAAGGCCGATTTGGCATAGTTATCGTTCTCAGAAGAAGAAAAAAACGCTCGAACTGGTCGATTTTTATTTCGAGGGCGAAATATTTTGTGCATGTTTTCAACTTTTTCACTTCAAACTCCTCGGAGGAGTGAGCTCCAACCCTCCAATCTCAAATGGGCGAAGAGGTCAAGTGATGCATCATTTTGAAAGTAATCGAAATCTCTTACCAAGTTTTCCTTGTTTTCAAAATTCAATGCAGTGGTTCTCGAGAAAACACGTTCATGAAAATAATCGGCTAGTGATGGAAAGTAACGCTTTTTTTCCTTTCTCGTTTTGTAGTTAGAACGATGCTCATCTAAGAAGTGTTTTTTCTCTCAAATCCTGTCCTATCCAACACTACATACAGAATGCTTCACAAGGCCCCACAGGAAAAAATCTAGCGACGTTAAATCGGGTGATCTAGGAGGCCAAGAAACTGCTCCACCTCTGGAAATCCGACGGTGCCCAATCCGCTGATTTTTTCCTGTGTGAAG
Source organism: Gastrophysa polygoni (assembly GCA_963576655.1). Lineage (NCBI taxonomy): Eukaryota > Metazoa > Arthropoda > Insecta > Coleoptera > Chrysomelidae > Gastrophysa > Gastrophysa polygoni. The sequence continues at coordinate 32,875,971 of OY755085.1, forward strand.
TCTTTGGTCTACGAAACTCCAGTAGAAACAGAGCAAGACTTGATTGGACGAATTACAGCAACATTTGAAATCATTCAAAACAAGGATCAAATTTTTAGTCAAGTCCGCCGAAATCATGTGCGACTTTTAAATCGGTGTATTCAGGTTGGACGAAGACATTTCGAACAATTGTTGTGATGATATCATGTACGAAAGGCAAAAATTAAATGCATCTAATCCTATTCAGGCAATTCATCTTCTTTCTAAATTTTAACGCGTCTTGTGACACTTTTCCGGACATGGGACCCGCTACTCAAATGTTTTCTACTGTTGCACTGAATAACCCCTAGAAGTTTGATCCCATACTTCGTAACACCCTGTTATATTAATAAAGTTGATACAAAAATTGCATTGGTTAGCGTACATTTCAACTTGACCACCCCTGACGAGCCGTCACTGAGCCACATTAAATCAGCTACAAAAGATATTAATTTTTCAGCTTTTCGTGAGATTTTCTCTCGTTTCTAAAAAATAGAGTAGAAGTTATTAAAAATTATTTCAATATATTTGTAGTAAGGACAGATTTTGTGATCTGCCCCAAAATGTCACTGCGCTTGAAATTAAACCTTTAGATACCTAAAAGAGAAATTCTCTATCGGTCAGTGACACCTTGTTTTTGAAAAAATTTGGAAATACAAATTTATTTAATAATAATAAAACCTCTACTTATCTTGGTGGACGTTTCGGGAACGAATCTGCTCCCGTTCTCAACACAATTGAAACATTTTTCTCTTCGTAAAATTTTTTTCAATGTGCAGTCGGTTTTGACACTGAAAAGATATTGATTTTTTTTTCAGATTATTACAATTACAGCCTCATCGAGGTCCAATGGGCCAGAACACAAAATGGGAATTTCCGTCACGGCAATACGTATAAGTAAGTAAGACTATAATTGACGCCTCTCAGAAGTCTTCTCAATGATCTGAAACTATCATTAGTTCACTCAAGTTTTTTCGTCCATATGTCGCAGCCCTTCAGAAAACGGAATAATCCTGATGTTCGTATCAGGAGAACAGAAATGCTATGAGGTATGTTGTATCAAACGTGATGCAAATTCCATTTCGAAGACGGAATCGAGAATTGAATATTATGACTGCAGAACTGAGACGAGATCTTGTTGCGGATATTTCAGTGAAATATTTGGATGTACACCAACATACAACCCATCCTTTTCCTCAGAAGTTTTTACTCCAGGGATTATTTCTTAAAATGCGTAGCTAAATTTCCGATATTCCTCATTGCAGACCGAACCGAATCAAGAGAAGCAATGGCAGTACCGAAAGTCGATCAAGCTCTTTCTCTCCGAAATCTACCAGCCCGTCAACGTCACCTGAACCGCCTGAAACCTCGACCACCAGATCCATTTCCGACCTATCATTCGGATCTTCCTGCGAAGAATTGGAGAGACTTTTCGAGGTCAACGAAACCCGCAGAATCATGGAGGTAACGATGATTCGCTTAAAACGATAACGGAAACAATATTGCAACTGCGTCAGCATAAAAAATTATATCGCAATCGGTGCCGGCATCTTCGAAATCGAACGTATAGAGAGCGAATGAAAGTGGGCCCAATATTGATCCCTGAGGGACACCAGTAGTTATCTGGAGAGGATGTGACAGCATTCTATCGATTTTGCTCAACAGTTGAGACTCAAAAAACCGCATTCGTATCTGGAATCTCTTGTTCGTTATTGATTTTTCATGGACATTTTTTATGTAAATTCACAACATCGAGAAATTCGCTTAGTCACAATTTTGAAGATGAACACATCAATGAGGCTTGTATGTATTGCTTTCAGAATGCTTCGTTGAGGGAAATAATGTTTGGAAACAAGAAATCGTCAGCATCGAGGAGAGATAATAGAAGAATGAAACCAGTGGAATCCGAGTCTCCTCAGCAGAAGACAATACCAGCAGCAACAACAGCAGAGTGAGTCCATCCTACGATTAGTCAAGACATGATTGTTGAAGTTTTCGATCAGAGTTTCATTCTGGAGTCATGTCGTTCAATAAGATATTTGGTAACCCTTTCATCAACAAAAAAAAATTAAGTCACAAGCCTTCAAAGCAGTTTCAAAATTCATTCATTCGGAGAGGATAGTTGGTCAAAATTTTGGGCTCCTGTTTATTGATATCATTGAATGTCAAACATTTTGATGTTCTCATTGTCCACAAACCAAAGCCTACTACACTTCTGTTAGTGAACAAGCTTTGGATTAGTGCCAGGTTGGAACTTATCCAAAGCTCAATATGTCAAAAACTATGACAGCTATATCTGTCAAACCACCTACATTTCAAGAAAGTATAGGGCTAAATATGAAACCCCATAAACGAATGAATGAATATGAGAAATACCAAACTCTACAACCTTTCCCTCCAACTATTTTTATGGTGAAAATGAAGTGACTGAACCGATCTGTTTTCACAGGACAACCCATCGAGAGGAGATCGCCCACCCACGTCTCTTCGACCAGAAGGATATGGGCCAATTTTCGATCGTCTTGCCGACCAAAGAATACGCCGAAAACTACGGTCACTCATGCAAATACGCGATGCCGATGGTCCGAAAAGAGTCTCCCGAACATCGACAACCTTGGCGAGTACCGACGCCAACCGATCCCACGCTGACGACGTCTTTCGATGAAATGCATCTGGCCAGACAACGTGAAAAAAAGTAGGTGAAATACTTTTCCAACATATGAAAACGTTGTGTCGAAATAGTTGAAAAATCGCATCCTTACCTTCTGAAAATCATTTACTCTACTACCCTCTTTCCTTCTTCTCGAAATTTAATGAATTTGATCCATGTGGATATGATGAATCCATCACAATATTCATTTCGAATTCAAGAAAAACATACTCGAGAAACATTTCCATTCATGACAATGACAAATGACAAAGTTGACGTTGACTCAGATGAGTGAAGTTGGTTTCCAAAGATGAAATATCCGAAGGTAGCCGAGCTTTCATAGGCGTAGACATTTATTTTCATGGCATTGGCATAGTTATTGCTGTATTTTGGGTTGCGTGAATTCGACAATACATAACTCTTTGGAAAGTCTATTTCATGTACTCGTTACGCCTCTACTTGTACTCGTCCACACTTTCCAACAAGTGAATGATAATTGCATATTCGTAAATAACCAAAAAGATTGATGATGTTCCTATGTATATACATGAGATAAATGATTTTCTTTTCTGATTTTCAGACAGACTTTCCATTCGAAAGACGGCAAGAGTTACGACCCCATTCAGTACTACCAGAAACAAATGGACTTGTTATATGGGCTGATGAAAGTATCTTATTAGATTTGGAGCAGGGAGATCTAGAAGAATCCAGTACCTTTTTCAAGGTATATGTGAACTGGAGAAACGATTAATATATCATATATTATGACTATATTTCGCATGAGATTATACGTCCTCAGAATCAAGATATAGTACCTCAAAGAGTACAGCTATATGAAAAACCAAATCAATCTGCTGAAATTATTTGTGAATCTCTGTCGAAATTGTTTGATTATTGGGAATTTAATTCCATAGCTTTTATGAGAAATTGTTATGTCTATATTTGTTTGTGTTTGTATATATATGTTTGTTTGTTGTATAACTAAAATATCCGATTGTATATGTAATTATTAGTATTATTATTATTGATTGAAAGGTATTATATACCTTTGATAATTAGACATATATAACTGTGTCTATGATATATTGAAATTCTGTATAGATATTTTGTAAATAGTTTTTAATTTTGTAATGCAAAAGTTTAGAATTTAGAATTTTCAAAATCTAAAGAGCGATCATAAATGTTGCGTTTAATTATGTTTCGTATTTTCTAGCTTGGCAGATGAATTGACAGATCAATAGGACTGTGACAGGGGTGTTCCTTGAATTTCTATACACTTTATGGTAACCAATAAATGAGCATGTCATTATGAGAATTCAATTCAAATGTGTGTTTGCAAATGAAACACACCGTATATGGTCTCACCAATATATATGTTTCCCTACCATTTTCGAAATATTTCATGCAATTGTGAAATCTTCTCGATATTTGGTGTGCTTGGAAAGTTATGGTGATGAGGTTAACCAAAAACTTCAATTGGATTTTTTCGCAAAACATTCAAAGAGCATTCTATGAGTATGGAAGATTCAAAGAGCCTTTTGACTTCCTCATTTGTTCAATATAACGAATAATCTTATTCATAGAGTGTAGAGTAAATCAGAGGAAATGAACCATATAGACAAGGGTTGGGGAAATTAATGGAAACACCTTGAACACAAGGATAGAAATTTATATATCAATCAAGCATCTGTTAAAATTTGTTTGCCATTCTCCTCTTTAAATTTCATACTATTATCACAACTTTTAACTACACATTGTATATCACCGGTTGCAAGTTTCAATTTTTTTTCCTTTTGACAACACGAAGTCAACACCAATAACAATCGATCAACGTCGTGTTAGTCAGGTATTGACTGATAGTATGTACTTATAACACTTAATATTGTGCTGTGAACCTGATTATTGTACCTGATTCTATAATAAATTTGTATGTGTGTAGCCATGAAGTCAACATCATTTTCTCCCCTGATCCCCATGAAACGAGGCAACAAAACTGAACCCAGCCAAGCAACTTTCGCCGCATGAAAATATACAGGGCGTTCAAACAAACGTTCAAATGAACAATTCAAGGAAATCAAAAAACGTTCGAATTTGCTTGTTCATAGTATCTTCGTCCGATACAAGATAAGATGTCCTATTGAGATTGCTGGAGTTGAGATTTGAGCGTGCTGCCACCTATCGAGTAGTAGATGCAACGCCATTTTTCTCATTACAGATCATTTTCAAACGAATCAGTCTATGCAAAATGTTGGCGACATCAATTCTGACGGAATCACAACAGATTCCACAGATGAAATTGACATTGCAGTGGCGACAATACGCTCATTATTTGCCTCCTAATGGTGGATCGGCAGAGCTAAAGAGCATGCCAATATTCGAATCGTAGCTTTATCATCAGAAACCCTTTTTTGACTGAATTAAGACAACTCCCAACTGCAAAACTAGGCATTTTATGAAACGATACTATGAAAAATACGATATAGGTAAATCAAGTTCAACTGCATACGAAAAAAAAAATCTGGATCCATACCACTCGATTTCTGAATGGAAGCGAATCTATGTCATATAAAATGACTCATTTGATGAAGACAGATAAAAGAAACACGATATACTTGAATGATTGGTCACTGGTTCAATGCGAGCTCAATGTAAGCTCTTAGGAAATTTGCCTCCTAATGGCGTCAGTCAATTAAAACGGTGACCATGCATTGTCGCCACTGTCTTGTATTAAGCCATCGTGATGTTGACATCTGAGCGTGCTGCCATCTATCGAGTACACTATCGAGACACTTGTCTGTGTCATTGAGCTTCGGCATCTCGCCGCTAGATGCGAAGTTTTCCCGAATGCGACGTTGCCAATTGCACAGCGCTAGTGACATCTCTCGCACAGAGCCTTAACTAATCAACCAATCAAATATGGAATATTACAATTCATTACGTTAGTCAAATGGAGATCTGCTTGCCTATGTGACACATAAGTGGCAGGTGTCAATCGAGAAACATGGGGAGTCTCTGGCTGTAGCCTTGGATATCTCCAAAGCATTTGACCGAGTTTGGCACCAAGGCCTCCTAGCGAAACTTCCGTCATATGGTTTGCCGCCCCAACTGTGTCTTTTACTATCGAGTTTTCTTGCAGATAGATCACTCTACGTGGTGGTAGACGGGGTCTCGTCTGATACAATGACGATCAATGCTGGTGTTCCACAAGGCTCTGTCTTGGCACCAACTTTGTTTTTGCTCCACATCAATGATTTGTTGAATGTGACCTCCAGCCCAGTTCATAGCTTTGCGGATGATAGTACACTTCATTCCGCCTTTTCCTCTAGAGCCCCTATATCATCCAATGAGGCCAGAGGTGCAAGGCGAAGACAGTTTGATGCTTTAAATGAGGATCTGACAAGAATTCTGAAATGGGGATCTGAGAATCTAGTACAGTTCAATGCAACTAAAACTCAAGCTTGTATGTTCACCAAGAAGGCTGATCACACAATGCCCAATTTGAGGATGTCGGGTACCACTGTTCCTATGAGGTCGTCAATATCCTTGCTGGGTGTCACCACCAACAGTGCTCTCTCATGGGACGATCATGTGAGGTCCATTGCGAAGACTGCTTCACAAAAACTCGGTTTTCTTTTCCGTGCGAAGAGATACTTCACATCCCAGCAACTGCTTATGATCTACAAAGCACAAATTCGACCTGTCCTGGAGTACTGCTCACATGTTTGGAGCTCAGCCCCCAAACATACGCTTAAGCTCTTAGATTCAATCCAGAAGAGAGCTATTCGCCTAGTCGATGACACAACACTCACCAAATCATTGACCTCTCTAGATCATCGTAGAAAGGTCGGCGATCTCTGCCTTTTTTATAGGTACTTTCACGGTCGGTGCTCAACGGAAATATCATCTATTATGCCACCACGCGCGATTCCTAGTAGACAAACCAGACGAGCTCAAGCTGGTCACTCCTACACTGTCAGGCTCGAGATCTGTCGAACATCGCTATACCAAGCATCATTCATCAATAGAACGGCAAAGTTATGGAATTCTTTGCCTAGTGAAGTCTTTCCTGATGTTTACAACCTCCGAACTTTCAAGAAAAATTCCAACACCTTCCTACTCTCCCAAAATTCCACCGCTGGCTAATACGATGTTCCTCGAACATCATAGGTTTCCCTTTCGTGTTGTCCACAAAAAAAAAAAAAAAAAATTGTTTCGAAACTATAAATGATTTCGAAAACTTCAATGTTCATGTCAGGCTACTTAGTTTTAAATATCTTTCATGGGATTTAATCTGGAAGTATTTAGTTTGACTCATTCCAGAGTGACATATGTATGTGTGTTTGTAGTTTTATATATCATGTTTCAATTATCTAGGAAAATTCTGCCACCCCTCGTAGCTGTGTGGGTTATTTACACCATCTGACAAAACGTTAATGTTTGCTCTTCGTCTAGCTACCCTGTATATGAGTTACACACAAATCTTTCGTCACATATAAATTCACTTCAATAGTAGAGCCTACGTCTGTTTTTTTTTTATCAGGCTGAACAATACAATTGAAATATCAGCTTTTTACATCTGCACCGTTTTTATGGAACCTCCAGAAAAACTTTAACTCTCAAGTCCTCGAGTATCTATACAGGGTCTTACAAATGACAAAGTTTTACAGGTAGCAGATACATTCTTCAAATGAGCATAGGTCGAAAAACGCTTTCCGTCGAGAAAAAAGCAGTTTTTCTCGATTATCTCTGGAACCACTTGTTTGACAATTTTGTTACATGCAAAGTGGCGTCCTTGCCTATTTTCAATCAAGATAATCATACGCCACAGTTTTTTCAGCAAACGAGTATCATTCTTCATAAAACTGACCAAAACAACTCATTATTGACCATTGAAAGTGTTTCATGCAATACCTAATCAAACATTATTTATAATAATCATACGAACCGTACTACCATCGAAAGTCAATAAATATGTGAAATCAATCATTGTCAATCTGAAATAACAACAAACAACAAAAGTGATGGATTGGAAAAAATTATTTCTAGGCGTAGAAAAAGTATACTACACAATATATCAGCGGATCATTCTTACTCATATATCGCCTACGTCTTCACAAATAAATTTTGGCCCAATTAACCTTACTTGCGATGTATATGACTGATACAAGCACAAGTCAGTTCTTGATCAGAAAACCTAATATAACACCCCCGTATCAATCAAATTCAAGATGGCGGAGTTTCGAATGAGAATCGGAAAAAAAACCAGTGGCATCGTCAGCGTAGTTTAAATAATTGAACAAATTGCAAGACAAATGAATCTAGTTCATTGATCACTGATGAAATCCGTTCTTTGAGACAATTTCGATACCCTAGAATGATTTCTGAAACTACAGGACTCTGTAGGGATGTTTGTGAGGTTTCCTAACTGGTTGCAAGGTATTCATTCACCTTCAAATTTCTTCGAACTAACAACGAAACACCCTGTATATGCGGTTCAGTGGTTTTTATGGTTATTGAAGAGAGCCCAATTCACAATGTTTCAATACGTGGTGCCAATATTTAGACAGATCCATGTTGTTTGCATCTCTAGACAATTCTAGAATCGATGCGTTGACACGATATCATTTTGTAAACAAAAAAAATTACACGCAGACGCAGATATTAGGTACGTAGGTCAACGCAATGTTGTTGCTCCACTTGTCGATTTCGAGCGTAATCAGATGAGTGGGTTTTCATTTCAGATCAACTATGTTGCCGAGTGTAGCGAAAAGCAGTTCTCCCCCCACTACTGAGAGCACGTACCATGAGGAGTTTCCCGTTTTAGCACCGAGACCGCGGAAGGGATTTGTGAAAAACCGTTCTGAGAACAAGCGTAAGCAAGCCAAAGAAGTGAAGGTAAATTCCTTTGATCACTTTTTTCCTTTTAAATGTGAGAAAAACGAGATTTTCGTGGTATGCGGATGCAATTTTGAGTTGCTCTTAATGATTTGGCAACTTCTTGGCGAATTTGAATTTCGGGATGAAAAATGAAAAAAAAATGATCCGAAATATTCCCAGTGTGCATTGTGTAGTTGAGCAATTTTGCATTCGTGAATTCAAAATTCAGTCAAGCCTTCAAAAATGCTGCTAAAGTGCACAAAATAGGAATATTCACCTATTTTCAAAATAAATACAGTTAGAATCATCTGTCGTATTTTTTTCACAGCAAAACAAAAACTTGCCATCAACAGCATCGAACACTGAGCCTGAGAAAACTACTGGGTGAGTCCCTCCAACCATTGATCATAAAAATAATGATTGTCCAATAGAATAAGCTACTTTCCTTCAATCTGTCGATTTATTTTTCCATAGCATTCTATAAAAACTCTCTATATCGCTGTCTAAGCCAAAGAAAATAATATTATCTTCCATATCGAATTTCAAAATCATAATTGCTTCTGACAGCTCAAAAAATGGTGGAACAGGCCTGTCAGTATTGTGGGAGATATTATTGTATCATTCAATACTTTTGACCGTTTTGACCCCTCAGAATCTTCAAATAGACTGACCTACCTTGTGTCATGTCAATAGAAGGGTAATTTCACCAGTAATTCAACTGGTCTTTCTTGCGAGATAATTGTGACTTCTTCCAATAAACATGTATAATAACAGTCACACTGACTTCGTCCAACGTAAATTCTGTCAAATTTTCTATGGTTTCGAGAACAATTAATCACGTTATTCAAGTCATGGGTGACCATCATTCAAACAAAATCTTCTCACACAACACAAGTGGATATCCATTCAGGATATTTTGGATATCAAATGGACGTAAAAATATTATCGTGTACTTAAAGTAACCTGGACGTTCATAAGATTCCTTTCACGGACGTCAGAGTCACATATATTTCTGACTCCTACATTGATTCATTCTTTGGGTGAATTTTGGATATCCCATGGACATCCCATTTTGGAGATAACATTCTGTCTTGAAACATATAAAATTTCAGGTTAACCGCGATGAATATTGTGGAAAAAGACAGTTCTACCCCTACGACTTTCAGTGCATACGCGTACGAAGATTTTCCAACTTTTACACCGAGATCACAGACAAGCGTCGCAAAGAGCCATTCTGAGACTTCGCACAGAGTTTCCAATGGGGAGAAGGTATAAATATAACCTATTAGTATATCGAAAATATACGCACAAGTTTTTACAAGTCCACAGAAGAATTTAAAAAATAAGACCTGATAGACTTATTTAAGTCTCGCTGATATTATTTAGTTTCGATATCTTAATATCTTCGAATATGTTCAATAGCAAATATGGATGATTAGATCTGTTTTTTTTTTTCAAATAACTAAATAAATATGACCATATGTATCTAACCATACACTCGGCATATGCTTGAGTTGAGTTTTATATTTTTCTGAAGCATCACAATTTTCGATCAAAATTTCAAAATTATTCCGGGTAATAAAACATTATTATCCGATATAAATTTTGATTTCGTGAAAATTGTGATGCTTCACAAAAAAATTAAACATGTGTTTATGTTTATATAAAATACGATAATAATGAGATTCGTTTGATTTACAGCTATTACAAGGAAGCAGTAAGGACACATCTCATACAGAGAAAAAGATTGGGTAACTTCTTCTGATTTTTGGTCTCGTTTGTTTGAATAATGATTGTAGAGTATGCATTTTTCATTCAGATGATGGTTCAATTCATCGACTTATAGATTCCAAATTCTACAATGCCTTGCAAAAAATATCATTTTTCATAAAACTGACCAGAACACCTCATTATTGATCTTTGAGAGTATACTAATGCTAGAATAAACAAATCAACTCAAACAATAACTGTCATAACCTTCAAATTCACGAAGAATTATAAATTCATGAGTCTATGAGAAATACAGCTCGTTTTCAACACAAAACTCAAGTCGGTTTGAACAAATAGATATTTTTTTAGGGACCAGGAGAATCCGTTGATTTCCAAATTCAATGACAAGTGTTTGCAACGACGTATTCTAAAGTCAGAAAATAGATTAAAAGGAAATATGTAAGTATAGTGAGAGGACATCATTTTAAGTTCATCGTATTGTCATTTCCAAGATGATGACAATTAACATGATGATGATAAGTAACATCCAGTACATTTATTTTTTTTTCTTTCATTTTCAGCATATCCTGTAGATTGTGCTTGAGGAGGGTGAAATGATTCTATACATTTCTTCTGCCAAACTTAGTGGACAACAAGACTTTCGAAGACGAGGATATTTCTCAAGCAATATACATACAGAGGTAACAAATAGCACTAGTGACAGTTGCTATACTGGTTGCCTCAATATGTACATAGCTTGGAAAGAATAAATTTATTCTGTCTCTGAACATCGGCTGAATTGAAGAGATTGTTTTAAAATTATTTAAGTATATTTTAATTTGTTTAATTTGTATCATCAATATTGTGAAGAATCCCAAGTATATCCAATGCTTGAAAATTAGGAACTATTTCTCATTAATTTTATTACCTGAAACCTGAGATGAAGAGGTATTTAAATTTGAAAGAAAGGTCCTAATCTATTTCCGAAAACTTATTGTTTGGATTTTCTCGAAATTTTGTAGGTAAATAATGCGAACAAATTCATTGTTAATATTTATGTATTCATTTGCAGAGATTTCGTTTCCCTTTGAATTTATAATTCGATAAATCTACCAGATTGAGAGAAAATCGGAACAAGGTTTCTTTCTCAAGTTGACAAAATATTGAAGGAACTATTTTCTCATTTCTCAGCGAGATTTATTTTACAATGAGATGGATCATTTACAATGCTGATGATAAACTCTATATATTATTAGTGTGAATATATAATAATGACGTTCTATGAATGTGTAGTAGAATTGTATATATCCGTTAATTGTTTGTTGTGCCTTTTTTAAGTGTCCTGTAATGATAACGTATACTTGATGTCATCAAATTCGGTTTAATGTAAGACAAAAAGTACTTATCAAAGTATTTTTAAGTGATGTAAGTGTAAGTGTTCATAATTTCCATTATAATATCGACAATAAATCTGATGCTGAATATTTTTGATTTGTTCAGTTATGTCCTCTGTTGATTGATTTTTTATGTAATGTTGTTACAAATATAACTTATAGAGGCGATGAAATAGTATTTTATTTGCAGGTATTCAGAAACGATATCAGTTTCATGAAAAAGCACTATTCAATTAATTTGAATATGACGATCTTGAAATTTTAATATCTGCTGACCAATACGCAGGTCTCACGAAAAAACACCACAGTTTGTACTACGTGAGTTGTCATTGATTTTCAAAACATAAAAAAAATGAAAACGAGTGCTTGAGAAATATCATGATCTGATATAAATGTGAATTTGATTGTGATCAATGAAAGATACGATAATCCATCGAATCCGTATTTTCCATGAAATAATTTTATGATACATACCCAAAAAAAATCAAGCTAAAAGCAATTGGCTGGGATCATTACCTGAAAAAGAAAAAACCGGATGTCAGTTGAAATATTTTTGATAATGCACAAGTATGTGTAATGTGTAAGGTTGGGAACTCTTGAATCATTTCGAGAATTGATCACATGAAGAAACTCAGCAGATTTTTTTTTCAACAGAACTTCTCAAGCTGCAAATAAATCGTGATTTTATGACACGAAATTCCTTTCACAAGTCATGCTCAGACCGAACCAAAAACCAAGTACAGGCTGCTTAATAAATCTCAAATCCATGGTATTATCCCAGGGGATTAAGGGTTTATAATCCACAAAAGATTTATACGAATATTGGATACTTTATATCATGATATCTTATTGGGATTCCACTTCAGTAATTGTTGACTTTTCGTAATATATTCAAATCTTTTAATAATGCGCACTGGGAAAATCCTCAGTGTACCTATTTCGCGAAAATAATAAAATTCTCGGTATGACCAATGCCAATAATCATAATAAATATCGACGAAGCTCCCGAAGAGACATCCAAAATACAAATAATTTTTTTTCTATGATTCCTAGTTATACCTACTCGCCTAGTGAACTCTTTCCTGATGCTTACGACCTCCAAAATTTCAAGAAATAACCCAATATATATACCTTTCTTTTCTCCCAACATCCCACCGCTGGCTAGCACGATGTTTCTCGAAAATTGAAGCACAGTTTAGAGGCACTTTTAGCGGATGCCTAACTTCCCCTTTCCCCGTCTAGACCTCAGTTATAACGAGTGTCCCAAATACGGGTCTTTACTTTGATCATTCGAATGTTCGAGATTTCTGTAACTTGTTTTGTTGCGGATGGTGTCGAAAAGTTGACTGGGGGGAGAATAATCATTTTTTCAAATTTCTTCTAGATGAAGACCAGTCAGAAAACGTTTCAATTGGAGAAACAGTTCACAGTCATAGCCTATTGAGAGTTTGCCGTTCACATTTTTCTCGTATTTTTCTGAACAATCTGAACCTTCAAAAAGTAATATCAGTCGACAAAATTAAGATCAGTATAGGGTGATCGTTTTGAATTCCTAACTCATTATTTTGGATCGAATTGAAAACGAAAAGGATCAGACAACGTAAAAACCTCTGGAAAATTCAATTCTGCGTTCAAGATTTGTATACGGGGTATGCGAAAAACATAATTTTGAGAAGAAAAAAACAGCTAGATAAGATATACAGGATAGATAGATAGATACAGGATGATTATTTCACAGAAGTGAGTTTTTTGCCCTTGACTTTTTTACAACACATCTTTCAATATTTGATAAAAAAAATTCCGAGATCTTCGCGATTGTGGAACTTGAAACGAACTACAGTTGAAGTCATTGATTGAACTTGTGAATACTTGAAGAATAAGTAATTGCATTTTTGAATCACCATCATTATTACTGCAGTTCGAACATTGTGATTTCTTCAACTCAGTTTTGTAATAAACATCATTAGATTACTCTTGCTCTATATCAGTACATATTGGTACTCATATATCATTACACGATTATAAAAAGCTTCATGATTTTCATTTTTGCTGAATCCCAATAACCGCTTACAACTCTCCCTAAATTCCACCGCTGGCTAACACGATGTTCCTCGAACATTATAGATTTCCCTTCCGTGTTGTCAACAGATAAAAAAAAACACGTACCGACGTACCCTGGTATAATGATGACCCCGTATCTATGCTATTTTCCTGTTTCCGCTCATAACAGTCAACAATATTTCAACAATAGTCGAATTTCAAACGTGATTCTATAACTGGCATAGTATTTTCTGAACTATGAACTCTCGTGTCGTCAAAATCACACCCTCAATATTCGCATATCATTGAGGAACACCCTGTATACATATTAGAATTTAATGGCGTTCGAAATGTAGGAAAATCGCTTGATAAGTATCTGTTGGAATGAGGGTACGCAGGCGGCATTTGAGGAGAGATCAAAAAGAATTACCGCCATATATCTTCCACAAACAATCACTTTTTTTGCTGGACTCTTAAATTGAATAAGCTGAATAGACAAGATACAAAACACAGTTTTCGTTTCTTTGTTTTGTTACTCAATCACAGTACACTGCAAAATCTCTTGAAGTGAACACGACAGAAGTATCTAAGGTGAGTAATAGGTAGATAAGAGATTTGTTTTTGACGTTGACGACATATAATATGAACGTTGAAAATGCCTCAGAAGTTATATGAAAGCGTTCAGGTCCTTTAGCAGTTTAGAAAATACCTACTACACCAGTTCCTGCACTCTTCAGAATCACGTTTGAATTTGAAAAACTTCTACTTATCTAAGTGGACGTTTCGGGAACGAATCTGTCTCCGTTTTCAGAACATCTGAAAATATTCATCTTCTAAATCGCTCTGAAGAAGAAGCAGCCGAATGATTCAGAAGAAAGACATTTTTCCTTACGAAATGGGAGCAGACTTGTTCATCGAAACGTCCACCAAAAATCCGTAAAAATCATAGACATTATTTTTCGACGAAAATAACACAGCCCTGGAACTAATTTTCATCAATTGAAATTGTTATCATTTATTTTTCTGAATAAATGTTGGCCGGCTAATTTGGGACACCCTGTACATACCTACGTACCTTGCATTATGTAAGTACAACCCTTCGAACAAGAAACCCAGAGTGAGGATATTCTACCTGCTACAAAAGTTCGAAAGAATCGAGATAATATTCGACACCATTTTACAGTATTTTAGGTTGTACTAGAAATTCCCTAATGTCTGTATGCAACTGCAACACATAATTCAAATATACAGGGTGTCCCAAAATTAGACGGTGGAACTAACGAGCGACTCAGCAAAAATGGTAGAAAAAGTTCGAATGGGAACGGATCATGAAATGGCCATTTCAAAGTTCTTGAATATTTCCAAAACGCTTATATAAACGAAAAAACAATCTACTTTGTCGTTTAGATATTCTACTCGACAATCAAAACTTCGAAAACTTCATCAAAGCTCAATTACTCGACTTTTGGATATGACACAAAATAAAATTGAAATTAAACACGAACTGCCTGTCAGCAGTTGAATCCGAATATAGAATAAAATTCATCTGGAAATGAAAGATCGATTATTTCGATTTCAAAAACTAAACTTCTGAAGGGCGGTTTATTCTATATACTTTGTTGGAATATAGCGTAGCAACTAAGTTCATTGTGAATTTTATTATTTCGCTTATTTAATGTGCTGTATTTTATTATATCTATGAACAAATGCACGTTAGATTCTTCGACTTTTGTTAACGTTCCAACAAGTCGCACTAAACGATCGTTTTTCCAATGTAAATATTCTGTTACAAAACATTTTTTGTGAGCAAAAACAATATAATTATTCTCCAGCTTTTTGTGGGATTTTCTCTCCTTGGTTCTAAAAAATAGAGTAGAAGTTATTAAAAATTATTTCAATATATTTGTAGTAGGGACAGATTTTGTGATCTGTCCCAAAATGTCACTGCGCTTGGAATCAAACCTTTAGATACCTAAAAGAGAAATTCTCTATTGGTCAGTGACACCTTGTTTTTGAAAAATTTGGAAGTACAAATATATTTAATAAGAATAAAACCTCTACTTATCTTGGTAGACGTTTCGGGAACGAATCTGCTCCCGTTCTCAACACAATTAAAATATTTTTCTGTTCGCAAAATTTTTCAAGATGTTGTCGGTTTTGACACTGAAAAGTGACAGTTTGGTAGACGAGGGAATTCTGATTACAAGGTGTTTTCATTAATTGATATTGAATTTTCCATTTACATATTTAGTTTTCAGAAGTGGATGCCAAGTTCTATCTATATCAACTAAATAAGAAGCAATATTATTGTCTCCGTTCAGGAGAAAGCAAGCAGACTCTTTGATTTTCCGTTTTTTTGGATATTGTTTTCTTTTCCTATGATCTTATATATTCTTATATTAATAATATATCAGCTAATTTTTATTTGTCAGTATATCTTTTATTCATATTGTTCTTATGCTCTTTCATCCTTACTGATAGAGGCCTGCTGGTTTCACCGGTATAATATTTTCCACAAACACATGGTATACTGTAAATACAATTTTTTGATGAATGTTCTTCATTTTTCGATTTTGTATGAGTCGAAATCGATCTCACTGTATTTTCTGTCTTGAACACTGTTTTCACTCTAAACTTGTCACCAACACGTTATAATTATTTGTTGATATTCAGAGAAATTTGAGTGATTATGGTAATTATTCAACTCGAGTACGTTTTTTACAACGATACAAGTTATGCATGATAATCCGAAACTAAATCATCTAAAAATATGCGTACAAAAATGTAATATTTAACGTAGCAGCTCTCTATTTTATACTTCATTTACTGGCATGAAATTTTTAAACTATTTTTTTCTCCACTACATTGGGTATCGTGAGTTATTTCACCGAATTGCGATATTTTCTCACTTGGCGTGTCAGAAATATTCGAAAAATACCATCTTCATGAGCTCATCTTTTCAAGGAAGTTTTTTCGACCCATATCGATCGATTTTTTTTTTTCGATTTTAAGGACACCCTTGTACATAGATATTATATTTCCTCAGTATTCTGTATCAACAAACGAATATACATCGGAATAATTTCTGTGGATATATTTCTTGATCAACCGAAACTGAAATTTTGAATAATAACTAGATAATGATCCAAAAATCAATAAAATGATATGCAGATGAATACAGTGAAAAAAAGATGAAATTGAAACAAAAAGATTGTGATGATGTTGTAAGAATTCGGAATAACATTAAATGATCTTCAAATTCGCAAGTTTCAAATCGAAGATAGAGGTTTTCAGAAACGATATGATATAGTAGAAAATAAATGAAAAAAAATTCCATAAATGTGGATTGAGAGAAAATACTTGTTGTGAGGTAGTATTGCTCGTTTATTTCAGACTCAAATTATCATTATATTCCACTATTTTTGAGAAATAGGAGAGAAAAATCCCATAAAATCTAAAAACAATGGATTCGAAGCGTTTTTTGAAAGGTATTAGTAACATAATATTTTCTCCAAACAGACATTCAGAAAAATTGATGTACTCCACTTCTGTTTTTTTTTTTACTTCACCTTTTTCTTGTACTGAATAAGATGAAAATTTGAATTCTGCATTTCGAGTACCTTCAAAAGAAATTTTCTAAGAAATCACTTCAGGTATGAACTGTTTTCCATTGAATTCGAATCCAAAAACTTGCCCCAAAATCATAAAATCGAACCGGCCAACCAAGAGTGCCTTTACGCACCCCCACCCCTGTTTATCTCTACGGAATTCCGAAACTTTGTCATCTTCGACAGGTGTTACCACGAGGACCAATAGCAGGTAACCAACACCCTTAATCACCCCTCTTCGACACCCTGGAAGCCATGAAAATAAAAGGTCAACATCTCTGCCACAGGCCCAAAATTTGCCATTGCAGTTGCAACCGACATCGAGAACTGATCGTGGTACCAGATACAGGGTGTGATAAAATGGCTTGTGAATATTTGACAAGAGAAGGCAGCATGAGCGGCAAGTTTCAGATTGTGCTGTCCAATCGAGTGAAGTCCTTGGGGTATGTATGATTTTTACTGATTTATGTGAGCATGGTTTGATTATTTTGGAAATTAGTTTTTAGGGAAATTAATTTCTTACCATAGAAGTTTGAGTTTTTCATTCATCATTTTTTCTTTGATATCCTTGAGATACAAAAAGACTCAGTCTTTCCTTGTATGTATATGCAACTGAATTTGTGAAGAAAAATTTGTTACTGTCCAATTACAATCATCAATTTCATTCGTGAAGATATCTGTGAAAATCAACATAAAAATATAATATACTAACAATGGGGGCTATTTGAAGGAATCGAGGAATAATTATAATTTCTCTTTTATTTTGTAATTCCAGGACAGACGATAAATCAATCCTTGCTACACATATATTTAGATAATTATCATAATTTGTATCTCTTAGAAACAAGGGTAGAAAACCCCCCCCCCCAAAAATCTAGAAACATGAATTAATCAAAAATATGTCATTTGCCGAAGTAATTTTGATTTTTTTCAAGACGATCCAGATGATCACTCGATATGATCCAATCAAGATGATTCATACATAAAACTTTCGTAGTATTTTCCGAAAACTTTCGAAATAACCCCTTATCTTATCGATCGCCCTGTATTCTCCAGGTACATGCCGGATACCGGATCTGAGGTATTCGTCAACAAAATACCCGAAACAGTGGACGTTTGGCAGTTAGCAGAATACTTCCATAAAGCAGGCGATATCTTTCAATTGCGCCTGATGATGAGCGAGGATATGCTTCGAAACAGGGGTTTTGGCTACGTCACTTACATCAATGCCATGGCAGCGAAGAGAGCGGTAAGGATAGATAGATAGACAGATGATTCACAGCTCGTCAAAATACTTTTGAATTAAATATATAAAAATAAATAAAATATAATAAAAATATTTGTAGTAGAAGATTTAACGTAATGAAGAATAAACACATGCAGTTCAAGTTTACAAATCAGAGATTTATAGAATTTGATTCCGATTAACTCAATCTAAAACATGGCAACACTTTTGAATACCTGTTGAGACAGGGCTGAAAAATAAATTTCGGAAGTTTGAACCTCATATACCTTCAATTTTTTTGGAAGATGAAAATGAATGTGAAGTTTCTGGTTCCTTTGAATATTCAATTTTTTTAACTCTGGATTGGTTCTGTAGGTGACGCAATTGGTGAACTTTGATTTTATGGGAGTTCGACTCGGCATGGAAACTTCTTTGAATAACTGTCGATTATTCGTGAGTGGATTTCCCACCGATAAAACCAAGGACGAAATTTGGATGGAACTCAAAAAGAAAGGAATGAAAGATATCGTCGATGTCATCATGTACAGGTGAGAAAATTAGTAGTTAATTTAAGAAGTATTTGGATTTCATTAGCGTATCCTACAAATTGTTTTTTTTTTCCCATTGGGTATTTATTATAACTAAAAATACCATCGACAAAAATAGTGCAGTATTTGTTATTTGGACAGTTTGACTACTGACAGTAGCTGTTTATTTGCCGCAACTAATATGTCCATTTTTCTAGATTTTTCGAAATTATCTTCACTTGTTATAATTCAATTGTAATTCAACCTTGAAATTTCTGTTTAATGTAGGGGAAGTTTCAGGATAAACTGTGTTCCCATTTCCAACACAATGAATATTTAATGTTTCTCTTTGTGAAATTAGCTCTGACAAATTATCTTTATCTTGAATTTACCATTTTCATATTCAGTTTTGAGAAGCAACTGAACAAGAAGCAATTTTCTTCTTTGATTTTTCTCTTTTCGTTGCTGTCTTTTCCTACAATCCTAATATAACACCAATCGTCCATCTTCAGTCAGCTAATTCCGACTTTCCTCTTCTTCACATTGTTCTTTTTCCACAAACATACTGTCAGTCTAAATTTTCGATGATTTTCGTATGAGTTAGAATCGATATCAGTGTTAAACAATGTTTTCCCTCTGAACTTGTCACCAACACGTGAAGGGTAATATTTGTTACAAGCTTCGGTTGTCTCTGTTGTTGTTGTTTTCAATTTGTTGTAGTGTTTCAACAATAGAAAGTTTTGGATAAAAGTGGAGCTGCAAAACATTTTCGAATTGGTTCATTTCGTTTATTTTACATCAGCCTTTTTTCATTTTCAGGAGCTACTCCGACAGATCGCAAAACAGAGGTTTCGTATTCGTCGAATTCATGACCCACGAATACGCTGCTTATATCAGAGCGAAATATTCGAACAGTCTGACTTTGTGGGGAAAAGAAGTCATAGTCGATTGGTCGATCCCGGTGCCGGAAGTGGACACCGAGGTGCTGGACAAAGTTCGAGTCGTCTACATGAGGAACTTGGAAGTGACCCAATCTCCGGAGGACCTCAAGACCTTCATTCTCCGATTCGTGTCGTCGAGGTTGTTAGAGAAGGTGTATAAATTCAAGAATTACGCCTTCATTCATCTCTATACGAGAGACGCTGCAGAACGACTTATGGGCCTGCTGAAACATCACTTCAAGGACACCATCATCGAAATCGAGTGGGCTAAACCACCAAACAGATACACTTCTCAACGTTATCGGAGATACAGGGTGTAAGTGTCCACTCTGTCGTGATTTTAGTGCGATTGCAGGAGAGAAATTTATTCTATCTAGATGAAAAACACTCGCGTCGCAACCCATTCTGGACTTTCAATATACTAGATGATTTCATATCAACGAGTTGTCTCAAAATATCAATAGGTTCACTTTTTAAGACTAAAATTCGAAGGTTAATTTTTCGCTTGGCAAAAATCCGAAATGCTACCGGAAAATGACAAACTGAGACATGTTTCTGAATTATCCAAACTGAACGCTGTTTCTATCATCCCGTATCCAAAAAGTGCCTTCAGTGCGAACATTTATCCTTGAATAAATGAGGAAGAATATACAGGGTTGGGATTCAGTATGGAACCAAGTAAATATCTTTTAAACGAAGAGAACGATATTGATATCCCAACCCTGTATGGTAAATTATTTGGTTTATATCCAGGGTGTTTCCCAACCTCCCTGACCAAAAAAACTGAAAGGATCGAATCTTTCACGCCCGAATCATTTCAAATTGCATACAGGGCTTTGCCAATTTTTCTTTTAAATTTCATTCTCATTTTCATTTCAAATATGCTCCACCTTATTTCGTTGAAATTTGATGAAGTTATTGGTTGTAATAAGGGGCATATTCAACCATGAATTGGATAAAATCTCAAGACCAGTGGCGTACGGAGTAACAACTCGATATCATTGACGAAAAAATATACGCCACTCACTCTTTCTGTAATTTTTATATTTTTTCCGGATCGAGCTACTGATGATAACCAAGTTTTACATCTTTTCTGCAATTTTTGTTGTGTATTCCAAGGACAAGCGACAGAGTGTTTTCATCTTCATCTCGGAAACAGCAAACTACGATAACCAATCTGATTTTGTGATATTTCTTTGATTTAAAACGAAAAACGATAGTTGATTAATCGACACGATTTTTTCCTCCAGATGTGGCATGTCACCAAGAAACCGATCGAGAACCAGTAGTTCTTCCTCTCAGTTCAGATATGACGACAGCGCAGCAGTCTCTCCTGTTTACTCCAGAAGCACACTGATGTCCGAAACTTCTTCAGAGTCCTCTACAGACGAAAGACAGATACCAAGGAAAGCCAACAGCATGGAGGTAAATATCCAAAATTGAAAGTTGAAACCAATAAACTGAGAAATGAGATGAAACAACATCGTTTAATAATGCACTGAGGAAGAAAAATAGATAACCACGAGATACTATAAGATATAACATTACATATATAGTTTCATAGTTTTTATTTGTAATTTTACTGTTCTTTTTTTCATCAACAACTACTCAAAGCTTATTTTTATTCTTTTTTTTTTGCCAAGTGCCAAATTTCAAATCAATCGGACGGTGAGAAGTGGGTCAAATCTTACTTGCACGATTCAAAGAAAAAATCTCGATTGAGTCTCAAAGTTACAGATTGGATGGGGTACCGCAAGGGTCCCATTCGGGTCCTCTGCTTTTCAACGTATATTCGAAAGATATTAGAAATTCAAAAAGTGAAGGGGGCAATTCTCAGCACGACCAAACGGACTTGAGTGTCCTTTTCAAGATATTATTGCTGAAACAGCGACGTCTACAAAATTTTATAAAATCAAATTTTACATTTTTCACAGAATTCAGTGATGATGCAACATATGCTAGAATACATGGCCGCCATGACCGTCACAGATAGTTCGGATACTGGAGTTCCAGAGATGCTTCAGCAGAGAAAACCATCTTTGTAAGTTGTCACAACCATTATTTCATTCACAATTCCAGGAAAATCTTATCGGTGTTAACGTAATCACTCAAGTTTTCATACAAATTCTCGCATTTTATTCGAAGTATCAAACTTATAAGACACCAGCAAAAGGTGGGGACGTGAAGGTTTGTATAAATTCGATATTTTTCAAATCTTAAGTAGTTTGGAAACCCTTGGACACGTCATTATATCAATACTTTTTTGTACTCGAAGTCATCATGTTTTCTATAAAAGAATAAAATAGATCTCACAAATAGAACAACTCATACATATAATCACTCTTTCGAAACAATTTATTGACAGTTCATTTCGAACGTGAATAACACCTAAGATCTAAAGCTATCTATTCTCATTCATGAAGAGGCAGTGGGAATTGTTTTTATTTGTTTCCAAATAATCTGTCGAAAAGAAAGCAAAACAAAATGGGTCACCTCCTATAATCATCCAAATGACGTTTTTTTTCTTTCTTCTAGCAACGTTCCACTTTCTACTACTAGCCACGGACCTTTCTACCCTCGACTGGAGTCGACGCAAACAGAATTGGGGCAGTTTTCATTCGCACTGCCACAAAGGGAAACTTACCCTCCCACTCAGGACCATACCATGGAACAAGAGGACGATTGGTAGGTAGCTCAAGAGATATACAATATTGTATTTCAACTGCAACTTTGAAAAAATGCACTTCTTCACACTTTTCTTTCGCGGATATAATTTTTCTTTATATTAAATCAGATCTACTATTCTGTCTGAGTCATCTCACGATTCATAGTAGAACAATAAAATCCAGGATGTTAACTAATAACAACTGTTGCCGTGCATGAAATAGAAGAATATTGACCATGATTTCAGATATCAATGCTGACTCACCGATTTTTTTTATTTCCAGCCTATCGTGCCAGTACAATGAGATTCTTCTTCACGCGCAAGGAATGCGTGATTATATGAAGTACCAGGCGAAGGAAGCCAACATTCCCAGATTTTGAGAGGATTATTTTCGTTCCCAATTCCGTAAACCGAAAAATGAATTGCCAAGTTTATTGATCAACGTCTAAAACCAGTCATTCGAAATTTCCACCAGTGATCGCACAGGGTATATCGATAATGTATATTTCTTTTCATGTATAGGGTAGGGCGAATTTTTGCTATCTCACTGATGAACAAAATAAATAGTTCATTTCTGGTTCCATTCATTTCACAAAAAAGTACTGTTCACGTCACAGTCCTGCTCGTGATAACGTCACTGAGGTCGAAAGATTCAAAGGATTATAGGTGTCGAGAAAAACAAGTTGGTACGGGTGGTATTTCGCCCTACCCTGTATGATTGTAGTTTGTGCAGTGACATTTTCTACTTGTATTGATTGCAAATGTTTTCGATAAGTTCTTGATCGAATTAGAGTCCAGTGATTGGAAACAGGTTAGTTTTCATTCATTATTAATTTTGATGATGAAATAACAATTTAAATCAATCGAAAATTATTTTGATTTGTTTTGATGCATTTAAGACAGCTGCCTTACGAAGTAGACGACGTTCTTGTTTTATTACTGTATATTTTGTTCCTTTTTTTCAATTTCAATGGTTTTGCTGTTTTGGTTATTAGTTTTAACTACTATTTTAACTACTATTCGTGTATGTGTATATTAATTTTGTACTATTTGATATGAATATTTGATGTTTTTATAGCATTTGATATATTTCTATAAATGTATTTGTTACAACGCAATATAAACTGTCTTTTATATGGAATATCGTTTTTGATCTTTTAATAACACTCAATTACACCACATGAACATACAGGATGAATAAATAAATTGTCACCACCATTTTTCAATGAGAAGCAAAAACTAAGAAAAAATGAGAGTGCAAGTGTTTCAATTCCTTCGAACGGAGAGTGGATTTATGGCACATATGGCAAAAATCACATGACTGTTGGCACTACATTTTCTGTTGTTTCCATTCTCATCGAGTTAATAGTGTAAGATTATTCACTCAAATCTAGTGCCTCGTAAAGTTCATTGATCTATAAGTTTGTTGACCCTAGACTCAGGTTAATTTGTTGTTTGGATATAGAAAATTGGTTCTCATTCGTTCATTCAGCTATTCATATCTCAGAAATAAATTGTTATTCGTTCGATTCTGAGAATTGCCTCACGACAATACTACGATCACGGAAAGTCGGTGCAGCAGCCACTGCCGGTACAAACAACTAATTTAAATGCCCCAATCAGATTCGGCAGAATTCCCCACTCCCTTTGCCGAACACTTTACGAACGAATTGCCGCCAACGCGAATGTCGCGATGGGCGAAAGAGGAGAGGGGGAAATGGATGAGAGCTGCAGTATTGCCGATCGCCTTGCAATTTCATGAAATTCTGAACTTTTCGAGCTCTCGCTGGATTTGGGCGAATGAAGTTATTCAAAAAGTTTTGAATTCTACTGAAAAACTTGAAGACACTGTATCTCCAACACGAATCATTCCTAGATATAAGTATATCTGACCACTTTTCTAATATTTTGGCCTTAAATCTGGAATCTGGACAGATGATATTATTTCATCGAGATCTATCAATTTTCCGGGTATTTGTCATCAAAATCCATCACCTTGCGAATAAAAGTAATGGAACATGTTTGAAATTGAGAAAAGATTTGACTTGTCATAATTTACGCGGACCGGGCATCCTAAGTAATGTCCTAATTAATCCCTGAGTACATAATACTTGACCTTTGCTTTCCGTTTTTTTTTGGTTGGTATGATGGGAAATTTGATTCAGGACAGGACTTTCGGCAACACGGCAACACTGTACGGCGAATCGCGCGATAAGCGTCATCAAGCGCAAAGAGATTGATGCTTCGCTTCTGCTTGGTCTAAAGTGTAAACAAGTTGCTTTGTTTTCTTTGAAGCTTGTGTCGAACGTGATAACTAGATATATATCAATTTTAATCAATTCAGTGATGGCATACCACAGCTCGGACCCGCTATTCGACCTGACTTTGCACAGAATGGAGTGCAACAAAGGCGACTTTAGCTCTCTGTACGAAATATCTCACGTGAACGGACAAATAATAGCTACTTTCAAACACGTAGTGAAGCCTAAACGCGGCACAGAGATTTACGTCCGGAAAATACCGATAGACGCCCTTTTGCAAGAAATCCTCGAGTTTGCCATACAAGCCGGCGACGTATACCAAATTCGCTTGCTGATGGAATTCAGCGGTTTCAACCGAGGCTACTGTTTCGTCAGTTACTTCGACATACAAAGCGCCAGAAAAGCGACTTTGACTCTCAACGGCTCGAAAATCAGGGAAGTTCCGGTGATCGTGAAATTGTCCTTCGACAACAATAGACTGGAATTGCAAAACGTCGCTAAAGGAGTCACGCCGCAGCAAGTATACCAAGAAATGTTGAAAATCGTAGGGAAAGGTCTGAAAGACGTTGCTTTTTGCAAACAGTCTGACGAAACCAGCAAAACCATCAAATGTCTGTTGAGGTACGACACCCACAGGAACGCTTTGGAGGCTAGGAAGGCTATTTTTCCGGCGTTCAAACTTTTCGAGCAAAACGTTAAAGTGGAATGGGCGATACCCACCGAAGTTATGAAGGTAAGAATGAAATTCGATTGGCATATTTCTTGTCGAAGAGAATTAATTGTCAACCATTTTGTGGACCATCGAATATTTCGTATAGAATCAAGAGCAGACATGTTGGAGCTAAGAAAATATCAGAATGAACTGGAAGACTGACAAACCAATTTTTCTTCCCTTCAATCCAGGTTTCTCTTCATTTTTCTTTGGCCAGCTTATGTTTTCTCAGCTCCAGCTGTTTGCTTATAAAAGTGTATGAAGGCGAATCCATCTTCCCCAGGTGAACCAACTCTTGAATTGTTTTTTTCCAAAATATGTAGACCTGTCAAACAACCTCACTAAGGCCGCACCGCTTGAGTGTAGATGGCGATACGATCGTCAATCCTGTTGAGTGAAATCCGCTTGGATATTGGATATCTTGCATTCATGTTGAATTTTGAATTTAAATCGTATTTTCCAGAGTATCCAATATAATCAACGAGATCTGCAGAGGTGACGCCATCTATTTTCAATCTTGGGAAGCATATCAAAATCATCAAAATTCAACATAATCAAGTAGGCAAACAACTTCTTAGTGGCTTGCATCTTCCCATTAAAGAAATAGAGTTGTTGAAGAAGGCGAAATTTCAAACTTTTTTCTCCTGCATCATCTCGAAAAATAGAGATTCACACTCTTTTCATTATGAAAGTGAACACTACCTATTTTTCAATGTTTTATTGCAGTCCAAACGTCTGTATTTCGAAAATTGCCCGGCTGGCACCACGAAATTGGAGCTTTTCGAAGAACTCGTCAAGTACGTGAACCCTATACACATGCTGAATCTGTTTTTGCAAGACTGCAGTGGTCAAGGAGTGGGATATGTTTTGTTTGTGAATGAAAGTGTTGCCTTCGAGGCTTTCAACAAACTGAGAGTCAACAAGATATGCGGGAGATTTTTAAAGTTGTCTTACGTGAAATTTTATAATCAGTAAGTATTTACATACGTGTTTGTTCAGTTTGTTTATGTTGATCTTTTCATTCTATGTGATGTAATAGTCATTTTTGTTATAGTTCCTAACGAAATCTGATGATTTCTACTCATTATTTAGATTCTATTTCTCTCTCAAAAATTGTCTAAAGGGTGGTTATTTTAATATTGTTTTTCTTTTCAGTTTAATTATGGATGATTCATCAAACGATACAAATGTATATAATGTAAGAAGTATCTCCTACTTTTATTTTTAAATTTTTCTTAGTTTATTTATTTCCTTTTCAGTCATCTGATCTTCAGGAGATTTCTACTAATGAGAGAAGTTCAAACAGCTCACAAAGTAGTATCACAAATGTGAGTATCGGTTTAATATTCTAAAAATTGACTGAACCAATAGAGGGTGTATCATTTTCAGAAGAATTATACTGACGAAACGTCATCTTGCTGTGGGTATCCAGTGGTAAGTATTCATTTCATTTTATCATTTTTTTCAATGTGGTGACATCCATATAATCTAATACATACATAACTTTTGTTGAGTTGAAAAAAAATTTTTTTCCAAAGCTACAGTTTTCAAATTGTTTTCGCTTTATAACTTTGAAACGGTTCATGGGATTTTTTTCACGTTTGCAAAGTTTCATATGGCAATAAACCCATATTATAGACAGGGTGACTACCAATCCATGGACATTTAGATTTTGTGAACTGGTCAAATCTGAAGTGCATTACTATTGACTCACATATTATCGAAATCATTATCATCAATGATACATAATACAATGCAAATACAAAAAATAAACTCTCTGATGTAAACTATCATAGCTAGGAACATACACAGATTTTATGATGATAGTTTAACCAATTAATCTCACTGTCAGATCAGCGTCACATTAAAGAAAGGTACACATACACGAAGACATTTTTCTAAAAAAAATGGGAAATGGCGAGAAAGCGTGAAATGTTGCAGAAATTAGATCGATCATATTAAACCGTCATACTAATCGACAAAAGAGGAGGAATCTTGAATGTGTCTCCGTCGAGGTCTCCATGTATGGGTACCTGTATTGGATGATCATCTAAAAGACGAAATAAATCAGAAAATATTTGGAAACCCTGCTTTTGCTCATACTACATAACACTTTGGGCAAAGTGTGTGAAAGGAGAACCTTCCTGCGATTGTTTCTTGTTCGTAATCACCATTTCACACTGATGGTCGTAGAAAAAGTTCATTATGTCCATATTCGAGGGATGAAATCAATATGAATCAAAAAAATCGTGATTTTTCGCCACTCTGTTCAGAAAGATGGTTCATTTTTTTCGTTTTAGACTCTTCCAAACGGCATTTTCCACCCTTATATTCAACCACCCTATGTGGTGGTCACTACAGCACAGCACGGGCCGCCCCATTTGTCAGTTCCCATGAGCGTGCCTTTGTCTTCCTCAAGTTCACTCGCACTACCACCACCACCACCGCCGCCCCCTGGTGCTAAGGTAGGTGTAGCAGGGTGTAAATAAATTCACCAGTTGAAAAAAATCATTCGTTACTTTACTGTTGGAATTTCCATGGTTTTTTTTTAAGGTATCCATCATTGAAACTATGAAACAATTACATTAATCATATTTTAGTCATTATGATGACTGATCGATTTTTTTTTTGATTTCAGCATGCTCCACAATTTTTTTATCCTGTTTCATGTGCACAACATATACCTAACGTGAGTATAAAAATAAAATCAGAGTCGAGTTATATTATTTAATGGGCGTTTGGGTTTTGTCAAGATAATGTAAAAAAACAACAAAAAATATTATTCATACATTGAAAACGTGAAAATCTTGGTTTTTGACTCGTGCTAATGATTGATTATACAGGGTGTTTCGTATGTCAACTATAGAATCCTGAGCTAAAAATATAAAGACTCGACCCAAATAACCTAAATAAAATGTGTTTCCTGTCTGAGTTACAAGGTGTTTCATTTGAAAATTTGAAAAATTATTCAATCTTTCCATTTGAATTTCGAATTTTTTCGAGAAACTACTTGTCACTGACAAATAGAGTTTTTTCTAAGTATTTTACCATAATTATATTGAGATAATTTTATTTTTATTTTCAGAAACTAGAATAGAAAATCTCAAAAATTCCTAAAAAATGTAATAAACACGTGTATCCGTCTCGCCAATCTTCAATAATAATTATTGTCGTTTAAATAATAATCAAATAGTTGTGAATAACTTCAATAACAACTGGCCTTGAACGTTACAAAGTCGGTCATCATGTGCACAAACAGAACCGGTTTCCACACTCCAATAGACCTATCAGGATCGTCCTGAACATTTTGTATAGCCTACTGGGCAGGCTCGATTTGCGCGCGCCATCTGCCTTCTACGTAGATCGCCTCCCTAACCCAACTTATCGCCATTTTGTTTTCCGATAGCGAAACTGCAGTGCTCGCTAGTTTGCGTTTGAAGCTGGATTATGGCGGCCCCCCGACTCTAATATACCGGGTGTGACAGGATCATCTTCTTTTTCTTGCTTCAAGGGGGAGGGGATATAGTCATTTTTCTGGATTTTTTGAGATTTTCTCTTCTTGTTTCTAAAAAACTTGTAATAGAAATTATAATTATTATCTCAATTTAAATGTAGTAAGGACAGATTTTGTGATCTGTCCCAAAATGTGACTGCTCTTGAATTTTAACCGTAAGATACCTAAAAGAGGAATTCTCTATTTGTCAGTGACACCTTGTTTTGAAAAAAGTCAAGTATATATAATGAATTACAAAATTCCTATTCATCTTATTGTTCTGGACGTTTCGGGAAAAACGGGACAGTTGTAGAGGATATTTTGATATTTGTTGAATATATTTGTCTTCCAAATTCTTCGAAAATCAAGGTGTTACTGTCAAATCGACTATTCTCTTATAGGTCTCTGGTGGTTCAATTTCAAGCGCAATGTCATTTTTGAGCAGATCACGAATCTGTCGTAAATGCTACGAATAATATTGAAACAATTATTAAATTTTTATTTTTCGAAACTCTGAGACAAAATCCGAACAATCTAAAGGGTTAATTTCAAGCGCAGTAGCATTTTGGGGCGTATCATATTTCCAACCTTGCTACAATTTGATTGGAATAATTGTAATAATTACTATTTTCATTTTTTAAAAACAGGAGAGAATCGCAAAAAACTAGAAAAATAATTTTTTTCCTTCAGTTTTGAGATGGATTAATAAAATTTTGACGTCACGTTTTGACACAAGTATAAATTAATTGTTTTCCACTTCTTCAGCAGTACTTACTTTCGATTTCTAAATGGAACAGCCTGTATATCATTGCATTTTCGAATTCTGTATAATTTTTCGATTTCAATGATACCACACGAGTAAAATTTCAAACTTTCAATCAATTAATTTCAATCAGAAACATGAATGAACTGTAGATTGCGCAAATTTTCTATGATATTTCGGCCAGTTTTTCCAATATAAATGATGAATTTTCCTTTAGCTTCCAGTTTTTCCATCACCAAGGACTGGTTTCAACAGTTCCATAGTAAGTGACCCTCGACGTTCCAAATTTTCTCTTCTCATTTTCATTTTGTTCAGGTTCATGTTTCCACTCTAAAACGAGTTTTCAGTTTTTTTTTTAGGAAGTGGAACTTCACAAGTGGAACTGGTGTACAAATATTTAATTGCGTCTGATTTATGATGTTTTAGCATAGGATGCCTCAAGGTTTTGTTGAGGATGTCAACAGAATCGGTGGTCTGCCCGTGGTACAACCAGTATCTCATGACTGGTTTATTTCTAGATACAGACAGCATCAGGTGGGTCTGTCATAAACCAATTTATAGTGGGTGGCCCAATGAAAACGAAACTAGGCCGATTTGACATAGTTATCGTTTTAAGAAAAAAAGACGCTCAAACCGGTCGATTTTTATTTCGAGGGGCAAACATTTTGCCCATGTTTTCAACTTTTTCAACTTTGTGTATTTTTTTTTTCAAATCCTGCCCTTTTCAACATTACATGAAGAATCATTCATTTTAATGTCGGTTCCTTGATCTTTCAGTAAAATGCATACCTTGTTTCATTGTTATTGGGCCACCCTGTATATATTTTTCAATAATATTCTGGTTATGAATAGATTTAGTTGCTCGGTATCGAAATACTACAGTTCTCAGATACAAAATGAATATATACTAAAAAAAACTCAACAATATTTAGAAAAGTCTAAGTACGTAGCTATTTTGGCAAATAAGTTGTCATCCTCAGTAGATCTGAAGATTTAAAATAATCAGCGACTCTTTAGTATCTTTCAAGATATTCTCCAGAAATTACCATCGAGAGAATTTATTCAAATCGGTCGATTTTCGAAAAAATACAGGTTGTCCAAAAAGAATATTTAGTGTTTTGAGAACTATACTTTATTATCCCACGGAAAAGTATGAAGAATAGATCACTCATTTCCATGGTTGTTGCTCCTGAATATCAATAATTATAGCATACATTTTTTTTCAGAACCATCAACTTCAGTTGATAAATTTCAATCCTGTTATCAACAATGTTCCCTATGATTTCCAAGTATTGCAAATGAGAGAGGAGCAACTCAAAGAAATTCGTGGAGAGAATTATTGAAAATGTTTCATATATTTTATTCGTTCTTAGTGAATTATTTATTTTTATATACATTTTTATAGTTTAGGAACAGTTCATTCATCAAATTATGATTCGAACTGTATAAATTTATTAGCAAGTGTTTTTATAGATTTGTTTTTGGTTTTGTTCTTTATCAAGTAGATTTATCTACAGATGCCACATATATTTCTATACTCAAATTCATGTACATCCTCATATACAGGGTGTAACAAAGTCGAAGAATCTCGTTTTTTCACCGAACAATTTGTTTGTTTAATGGTTCGTAGAGTTTTCAGATAGATCTTCGAAAACAAATGAAATAAATTGAATTTTCTTTTTTTTTCACATTAATTCTAGAAATTGAGAAGCGAATTTGTTACACCCTGTCTATTGTTGATAGGTGGCAAAAATTGTATGTCCACAGCGTTGATATATTTTCTATAAATGGCAAGATTTCTACACAAATTTCTTTTTGCTGAAATCACAGCAAATTTGTGCTTTCGATGGTTTCAACTTTTTTCTTGTATTCATCAAATCTCCATAATTTCATGAATTTATGAATGATGAAAACGGATTATTTAAGGAACAAAAATTTGTGGTTGATGAATAACAGAAATTCAATGATCTGGAAATATGCCCAGAAAAACCAACACATTTTTTTAATAATGAAATAGTTTTTCAGATTTTTATACATTAATTTCGAGAGGTAGTAAAGACTCATGAAATGAGGAGACTTTTCTCAATGAACAATAAAACGTATTTTCGAATTCATGTTTGGATTGCTCAGAATAATGTACTACATATGAAAAAAGATCTGGTCGGAATTCAACAAGAATGGTTTCTTCATAATTAATGAATATTTCAAATTATCCAGTGACGCTTTACACATTAGGGACATGTAACCGCTGTATTGGAGTATACGGATTCCTGTAAGTAGTTTTTTGACTCGTACTGTAGATGCTGTGCTTCTTAGAAAGGCAGTGTACCAAATTTGAAAAATTTATGAAAGTATGAGCCTCCCTGTATGATGAACTTTGAGGAATGATCTTGAGAACTCCCGGTTTATTTATATCGTATTATTTATTAAGATTTTGCATTTTTTCTGAAAATAGGTCTACATAAGGTTTGTTTAGTATTCATGATTCAATTGAGTATACTTATTTATGTAAAATATTTATCGTACTGTTTTTTACTCAGTAATTCGAATTTCGATGATATAGTGTTTTTAATAGAAGTTTTTTCAAAATCACACTGATTTATTCTTTTATAATTATATCAGAATTTTTTGTGACATATGTGTACAGGCTGAACCCAATTCTATGGATTTTTCATTGGACAGGGTATCATTTCCGAATTTTCTGTCAATGTCGCCGATAATTCAAACAATTCACTTGGATTCCATAACCTAGTAGTTGAACAGTCGATAATTAACGACTCCTTAGCGTATAGGTGCAAAAAAATTTGAACAAAGTAGCGACATCTACTGATAGACATTGGAACAACTGTTGATTTTCATCAGCCGAGATTTCTGTAACGAGCACAGAATCCTGTAACCCGTTGTGCGGATTTCTGCAATCATTACAGAATCCTATAATAGAAATTAGAGCTGCTAGTTAGCAGTGCTGAATTCTACATTCCTAACAAGCGCAGAAACGTGAACGACGTGTTCGTAAGGTGACAAAGTTGAGTTGAGTTGTTATTCCTCGATCGACATTCAGGTTCGCTATGGCAGGATTTTTACGTGGATTGATGAAAATGGTTAGTGACTTCATGTCGCACTGGGATTGTACTTTTTATCGTCAGGGGGCGTAGCTCAGATGGTAGAGCGCTCGCTTAGCATGCGAGAGGTACCGGGATCGATGCCCGGCGCCTCCAACTTTTTTTTTTTCAATCCTTCATATCTTTTTACCTCCATTTCTCTTTTATGAATAAAATCCTACGACATGGAAATTTTTAATACCGAAATATTTTTTTTTAATTACAGTTACGTACGTATTTTGACATCAAGGACCGGAATTTCGCAATAAAAATGTACGCAAATCGATTTTTTCGAGATAATCCAGGAGAGAATGCAAAAAGTCACCATCTTTCTTCGGTCAGTTTCACGTAGACATTCATAGAGAATCAATTTTTCATTGAAAATATCACAGTTTCATTGAATTCCATTTTTTCCGGTTAATTCGGCAGCGTTGACAAAAGTCATCCTCATTGGTCACTCCTGGATTTTTTTCTGGATCACGGGTTGGTCCGGTCCTGTCCAATTGTTGATAATTATCGTCTAATGGCTTTCGAACATTTGGCTTTCCATGCCCCGAACAAATACAAAAGCTATGTTGAGGGGCTCATTTGATGCACGCTGGCAAACTTCTAATGGGACGTTGTCATCCGAGGATTGAAATCTGGATTGAATAGCTGTGCGAACGTGATAAGTGTCTGGGGAAGGGTCGGATTTTGAGCAAAAACGATCGTGTACCCATTCTATCGTTTATGCAATTAGGTATTTTTTCATTCATCAATTGGTATTGAGGTAATTCAAAACAACAAATTCACACACAATTTCCATATTGTTCACCTACACATATCATCTATATGCGGTGAAAAGGTGCGTCGTCTTGAAACTGAACTCTGCTTGATTCGGAGTGAAGAAGAAGAACACTGGATAGAAATAATTTTAACCACGCATATTCAACGCTGACGAAATCAGCCCGCATTAGCCAAAATCATGGAAAACGAATCGATATCGCAGAAAGGATGCAGAGTGCATATTTATTGTATTTATTGAATTTTCAAAAAAGTCAATTTTCGTTTGAAAAATCTGAAAAAAATCACATACGCTATTTCAGACCCGTAGATGACGGAACTGTGATTGAAAAGAATCAATTCGTCAAGGTAAAAAAGTTATCTCGCTCCTAAGTGCTTATTTCTGCTGAAAAAGCACAAAGTTGACTTTGGAGCTCGATATCTCCTAAACGGTTAGACTTAGAGATCAGATCGACCCTTCAATCGATTCCTGAGACGATTTCCTACTACGACACGAAATATCTTCTCGATCAGTCGATTTTTCGCGAATCGATATTGCAGAAAGTGTGCAGGGTGCATATTTATCGTATAACTCGTATCATCGAATTTTCAAAAAAGTCAATTTTCGTTTGAAAAATCTGAAAAAACTCACATACACTATTTCAGACCCGTAGATGACGGAACTGTGATCGAAAAAAATCAATTCGTCAAGGTGAAAAAGTTATCTCGCTCCTAAGTGCTTATTTCTGCTGAAAAAGCACAAAGTTGACTTCGGAGCTCGATATCTCCGAAACGGTTAGACTTAGAGATCAGATCAACCCTCCAATCGATTTCTGAGACGATTTTCTACTACGACAAGAAATATCTTCTCGATCAGTCGATTTTTCGCGAATCGATATCGCAGAAAGTGTGCAGGGTGCATATTTATCGTATCACTCGTATCATCGAATTTTCAAAAAAGTCAATTTTCGTTTGAAAAATCTGAAAAAATTCACATATCTTCTCGATCAGTCGATTTTTCGCGAATCGATATTGCAAAAAGTGTGCAGGGTGCATATCTATCGTACCACTCGTATCATCGAATTTTCAAAAAAGTCAATTTTCGTTTGAAAAATCTGAAAAAATTCACGTACACTATTTCAGACCCGTACATGACGGAACTGTGATTGAAAAAAATCAATTCGTCAAGGTAAAAAAGTTATCTCGCTCCTAATTGCTTATTTCTGCTGAAAAAGCACGAAGTTGACTTTGGAGCTCGATATCTCCGAAACGGTTAGACTTAGAGATCAGATCGACCCTTCAATCGATTCCTGAGACGATTTCCTACTACGACACGAAATATCTTCTCGATCAGTCGATTTTTCGCGAATCGATATCGCAGAAAGTGTGCAGGGTGCATATTTATCGTACCACTCGTATCATCGAATTTTCAAAAAAGTCAATTTTCGTTTGAGAAATCTGAAAAAATTCACATACACTATTCCAGACCCGTAGATGACGGAACTGTGATTGAAAAAAATCAATTCGTCAAGGTGAAAAAGTTATCTCGCTCCTAAGTGCTTATTTCTGCTGAAAAAGCACAAAGTTGACTTTGGAGATCGATATCTCCGAAACGGTTAGACTCAGAGATCAGATCGACCCTCCAATCGATTCCTGAGACGATTTTCTACTACGACACGAAATATCTTCTCGATCAGTCGATTTTTCGCGAATCGATATCGCAGAAAGTGTGCAGGGTGCATATTTATCGTATCACTCGTATCATCGAATTTTCAAAAAAGTCAATTTTCGTTTGAAAAATCTGAAAAAACTCACATACACTATTTCAGACCCGTAGATGACGGAACTGTGATTGAAAAAAATCAATTCGTCAAGGTGAAAAAGTTATCTCGCTCCTAAGTGCTTATTTCTGCTGAAAAAGCACAAAGTTGACTTTGGAGCTCGATATCTCCGAAACGGTTAGACTTAGAAATCAGATCGACCCTTCAATCGATTCCTGAGACGATTTTCTACTACGACACGGAATATCTCCTCGATCAGTCGATTTTTCGCGGATCGATATCGCAAAAAGTGTGCAGGGTGCATGTTTATCGTACCACTCGTATCATCGAATTTTCAAAAAAGTCAATTTTCGTTTGAAAAATCTGAAAAAACTCACATACACTATTTCAGACCCGTACATGACGGAACTGTGATTGAAAAAAATCAATTCGTCAAGGTAAAAAAGTTATCTCGCTCCTAAGTGCTTATTTCTGCTGAAAAAGCACAAAGTTGACTTTGGAGATCGATATCTCCGAAACGGTTAGACTCAGAGATCAGATCGACCCTCCAATCGATTCCTGAGACGATTTTCTACTACGACACGGAATATCTCCTCGATCAGTCGATTTTTCGCGGATCGATATCGCAAAAAGTGTGCAGGGTGCATGTTTATCGTACCACTCGTATCATCGAATTTTCAAAAAAGTCAATTTTCGTTTGAAAAATCTGAAAAAATTCACATACACTATTCCAGACCCGTAGATGACGAAACTGTGATTGAAAAGGATCAATTCGTCAAGGTGAAAAAGTTATCTCGCTCCTAAGTGCTCATTTCTGCTGAAAAAGCACAAAGTTGACTTTGGAGCTCGATATCTCCGAAACGGTCAGACTTAGAGATCAGATCGACCCTCCAATCGATTTCTGAGACAATTTTCTACTACGACACGGAATATCTTCTCGATCAGTCGATTTTTCGCGAATCGATATCGCAGAAAGTGTGCAGGGTGCATATTTATCGTATCACTCGTATCATCGAATTTTCAAAAAAGTCAATTTTTGTTTGAAAAATCTGAAAAAATTCACATACACTATTTCAGACCCGTAGATGACGGAACTGTGATTGAAAAAAATCAATTCGTCAAGGTGAAAAAGTAATCTCGTTCCTAAGTGCTTATTTCTGCTGAAAAAGCACAAAGTTGACTTTGGAGCTCGATATCTCCGAAACGGTTAGACTTAGAAATCAGATCGACCCTTCAATCGATTCCTGAGACGATTTTCTACTACGACTCGAAATATCTTCTCGATCAGTCGATTTTTCGCGAATCGATATCGCAAAAACTGTGCAGGGTGCATATTTATCGTATCACTCGTATCATCGAATTTTCAAAAAAGTCAATTTTCGTTTGAAAAATCTGAAAAAATTCACATATCTTCTCGATCAGTCGATTTTTCGCGAATCGATATTGCAGAAAGTGTGCAGGGTGCATATTTATCGTATAATTCGTATCATCGAATTTTCAAAAAAGTCAATTTTCGTTTGAAAAATCTGAAAAAACTCACATACACTATTTCAGAGCCGTAGATGACGGAACTGTGATTGAAAAAAATCAATTCGTCAAGGTAAAAAAGTTATCTCGCTCCTAAGTGCTTATTTCTGCTGAAAAAGCACAAAGTTGACTTTGGAGCTCGATATCTCCGAAACGGTTAGACTCAGAGATCAGATCGACCCTCCAATCGATTCCTGAGACGATTTTCTACTACGACTCGGAATATCTTCCCGATCAGTCGATTTTTTACGAATCGATATCGCAAAAAGTGTGCAGGGTGCATATTTATCGTACCACTCGTATCATCGAATTTTCAAAAAAGTCAATTTTCGTTTGAAAAATCTGAAAAAATTCACATACACTATTCCAGACCCGTAGATGACGAAACTGTGATTGAAAAGGATCAATTCGTCAAGGTGAAAAAGTTATCTCGCTCCTAAGTGCTTATTTCTGCTGAAAAAGCACAAAGTTGACTTTGGAGCTCGATATCTCCGAAACGGTTAGACTTAGAGATCAGATCGACCCTACAATCGATTCCTGAGACGATTTTCTACTACGACTCGAAATATCTTCTCGATCAGTCGATTTTTCGCGAATCGATATCGCAAAAACTGTGCAGGGTGCATATTTATCGTACCACTCGTATCATCGAATTTTCAAAAAAAGTCAATATTCGTTTGAAAAATCTGAAAAAATTCACATACACTATTCCAGACCCGTAGATGACGAAACTGTGATTGAAAAGGATCAATTCGTCAAGGTGAAAAAGTTATCTCGCTCCTAAGTGCATATTTCTGCTGAAAAAGCACAAAGTTGACTTTGGAGCTCGATATCTCCGAAACGGTTAGACTCAGAGATCAGATCGACCCTCCAATCGATTCCTGAGACGATTTTCTACTACGACTCGAAATATCTTCTCGATCAGTCGATTTTTCGCGAATCGATATCGCAAAAACTGTGCAGGGTGCATATTTATCGTACCACTCGTATCATCGAATTTTCAAAAAAGTCAATTTTCGCTTGAAAAATCTGAAAAAATTCACATACACTATTTCAGACCCGTAGATGACGGAACTGTGATTGAAAAAAATCAATTCGTCAAGGTAAAAAAGTTATCTCGCTCCTAAGTGCTTATTTCTGCTGAAAAAGCACAAAGTTGACTTTGGAGCTCGATATCTCCGAAACGGTTAGACTCAGAGATCAGATCGACCCTCCAATCGATTCCTGAGACGATTTTCTACTACGACTCGAAATATCTTCTCGATCAGTCGATTTTTCGCGAATCGATATCGCAAAAACTGTGCAGGGTGCATATTTATCGTACCACTCGTATCATCGAATTTTCAAAAAAGTCAATTTTCGTTTGAAAAATCTGAAAAAATTCACATACACTATTCCAGACCCGTAGATGACGAAACTGTGATTGAAAAGGATCAATTCGTCAAGGTGAAAAAGTTATCTCGCTCCTAAGTGCATATTTCTGCTGAAAAAGCACAAAGTTGACTTTGGAGCTCGATATCTCCGAAACGGTTAGACTCAGAGATCAGATCGACCCTCCAATCGATTCCTGAGACGATTTTCTACTACGACACGGAATATCTCCTCGATCAGTCGATTTTTCGCGAATCGATATCGCAAAAAGTGTGCAGGGTGCATGTTTATCGTACCACTCGTATCATCGAATTTTCAAAAAAGTCAATTTTCGTTTGAGAAATCTGAAAAAATTCACATACACTATTCCAGACCCGTAGATGACGAAACTGTGATTGAAAAGGATCAATTCGTCAAGGTGAAAAAGTTATCTCGCTCCTAAGTGCTTATTTCTGCTGAAAAAGCACAAAGTTGACTTTGGAGATCGATATCTCCGAAACGGTTAGACTCAGAGATCAGATCGACCCTCCAATCGATTCCTGAGACGATTTTCTACTACGACACGGAATATCTCCTCGATCAGTCGATTTTTCGCGAATCGATATCGCAAAAAGTGTGCAGGGTGCATATTTATCGTACCACTCGTATCATCGAATTTTCAAAAAAGTCAATTTTCGCTTGAAAAATCTGAAAAAATTCACATACACTATTTCAGACCCGTAGATGACGGAACTGTGATTGAAAAAAATCAATTCGTCAAGGTGAAAAAGTTATCTCGCTCCTAAGTGCTTATTTCTGCTGAAAAAGCACAAAGTTGACTTTGGAGATCGATATCTCCGAAACGGTTAGACTCAGAGATCAGATCGACCCTCCAATCGATTCCTGAGACGATTTTCTACTACGACACGGAATATCTCCTCGATCAGTCGATTTTTCGCGAATCGATATCGCAAAAAGTGTGCAGGGTGCATGTTTATCGTACCACTCGTATCATCGAATTTTCAAAAAAGTCAATTTTCGTTTGAAAAATCTGAAAAAATTCACATACACTATTCCAGACCCGTAGATGACGAAACTGTGATTGAAAAGGATCAATTCGTCAAGGTGAAAAAGTTATCTCGCTCCTAAGTGCTCATTTCTGCTGAAAAAGCACAAAGTTGACTTTGGAGCTCGATATCTCCGAAACGGTCAGACTCAGAGATCAGATCGACCCTCCAATCGATTCCTGAGACGATTTTCTACTACGACACGGAATATCTCCTCGATCAGTCGATTTTTCGCGAATCGATATCGCAAAAAGTGTGCAGGGTGCATGTTTATCGTACCACTCGTATCATCGAATTTTCAAAAAAGTCAATTTTCGTTTGAAAAATCTGAAAAAATTCACATACACTATTCCAGACCCGTAGATGACGAAACTGTGATTGAAAAGGATCAATTCGTCAAGGTGAAAAAGTTATCTCGCTCCTAAGTGCTCATTTCTGCTGAAAAAGCACAAAGTTGACTTTGGAGCTCGATATCTCCGAAACGGTCAGACTTAGAGATCAGATCGACCCTCCAATCGATTTCTGAGACAATTTTCTACTACGACACGGAATATCTTCTCGATCAGTCGATTTTTCGCGAATCGATATCGCAGAAAGTGTGCAGGGTGCATATTTATCGTATCACTCGTATCATCGAATTTTCAAAAAAGTCAATTTTCGTTTGAAAAATCTGAAAAAATTCACGTACACTATTTCAGACCCGTACATGACGGAACTGTGATTGAAAAAAATCAATTCGTCAAGGTGAAAAAGTTATCTCGCTCCTAATTGCTTATTTCTGCTGAAAAAGCACGAAGTTGACTTTGGAGCTCGATATCTCCGAAACGGTTAGACTTAGAGATCAGATCGACCCTACAATCGATTCCTGAGACGATTTTCTACCACGACTCGAAATATCTTCCCGATCAGTCGATTTTTTACGGATCGATATCGCAAAAAGTGTGCAGGGTGCATATTTATCGTACCACTCGTATCATCGAATTTTCAAAAAAGTCAATTTTCGTTTGAAAAATCTGAAAAAATTCACGTACACTATTTCAGACCCGTACATGACGGAACTGTGATTGAAAAAAATCAATTCGTCAAGGTGAAAAAGTTATCTCGCTCCTAATTGCTTATTTCTGCTGAAAAAGCACAAAGTTGACTTTGGAGCTCGATATCTCCGAAACGGTTAGACTTAGAGATCAGATCGACCCTACAATCGATTCCTGAGACGATTTTCTACCACGACTCGAAATATCTTCCCGATCAGTCGATTTTTTACGGATCGATATCGCAAAAAGTGTGCAGGGTGCATATTTATCGTACCACTCGTATCATCGAATTTTCAAAAAAGTCAATTTTCGTTTGAAAAATCTGAAAAAATTCACATACACTATTTCAGACCCGTAGATGACGGAACTGTGATTGAAAAAAATCAATTCGTCAAGGTGAAAAAGTAATCTCGCTCCTAAGTGCTTATTTCTGCTGAAAAAGCACAAAGTTGACTTTGGAGCTCGATATCTCCAAAACGGTTAGACTTAGAGATCAGATCAACCCTCCAATCGATTTCTGAGACGATTTTCTACTACGACACGGAATATCTTCTCGATCAGTCGATTTTTCGCGAATCGATATCGCAAAAAGTGTGCAGGGTGCATATCTATCGTACCACTCGTATCATCGAATTTTCAAAAAAGTCAATTTTCGTTTGAAAAATCTGAAAAAATTCACGTACACTATTTCAGACTCGTACATGACGGAACTGTGATTGAAAAAAATCAATTCGTCAAGGTGAAAAAGTTATCTCGCTCCTAATTGCTTATTTCTGCTGAAAAAGCACGAAGTTGACTTTGGAGCTCGATATCTCCGAAACGGTTAGACTTAGAGATCAGATCGACCCTACAATCGATTCCTGAGACGATTTTCTACCACGACTCGAAATATCTTCCCGATCAGTCGATTTTTCGCGAATCGATATCGCAGAAAGTGTGCAGGGTGCATATTTATCCTACCACTCGTATCATCGAATTTTCAAAAAAGTCAATTTTCGTTTGAAAAATCTGAAAAAACTCACATACACTATTTCAGACCCGTAGATGACGGAACTGTGATTGAAAAA
This sequence comes from Gastrophysa polygoni, assembly GCA_963576655.1. NCBI lineage: Eukaryota > Metazoa > Arthropoda > Insecta > Coleoptera > Chrysomelidae > Gastrophysa > Gastrophysa polygoni. The sequence continues at coordinate 32,917,544 of OY755085.1, forward strand.
AATCAATTCGTCAAGGTGAAAAAGTTATCTCGCTCCTAAGTGCTTATTTCTGCTGAAAAAGCACAAAGTTGACTTTGGAGCTCGATATCTCCGAAACGGTTAGACTTAAAGATCAGATCAACCCTCCAATCGATTTCTGAGACGATTTTCTACTACGACAAGAAATATCTTCTCGATCAGTCGATTTTTCGCGAATCGATATCGCAGAAAGTGTGCAGGGTGCATATTTATCGTATCACTCGTATCATCGAATTTTCAAAAAAGTCAATTTTCGTTTGAAAAATCTGAAAAAATTCACATATCTTCTCGATCAGTCGATTTTTCGCGAATCGATATTGCAGAAAGTGTGCAGGGTGCATATTTATCGTATAACTCGTATCATCGAATTTTCAAAAAAGTCAATTTTCGTTTGAAAAATCTGAAAAAACTCACATACACTATTTCAGACCCGTACATGACGGAACTGTGATTGAAAAGGATCAATTCGTCAAGGTTAAAAAGTTATCTCGCTCCTAAGTGCTTATTTCTGCTGAAAAAGCACAAAGTTGACTTTGGAGATCGATATCTCCGAAACGGTTAGACTCAGAGATCAGATCGACCCTCCAATCGATTCCTGAGACGATTTTCTACTACGACTCGGAATATCTTCCCGATCAGTCGATTTTTTACGAATCGATATCGCAAAAAGTGTGCAGGGTGCATATTTATCGTACCACTCGTATCATCGAATTTTCAAAAAAGTCAATTTTCGTTTGAAAAATCTGAAAAAATTCACATACACTATTCCAGACCCGTAGATGACGAAACTGTGATTGAAAAGGATCAATTCGTCAAGGTGAAAAAGTTATCTCGCTCCTAAGTGCATATTTCTGCTGAAAAAGCACAAAGTTGACTTTGGAGCTCGATATCTCCGAAACGGTTAGACTCAGAGATCAGATCGACCCTCCAATCGATTCCTGAGACGATTTTCTACTACGACTCGAAATATCTTCTCGATCAGTCGATTTTTCGCGAATCGATATCGCAAAAACTGTGCAGGGTGCATATTTATCGTACCACTCGTATCATCGAATTTTCAAAAAAGTCAATTTTCGCTTGAAAAAATTCACATACACTATTTCAGACCCGTAGATGACGGAACTGTGATTGAAAAAAATCAATTCGTCAAGGTAAAAAAGTTATCTCGCTCCTAAGTGCTTATTTCTGCTGAAAAAGCACAAAGTTGACTTTGGAGCTCGATATCTCCGAAACGGTTAGACTTAGAGATCAGATCGACCCTACAATCGATTCCTGAGACGATTTTCTACTACGACTCGAAATATCTTCTCGATCAGTCTATTTTTCGCGAATCGATATCGCAAAAACTGTGCAGGGTGCATATTTATCGTACCACTCGTATCATCGAATTTTCAAAAAAGTCAATTTTCGTTTGAAAAATCTGAAAAAATTCACATACACTATTCCAGACCCGTTGATGACGAAACTGTGATTGAAAAGGATCAATTCGTCAAGGTGAAAAAGTTATCTCGCTCCTAAGTGCTCATTTCTGCTGAAAAAGCACAAAGTTGACTTTGGAGCTCGATATCTCCGAAACGGTTAGACTCAGAGATCAGATCGACCCTCCAATCGATTTCTGAGACAATTTTCTACTACGACACGGAATATCTTCTCGATCAGTCGATTTTTTACGAATCGATATCGCAAAAAGTGTGCAGGGTGCATATTTATCGTACCACTCGTATCATCGAATTTTCAAAAAAGTCAATTTTCGTTTGAAAAATCTGAAAAAATTCACATACACTATTCCAGACCCGTAGATGACGAAACTGTGATTGAAAAGGATCAATTCGTCAAGGTGAAAAAGTTATCTCGCTCCTAAGTGCATATTTCTGCTGAAAAAGCACAAAGTTGACTTTGGAGCTCGATATCTCCGAAACGGTTAGACTCAGAGATCAGATCGACCCTCCAATCGATTCCTGAGACGATTTTCTACTACGACTCGAAATATCTTCTCGATCAGTCGATTTTTCGCGAATCGATATCGCAGAAAGTGTGCAGGGTGCATATTTATCGTATCACTCGTATCATCGAATTTTCAAAAAAGTCAATTTTCGTTTGAAAAATCTGAAAAAATTCACATACACTATTCCAGACCCGTAGATGACGAAACTGTGATTGAAAAGGATCAATTCGTCAAGGTGAAAAAGTTATCTCGCTCCTAAGTGCATATTTCTGCTGAAAAAGCACAAAGTTGACTTTGGAGCTCGATATCTCCGAAACGGTTAGACTCAGAGATCAGATCGACCCTCCAATCGATTCCTGAGACGATTTTCTACTACGACTCGGAATATCTTCCCGATCAGTCGATTTTTTACGAATCGATATCGCAAAAAGTGTGCAGGGTGCATATTTATCGTACCACTCGTATCATCGAATTTTCAAAAAAGTCAATTTTCGTTTGAAAAATCTGAAAAAATTCACATACACTATTCCAGACCCGTAGATGACGAAACTGTGATTGAAAAGGATCAATTCGTCAAGGTGAAAAAGTTATCTCGCTCCTAAGTGCATATTTCTGCTGAAAAAGCACAAAGTTGACTTTGGAGCTCGATATCTCCGAAACGGTTAGACTCAGAGATCAGATCGACCCTCCAATCGATTCCTGAGACGATTTTCTACTACGACTCGAAATATCTTCTCGATCAGTCGATTTTTCGCGGATCGATATCGCAAAAACTGTGCAGGGTGCATATTTATCGTACCACTCGTATCATCGAATTTTCAAAAAAGTCAATTTTCGCTTGAAAAATCTGAAAAAATTCACATACACTATTTCAGACCCGTAGATGACGGAACTGTGATTGAAAAAAATCAATTCGTCAAGGTAAAAAAGTTATCTCGCTCCTAAGTGCTTATTTCTGCTGAAAAAGCACAAAGTTGACTTTGGAGCTCGATATCTCCGAAACGGTTAGACTTAGAGATCAGATCGACCCTACAATCGATTCCTGAGACGATTTTCTACTACGACTCGAAATATCTTCTCGATCAGTCTATTTTTCGCGAATCGATATCGCAAAAACTGTGCAGGGTGCATATTTATCGTACCACTCGTATCATCGAATTTTCAAAAAAGTCAATTTTCGTTTGAAAAATCTGAAAAAATTCACATACACTATTCCAGACCCGTTGATGACGAAACTGTGATTGAAAAAAATCAATTCGTCAAGGTAAAAAAGTTATCTCGTTCCTAAGTGCTCATTTCTGCTGAAAAAGCACAAAGTTGACTTTGGAGCTCGATATCTCCTAAACAATAAGACTTAGAGATTAGATCGACCCTCCAATCGATTTCTGAGACAATTTTCTACTACGACACGAAATATCTCCTCGATCAGTCGATTTTTCGCGAATCGATATCGCAGAAAGTGTGCAGGGTGCATATTTATCGTATCACTCGTATCATCGAATTTTCAAAAAAGTCAATTTTCGTTTGAAAAATCTGAAAAAATCAACATACACTATTTCAGACCCGTAGATGACGGAACTGTGATTGAAAAAAAATTAATTCGTCAAGGTGAAAAAGTTATCTCGCTCCTAAGTGCTTATTAAAGATAAAGATAAAGATAAAGATAAATTTATTCGTCAATGAAGCTTCACACAGTACAGTATAAAAACTTATCAGACTAGTCACATAGAAATGCAAGGTATATATAAAAAGTACAAAAATATGTGTGTATAAAAGTCTCAAAAACATACACATGATGCAAGACAGTTACAGAACAGTGCGTAAGTTGCACAATATAAATATACACAACATGATACACAGAAGTAAAAATATAGATAAAAATATATAAAAAGATAAAAAAACATCAAGAAAGTGCAAATAATCAATGTTGAAATTTCAGAAACTCCTCCATGGAATAGAATGCGTGCTTACTCAGAAATTCAAATAATTTTGTTTTAAATACATTGAAACTTTCGATCTCACCAAACATTTCTAAAGTATGGTTGTAACATATAATGCCCTGGTAAGTGTAAGAACTCTGAGCAATGCCCAAACGTGAAAATGGTAAACGGAGATGATTAGCATTGCGAGTGGTGTGTTCGTGTATCATACTTCCTCTCATATGTATATGGTTCTCTTTTTTTATATTAAGAATAATTATAAATATGTACAAACATGGAAGGGTCAGAATCGAAAGCTTAATGAATATTTGTCTGCAACTCTCACGTGGATGAGCACCTACAAGACATCTTATTATTTTTTTCTGAATTAAAAACACCTTATGAATGTGAGCAGAGTTGCCCCAAAATATCAAACCATACCTTAGTGATGACTCAACAAGTCCACAGTAAGAAAGTTTGAGAATTTCTAGAGATACAGTGCCACGCAATTGCCTAATAACAAAACACATACTGCTCAATTTGGAAACAAGATTATCTATATGAATCTCCCATGTGAGTTTGTGGTCTACATACACTCCTAAAAATTTTATATGATCAACTTGCTCTATAGATTTGTGATTCATCCTGATTAAGGCGCTGTAGTCACTGCTCATATTTTTTGGTTGGAATAACATGAAATATGTTTTACTGATATTGACCGATAATCCATTGTTGTTACACCAATCATAAAATTGATTTGCACATATATTTGACATTCCCACTGATCCAACTAATTCCTTTTCAGCTATGAGTTGATTTGTGTCATCTGCATATACAATCATTTTGTTTTGGGATGCACAAGATTGCATTATATCACTAGTAAAAATAATGAAAAGTAAAGGACCAAGAATAGACCCTTGTGGCACGCCTATAGAAATATTTGCTGGTTTTGACCTTATTGAATCCATGACTACTATCTGTGATCTATCCCTCAGGTATGATGCAATCCATTCATTTGCAATACCCCGAACACCTACACGATAAAGCTTTTCTAGCAGTAAGACGTGGTCAACTGTATCGAAGGCTCTGCTCATATCAAAGTATAAGGCTATTGGAATTTTTTTATCGTTCAGGTAATCATAGACATGGGTACATAATTCTTTGATAGCCGTTTCTGTAGATTTTTGACATCTGAATCCATGTTGACAGTTCGGTATTAGATTAAATTCTTCCATGAAACAACTGAGCCGATTGTTAAAGGAACTATCAATTACTTTAGCAAATTGTGATTGCAGGCACACATTTCTATAGTTACTCACTTCATCTCTTGATCCTTTACCTTTGAATATTGGTACTGATTTTGATACTTTCAATGCATTTGGGTACTGTCCCTTAACAAGTGATACATTAGTTATATGGGAGAGAGGAAAACATACTAGATCACTGACAATCTTAAGAGCGTTTCCATAAATGTCATCTATACCCGATGAGGGTTTTTTTGTTGTTTTTTTGATAATGTCATATATCTCATGTGGGGTAGATGGACATAAGAACATTGTAGTATTGGAAAAATTGGACAGTCTTATATTTTCCATATCGGGTTTGATTGCTTTCACATTCATAAAGAATTCATTAAATCGATTACATATTTTTAGTTTATCCAACTCCTTGATATTATTTATGGTTATCTTGGTTGGCAAAGCACTCGTCGTCTTATTTCTTGATTCATTAATTATTTTCCAAGTTTCCTTTGATATATTACTTGCTTTACCTATTCGATCATTATTATATTCCAGTTTAGCTTTTTTTAGTTTTTCCTTATAAAGACATTTAAGACTTTTGTAGCGTTCTTTGATGATGTCATTGTTTGTGGTTTTTGAAATTTTTGACATTTCACATAATGTTTGATGAAGCTGTTTTAATTCACAGTTCAACCATGGCTTCTTACTTTTGTTTATTTTTTTCTTTTTTAGAGGAAAAGCAATATTATGATAGAATTCAAAAGTGGAATAAAATTGATTAAATGATTCATCCACGGTATCAGAGTTATAAACTTCTAACCATTTCTCAGACATCAACAGATTTCTAAAAGTTATCAAATTTGATTCTGAGTAATCTCGCCTGAATGTAGTGTTATCCAGGGGGTTCCCACTAATTGGTATCAAAAATTCACATTTTTGAAACGTATGGTCTGATAGGTGTGTATCTTCAACATGTATTTCAGTGGTTGATAAATTTGAAAATACTGCATCTATGCTTGTAGATGTTGTCCTTGAAATGCGTGTGGGTTTGTCGATGTGATTTTTCATGTCGAATTCCTTGAATAAATTTACTATTTTCTTTGTGTCCCTATTTTCAATCAAAAAGTTCACATTGAGATCACCACAAACAACATAGTAGTTCTTAGATTTGTAGATATGACACATCAGATCATACATTTCATCCACAAATATGTCAACACAACTGTCTGGTGTTCTGTAGACCGTCACTATATACAATTTTGTATTTTCAATGAAATTTTCAACTGTAGCTATTGTCACTTCAAACTGTTTTTCAATGGTATGATTATAATTGAATGGTTTAATGATAAAGTTTGACTTTGCAAATATACATACACCCCCATGATTATATTCTCTTCTGCCAAAAGAGTTCACCATAGTAAAGTTGTTCAATGTAAGGTAAGGAATTTCTGATAGCTTTCTGCTGAAAAAGCACAAAGTTGACTTTGGAGCTCGATATCTCCGAAACGGTCAGACTTAGAGATCAGATCGACCCTCCAATCGATTTCTGAGACAATTTTCTACTACGACACGAAATATCTTCTCGATCAGTCAATTTTTCGCGAATCGATATCGCAGAAAGTGTGCAGGGTGCATATTTATCGTATCACTCGTATCATCGAATTTTCAAAAAAGTCAATTTTCGTTTGAAAAATCTGAAAAAATTCACATACACTATTTCAGACCCGTAGATGACGGAACTGTGATTGAAAAAAATCAATTCGTCAAGGTGAAAAATTTATCTCGCTCCTAAGTGCTTATTTCTGCTGAAAAAGCACAAAGTTGACTTTGGAGCTCGATATCTCCGAAACGGTTAGACTTAGAGATCAGATCGACCCTCCAATCGATTTCTGAGACAATTTTCTACTACGACACGGAATATCTTCTCGATCAGTCGATTTTTCGCGAATCGATATCGCAGAAAGTGTGCAGGGTACATATTTATCGTATCACTCGTATCATCGAATTTTCAAAAAAGTCAATTTTCGTTTGAAAAATCTGAAAAAATTCACATACACTATTTCAGACCCGTAGATGACGGAACTGTGATTGAAAAAAATCAATTCGTCAAGGTGAAAAAGTAATCTCGCTCCTAAGTGCTTATTTCTGCTGAAAAAGCACAAAGTTGACTTTGGAGCTCGATATCTCCAAAACGGTTAGACTTAGAGATCAGATCAACCCTCCAATCGATTTCTGAGACGATTTTCTACTACGACACGGAATATCTTCTCGATCAGTCGATTTTTCGCGAATCGATATCGCAAAAAGTGTGCAGGGTGCATATCTATCGTACCACTCGTATCATCGAATTTTCAAAAAAGTCAATTTTCGTTTGAAAAATCTGAAAAAATTCACGTACACTATTTCAGACCCGTACATGACGGAACTGTGATTGAAAAAAATCAATTCGTCAAGGTAAAAAAGTTATCTCGCTCCTAAGTGCTTATTTCTGCTGAAAAAGCACAAAGTTGACTTTGGAGCTCGATATCTCCTAAACGGTAAGACTTAGAGATTAGATCGACCCTCCAATCGATTTCTGAGACAATTTTCTACTACGACACGAAATATCTCCTCGATCAGTCGATTTTTCGCGAATCGATATCGCAGAAAGTGTGCAGGGTGCATATTTATCGTATCACTCGTATCATCGAATTTTCAAAAAAGTCAATTTTCGTTTGAAAAATCTGAAAAAATCAACATACACTATTTCAGACCCGTAGATGACGGAACTGTGATTGAAAAAAAACAATTCGTCAAGGTGAAAAAGTTATCTCGCTCCTAAGTGCTTATTTCTGCTGAAAAAGCACAAAGTTGACTTTGGAGCTCGATATCTCCGAAACGGTCAGACTTAGAGATCAGATCGACCCTCCAATCGATTTCTGAGACAATTTTCTACTACGACACGAAATATCTTCTCGATCAGTCAATTTTTCGCGAATCGATATCGCAGAAAGTGTGCAGGGTGCATATTTATCGTATCACTCGTATCATCGAATTTTCAAAAAAGTCAATTTTCGTTTGAAAAATCTGAAAAAATCCACATACACTATTTCAGACCCGTAGATGACGGAACTGTGATTGAAAAAAATCAATTCGTCAAGGTGAAAAATTTATCTCGCTCCTAAGTGCTTATTTCTGCTGAAAAAGCACAAAGTTGACTTTGGAGCTCGATATCTCCGAAACGGTTAGACTTAGAGATCAGATCAACCCTCCAATCGATTTCTGAGACGATTTTCTACTACGACACGGAATATCTTCTCGATCAGTCGATTTTTCGCGAATCGATATCGCAAAAAGTGTGCAGGGTGCATATCTATCGTACCACTCGTATCATCGAATTTTCAAAAAAGTCAATTTTCGTTTGAAAAATCTGAAAAAATTCACGTACACTATTTCAGACCCGTAGATGACGGAACTGTGATTGAAAAAAATCAATTCGTCAAGGTGAAAAATTTATCTCGCTCCTAAGTGCTTATTTCTGCTGAAAAAGCACAAAGTTGACTTTGGAGCTCGATATCTCCGAAACGGTTAAACTTAGAGATCAGATCAACCCTCCAATCGATTTCTGAGACGATTTTCTACTACGACACGAAATATCTCCTCGATCAGTCGATTTTTTGCGAATCGATATCGCAGAAAGTGTGCAGGGTGCATATTTATCGTATCACTCGTATCATCGAATTTTCAAAAAAGTCAATTTTCGTTTGAAAAATCTGAAAAAATCAACATACACTATTTCAGACCCGTAGATGACGGAACTGTGATTGAAAAAAATCAATTCGTCAAGGTGAAAAATTTATCTCGCTCCTAAGTGCTTATTTCTGCTGAAAAAGCACAAAGTTGACTTTGGAGCTCGATATCTCCGAAACGGTTAGACTTAGAGATCAGATCGACCCTCCAATCGATTTCTGAGACAATTTTCTACTACGACACGGAATATCTTCTCGATCAGTCGATTTTTCGCGAATCGATATCGCAGAAAGTGTGCAGGGTGCATATTTATCGTATCACTCGTATCATCGAATTTTCAAAAAAGTCAATTTTAATTTGAAAAATCTGAAAAAATTCACATACACTATTTCAGACCCGTAGATGACGGAACTGTGATTGAAAAAAATCAATTCGTCAAGGTGAAAAATTTATCTCGCTCCTAAGTGCTTATTTCTGCTGAAAAAGCACAAAGTTGACTTTGGAGCTCGATATCTCCGAAACGGTTAGACTTAGAGATCAGATCAACCCTCCAATCGATTTCTGAGACGATTTTCTACTACGACACGGAATATCTTCTCGATCAGTCGATTTTTCGCGAATCGATATCGCAAAAAGTGTGCAGGGTGCATATCTATCGTATCACTCGTATCATCGAATTTTCAAAAAAGTCAATTTTCGTTTGAAAAATCTGAAAAAATTCACGTACACTATTTCAGACCCGTACATGACGGAACTGTGATTGGAAAAAATCAATTCGTCAAGGTAAAAAAGTTATCTCGCTCCTAAGTGCATATTTCTGCTGAAAAAGCACAAAGTTGACTTTGGAGCTCGATATCTCCGAAACGGTTAGACTCAGAGATCAGATCGACCCTCCAATCGATTCCTGAGACGATTTTCTACTACGACTCGGAATATCTTCCCGATCAGTCGATTTTTTACGGATCGATATCGCAAAAAGTGTGCAGGGTGCATATTTATCGTACCACTCGTATCATCGAATTTTCAAAAAAGTCAATTTTCGTTTGAAAAATCTGAAAAAATTCACATACACTATTTCAGACCCGTAGATGACGGAACTGTGATTGAAAAGAATCAATTCGTCAAGGTAAAAAAGTTATCTCGCTCCTAAGTGCTTATTTCTGCTGAAAAAGCACAAAGTTGACTTTGGAGCTCGATATCTCCGAAACGGTTAGACTTAAAGATCAGATCAACCCTCCAATCGATTTCTGAGACGATTTTCTACTACGACAAGAAATATCTTCTCGATCAGTCGATTTTTCGCGAATCGATATTGCAGAAAGTGTGCAGGGTGCATATTTATCGTATAACTCGTATCATCGAATTTTCAAAAAAGTCAATTTTCGTTTGAAAAATCTGAAAAAACTCACATACACTATTTCAGACCCGTACATGACGGAACTGTGATTGAAAAAAATCAATTCGTCAAGGTAAAAAAGTTATCTCGCTCCTAAGTGCTTATTTCTGCTGAAAAAGCACAAAGTTGACTTTGGAGCTCGATATCTCCGAAACGGTTAGACTTAGAAATCAGATCGACCCTTCAATCGATTCCTGAGACGATTTTCTACTACGACTCGAAATATCTTCTCGATCAGTCTATTTTTCGCGAATCGATATCGCAAAAACTGTGCAGGGTGCATATTTATCGTACCACTCGTATCATCGAATTTTCAAAAAAGTCAATTTTCGTTTGAAAAATCTGAAAAAATTCACATACACTATTCCAGACCCGTTGATGACGAAACTGTGATTGAAAAGGATCAATTCGTCAAGGTGAAAAAGTTATCTCGCTCCTAAGTGCATATTTCTGCTGAAAAAGCACAAAGTTGACTTTGGAGCTCGATATCTCCGAAACGGTTAGACTTAGAGATCAGATCGACCCTCCAATCGATTCCTGAGACGATTTTCTACTACGACTCGGAATATCTCCTCGATCAGTCGATTTTTCGCGAATCGATATCGCAAAAAGTGTGCAGGGTGCATGTTTATCGTACCACTCGTATCATCGAATTTTCAAAAAAGTCAATTTACGTTTGAGAAATCTGAAAAAATTCACATACACTATTCCAGACCCGTAGATGACGAAACTGTGATTGAAAAGGATCAATTCGTCAAGGTGAAAAAGTTATCTCGCTCCTAAGTGCTCATTTCTGCTGAAAAAGCACAAAGTTGACTTTGGAGCTCGATATCTCCGAAACGGTTAGACTTAGAGATCAGATCGACCCTCCAATCGATTCCTGAGACGATTTTCTACTACGACTCGGAATATCTCCTCGATCAGTCGATTTTTCGCGAATCGATATCGCAAAAAGTGTGCAGGGTGCATGTTTATCGTACCACTCGTATCATCGAATTTTCAAAAAAGTCAATTTACGTTTGAGAAATCTGAAAAAATTCACATACACTATTCCAGACCCGTAGATGACGAAACTGTGATTGAAAAGGATCAATTCGTCAAGGTGAAAAAGTTATCTCGCTCCTAAGTGCTCATTTCTGCTGAAAAAGCACAAAGTTGACTTTGGAGCTCGATATCTCCGAAACGGTTAGACTTAGAGATCAGATCGACCCTCCAATCGATTCCTGAGACGATTTTCTACTACGACACGGAATATCTCCTCGATCAGTCGATTTTTCGCGAATCGATATCGCAAAAAGTGTGCAGGGTGCATGTTTATCGTACCACTCGTATCATCGAATTTTCAAAAAAGTCAATTTTCGTTTGAAAAATCTGAAAAAATTCACATACACTATTCCAGACCCGTAGATGACGAAACTGTGATTGAAAAGGATCAATTCGTCAAGGTGAAAAAGTTATCTCGCTCCTAAGTGCTCATTTCTGCTGAAAAAGCACAAAGTTGACTTTGGAGCTCGATATCTCCGAAACGGTCAGACTTAGAGATCAGATCGACCCTCCAATCGATTTCTGAGACAATTTTCTACTACGACACGGAATATCTTCTCGATCAGTCGATTTTTTGCGAATCGATATCGCAGAAAGTGTGCAGGGTGCATATTTATCGTATCACTCGTATCATCGAATTTTCAAAAAAGTCAATTTTCGTTTGAAAAATCTGAAAAAATTCACATACACTATTTCAGACCCGTAGATGACGGAACTGTGATTGAAAAAAATCAATTCGTCAAGGTGAAAAAGTAATCTCGCTCCTAAGTGCTTATTTCTGCTGAAAAAGCACAAAGTTGACTTTGGAGATCGATATCTCCGAAACGGTTAGACTTAGAGATCAGATCAACCCTCCAATCGATTTCTGAGACGATTTTCTACTACGACACGGAATATCTTCTCGATCAGTCGATTTTTCGCGAATCGATATCGCAAAAAGTGTGCAGGGTGCATATTTATCGTACCACTCGTATCATCGAATTTTCAAAAAAGTCAATTTTCGTTTGAAAAATCTGAAAAAATTCACATACACTATTTCAGACCCGTACATGACGGAACTGTGATTGAAAAAAATCAATTCGTCAAGGTAAAAAAGTTATCTCGCTCCTAATTGCTTATTTCTGCTGAAAAAGCACAAAGTTGACTTTGGAGCTCGATATCTCCGAAACGGTTAGACTTAGAGATCAGATCGACCCTCCAATCGATTCCTGAGACGATTTTCTACTACGACACGAAATAACTTCTCGATCAGTCGATTTTTCGCGAATCGATATCGCAGAAAGTGTGCAGGGTGCATATTTATCGTATCACTCGTATCATCGAATTTTCAAAAAAGTCAATTTTCGTTTGAAAAATCTGAAAAAATTCACATACACTATTTCAGACCCGTAGATGACGGAACTGTGATTGAAAAAAATCAATTCGTCAAGGTGAAAAAGTAATCTCGCTCCTAAGTGCTTATTTCTGCTGAAAAAGCACAAAGTTGACTTTGGAGATCGATATCTCCGAAACGGTTAGACTTAGAGATCAGATCAACCCTCCAATCGATTTCTGAGACGATTTTCTACTACGACACGGAATATCTTCTCGATCAGTCGATTTTTCGCGAATCGATATCGCAAAAAGTGTGCAGGGTGCATATTTATCGTACCACTCGTATCATCGAATTTTCAAAAAAGTCAATTTTCGTTTGAAAAATCTGAAAAAAGTCATATACACTATTTCAGACCCGTAGATGACGGAACTGTGATTGAAAAGAATCAATTCGTCAAGGTAAAAAAGTTATCTCGCTCCTAAGTGCTTATTTCTGCTGAAAAAGCACAAAGTTGACTTTGGAGATCGATATCTCCGAAACGGTCAGACTTAGAGATCAGATCGACCCTCCAATCGATTTCTGAGACAATTTTCTACTACGACACGGAATATCTTCTCGATCAGTCGATTTTTTGCGAATCGATATCGCAGAAAGTGTGCAGGGTGCATATTTATCGTATCACTCGTATCATCGAATTTTCAAAAAAGTCAATTTTCGTTTGAAAAATCTGAAAAAATTCACATACACTATTTCAGACCCGTAGATGACGGAACTGTGATTGAAAAAAATCAATTCGTCAAGGTGAAAAAGTAATCTCGCTCCTAAGTGCTTATTTCTGCTGAAAAAGCACAAAGTGGACTTTGGAGATCGATATCTCCGAAACGGTTAGACTTAGAGATCAGATCAACCCTCCAATCGATTTCTGAGACGATTTTCTACTACGACACGGAATATCTTCTCGATCAGTCGATTTTTCGCGAATCGATATCGCAAAAAGTGTGCAGGGTGCATATTTATCGTACCACTCGTATCATCGAATTTTCAAAAAAGTCAATTTTCGTTTGAAAAATCTGAAAAAAGTCATATACACTATTTCAGACCCGTAGATGACGGAACTGTGATTGAAAAGAATCAATTCGTCAAGGTAAAAAAGTTATCTCGCTCCTAAGTGCTTATTTCTGCTGAAAAAGCACAAAGTTGACTTTGGAGCTCGATATCTCCGAAACGGTTAGACTTAGAGATCAGATCGACCCTCCAATCGATTTCTGATACAATTTTCTACTACGACACGAAATAACTTCTCGATCAGTCGATTTTTCGCGAATCGATATCGCAGAAAGTGTGCAGGGTGCATATTTATCGTATCACTCGTATCATCGAATTTTCAAAAAAGTCAATTTTCGTTTGAAAAATCTGAAAAAATTCACATACACTATTTCAGACCCGTAGATGACGGAACTGTGATTGAAAAAAATCAATTCGTCAAGGTAAAGAAGTTATCTCGCTCCTAAGTGCTTATTTCTGCTGAAAAAGCACAAAGTTGACTTTGGAGCTCGATATCTCCGAAACGGTTAGACTTAGAGATCAGATCGACCCTCCAATCGATTTCTGATACAATGTTCTACTACGACACGAAATATCTTCTCGATCAGTCGATTTTTCACGGATCGATATCGCAAAAAGTGTGCAGGGTGCATATTTATCGTACCACTCGTATCATCGAATTTTCAAAAAAGTCAATTTTCGTTTGAAAAATCTGAGAAAACTCACATACACTATTTCAGACCCGTAGATGACACTACTGTGATTGAAAAAAATCAATTCGTCAAGGTAAAAAAGTTATCTCGCTCCTAAGTGCTTATTTCTGCTGAAAAAGCACAAAGTTGACTTTGGAGCTCGATATCTCCTAAACGGTAAGACTTAGAGATCAGATCGACCCTCCAATCGATTTCTGAGACAATTTTCTACTACGACACGAAATATCTCCTCGATCAGTCGATTTTTCGCGAATCGATATCGCTGAAAGTGTGCAGGGTGCATATTTATCGTATCACTCGTATCATCGAATTTTCAAAAAAGTCAATTTTCGTTTGAAAAATCTGAAAAAATCAACATACACTATTTCAGACCCGTAGATGACGGAACTGTGATTGAAAAAAAACAATTCGTCAAGGTGAAAAAGTTATCTCGCTCCTAAGTGCTTATTTCTGCTGAAAAAGCACAAAGTTGACTTTGGAGCTCGATATCTCCGAAACGGTCAGACTTAGAGATCAGATCGACCCTCCAATCGATTTCTGAGACAATTTTCTAGTACTACACGAAATATCTCCTCGATCAGTCGATTTTTCGCGAATCGATATCGCAAAAAGTGTGCAGGGTGCATGTTTATCGTACCACTCGTATCATCGAATTTTCAAAAAAGTCAATTTTCGTTTGAAAAATCTGAAAAAATTCACATACACTATTCCAGACCCGTAGATGACGAAACTGTGATTGAGAAGGATCAATTCGTCAAGGTGAAAAAGTTATCTCGCTCCTAAGTGCTCATTTCTGCTGAAAAAGCACAAAGTTGACTTTGGAGCTCGATATCTCCGAAACGGTTAGACTTAGAGATCAGATCAACCCTCCAATCGATTTCTGAGACGATTTTCTACTATGACACGGAATATCTTCTCGATCAGTCGATTTTTTGCGAATCGATATCGCAGAAAGTGTGCAGGGTGCATATTTATCGTATCACTCGTATCATCGAATTTTCAAAAAAGTCAATTTTCGTTTGAAAAATCTGAAAAAATTCACATACACTATTTCAGACCCGTAGATGACGGAACTGTGATTGAAAAAAATCAATTCGTCAAGGTGAAAAAGTAATCTCGCTCCTAAGTGCTTATTTCTGCTGAAAAAGCACAAAGTTGACTTTGGAGCTCGATATCTCCGAAACGGTTAGACTTAGAGATCAGATCAACCCTCCAATCGATTTCTGAGACGATTTTCTACTACGACTCGAAATATCTTCTCGATCAGTCGATTTTTCGCGAATCGATATCGCAAAAAGTGTGCAGGGTGCATATTTATCGTACCACTCGTATCATCGAATTTTCAAAAAAGTCAATTTTCGTTTGAAAAATCTGAAAAAATTCACATACACTATTTCAGAGCCGTAGATGACGGAACTGTGATTGAAAAAAATCAATTCGTCAAGGTAAAAAAGTTATCTCGTTCCTAAGTGCTTATTTCTGCTGAAAAAGCACAAAGTTGACTTTGGAGCTCGATATCTCCGAAACGGTTAGACTTAGAGATCAGATCAACCCTCCAATCGATTTCTGAGACGATTTCCTACTACGACACGGAATATCTTCTCGATCAGTCGATTTTTCGCGAATCGATATCGCAGAAAGTGTGCAGGGTGCATATTTATCGTATCACTCGTATCATCGAATTTTCAAAAAAGTCAATTTTCGTTTGAAAAATCTGAAAAAACTCACATTCACTATTTCAGACCCGTAGATGACGGAACTGTGATTGAAAAAAATCAATTCGTCAAGGTAAAAAAGTTATCTCGCTCCTAAGTGCTTATTTCTGCTGAAAAAGCACAAAGTTGACTTTGGAGCTCGATATCTCCGAAACGGTTAGACTTAGAGATCAGATCGACCCTTCAATCGATTCCTGAGACGATTTTCTACTACGACTCGAAATATCTTCTCGATCAGTCGATTTTTCGCGAATCGATATCGCAAAAAGTGTGCAGGGTGCATATTTATCGTACCACTCGTATCATCGAATTTTCAAAAAGGTCAATTTTCGTTTGAAAAATCTGAAAAAATTCACATACACTATTTCAGAGCCGTAGATGACGGAACTCTGATTGAAAAAAATCAATTCGTCAAGGTAAAAAAGTTATCTCGCTCCCAAAAGCTAATTTCTGCTGAAAAAGCACAAAGTTGACTTTGGAGCTCGATATCTCCGAAACGGTTAGACTTAGAGATCAGATCGACCCTCCAATCGATTCCTGAGACGATTTTCTACTACGACACGAAATATCTTCTCGATCAGTCGATTTTTCGCGAATCGATATCGCAGAAATTGTGCAGGGTGCATATTTATCGTATCACTCGTATCATCGAATTTTCAAAAAAGTCAATTTTTGTTTGAAAAATCTGAAAAAACTCACATACACTATTTCAGACCCGTAGATGACGGAACTGTGATTGAAAAAAATCAATTCGTCAAGGTAAAAAAGTTATCTCGCTCCTAAGTGCTCATTTCTGCTGAAAAAGCACAAAGTTGACTTTGGAGCTCGATATCTCCGAAACGGTTAGACTCAGTGATCAGATCGACCCTCCAATCGATTCCTGAGACAATTTTCTAACACGATACGAAATATCTCCTTGATCAGTCGATTTTTTACGGATCGATATCGCAAAAAGTGTGCAGGGTGCATATTTATCGTACCACTCGTATCATCGAATTTTCAAAAAACTCAATTCTCGTCAAAAAAAAAATCTGAAAAAATTCACATACACTATCCCAAACCCGTAGATAACGAAACTGTGATCGAAAAAAAACCCAACGAAAAAAAACGCCAAACCAGAGCTTCCTGAGATCACGTCGGAGCTTCTATCTCACCTGTCATCCATCCTCCAGCTGGACCTGCTGAGATCGCTCCACGCGCTCATACTCCTCCCCCTCGACTTCGCCTCCCTACGACGGCCGCCCGCCTGTGCCGCCTCTGGCGGGAAGTTGACGTGCGTTTTCGCGACCCCCCCGTGCGGGGGGGACGGGTCGACGCTGGTCAGCCGTTCGTACGAACTCCATGGCCACGACGTCGAACCCAAAGACGGCTGGGAGTCAATTTTGGCGGGGGAGAGGTGGCTGTAGGGGGGGGGGAAAACGGGAGGGATGGTCGGTGAATTAGTGAGGTTATGTCAGGTTCGTCCCGATGGAGGTGGGGGCGGGAAAAGGAAATAGGGGGAGGAAGGTGTGTGGGAAAATTTTCGAGGTGGTTAACTGAACCTGCTGAAAACCCCCAGTATTGAATAAATGAGAGGGGTGATTGGATGTCACGAAATTCTTTGGTCTCTTTATTGGTGAAAGAGAAATAAACTCAAAACCTTCACAAGCTTTTCATTCAAAATTCGGAATTTAATATTCATTTAATTATATAATATTTATTTGTGTCTCATCTAATCAAATCTTCAATGCTTCGTATCTATCTGGGTGCAGCAGAAATATCTCGTGATTGAGACCCCTAATGAAACGATCAAGTGTATTTTCACCTTAGATTTTCTAGGACTAACTATGGATTTATACAAACCCAAAGATATTTTGGATTTGATTCCACTGTACAAAGTTATTCATTTTCTTCATGAAGACATTGTGAGTTTGAGATTCAAATTTTGATGAAGTCAATCAATACAAACTCATGAAACACAAAATTCAAATCGAGCATTCGAAAATTATGGAACATTGGCAAACAGTCAATTTCTCTCTCACTGAATTAATTCCATTAATTCCTGAATAATTCTTTATCGAACGAGTTGAAAAATATACAAGCAGCAGACGCAAAAAGACTCAAAATCAACATGAAAAAATATCTACTTAAGAGACTTAGATATTGCTTTAAGTTCATGGAATCTCATGATGGATTAATTTGATTTCAACTATTCTTACTGTTTGTTATTTGTGCATTATATGTTTATTTATGTATCCCTATTATAAACAATAATCTTTCTTAGGATAATAAAGACAATCAATGGATCATAAAAGTTTTTTTTGTCAATAGGAGTGACGATAGAGAGAGAGAGAGAGATAGGTTAGGTTTAGGCGGGAAGTGTTCAATTTAAAAAAATTTATAACAATAACTGTTTCAACACTGGTTTCACTGGTTCATACAAAGGTATTGGTATTTGTCTTACGCAAATCAAGTGGAAATGGACGTAAAATTCAATATGCCAGTCGAAGTTTTCATTGATATTCAGGATATTTTGAAATAAATCGGATTTTTCAGTTTTTAGCTTCACTTTTCGAGAACGAATCTGCACTTCTGGGCTCGTTGTGCCCTTCTGCAATGACATCGAAAGGGCGGAACTTAAAGGATATCCCATGGACGTCCAATGGATGAATTTTATTCGAAATGAGACGAAGACCACTGAATAATCTAGTGAAAACATCAAAAATTTCACACACACATGAATGAACTGGTGATTTTTTTTTGAGAATTCTAAGTGGGTACATCAGAGGAAGTGGCGTCTCTCGGTTAATGTTTTTTCCTCGGAATCGCCCTTTGGCCTTTCCCTATCGCAGCAGAGAAAAATGTCGAGAGTCGGCAAAACAACTCCGGAAAATGGGGAATGAAAACTGGTTCTCGTTAGATAAAATAATTGCATCGTGGGAGAGGCAACTTCATCAGAATTTCACGATACTAACTCTCGAAATGAGAATATATCATACTAAAGTTAACCTGTACTTCAAGTCAATCAACTTGACATCAATTTCGTAGATGAAAATCGAAAGTCAGTGTGACTGTCAAGTTTCTATTCGTCAGATCCTGTTGGAAATTTCGTATAGATTTTCTAATGATGAATGAAAGAGCTTATTGGTAGGTACCAAGTATTTAGTACCATGATTACCTGTTCGATTTTTGTACGACTCTGATACTGGTATATAGAGGAAACCTTGACTATCATTATTTTTCATGAAGCACTTTCCACTTGACACGAATGTATTGCTTCGAGAATTGTGGATGAAAAATGACGCTATGCTTCGTAGTATGAGGTGTTTTGTATTGTCAGAGACACATATGTCCCATGACAAACTACCCCTTCGGGTGGTTGAAACAGAGTCGGGCCAAGAGAATTTTTCATAATTTTATTTTCCAGAAATCGACATATCCAAAAATTCAGAAATTGACAAAAATTGACGTTGAAACTTTGTATTCTACATTCGATGTGATAGATTAATCAGCTTCGAGATATTTTTGTCGACTTCTGGTACTTGAGGAGCATTTCTTATGTCTTCAAAAAAGGTTACAATAAACAGTTGCTTTATATCTTGGGACATATTTTTGGCAGAATGCCAAAGAAGACATTTCCAAAGATTATGCACCTTTCAGCATAATTTGAAATCTACTCCAATGATGATCAAGAATCAATTTATTTCATGGTGCATACAGGGTGGCCCAATGAAAACGAAACAAGGTATGCATTTCACTGAAAGATCAAGTAACTGACTATAAAATAATTGATTCTTTATGTAATGTTGGATAGGACAGGATTTGAAAAAAAAAACACTTCTTAGATGAACATCTACTACGAAATGAGAAATAGCGATGAAAGGAAAAAAAGCGTTTCATTCCATCACTAGCCGACTATTTTTATAAACGTGTTTTCTCTAGAACTACTGCATTGAATTCCAAAAACAAGGAAGCGTTTGTAAGAGATTTCGATCACCCTCAAAATGATGTTTAACTTGACCCATTATCCCATTTGAGATTCAAGGGTTGGAGCTCACCCCTCCGAGGGGTTTGAAGTGAAAGAGTTGAAAAACTGCGCAAAATATTTCCCCCTCGAAATAAAAATCGATCGGTTCGAGCGTTTTTTTTTTTTTTTGAGAACGATAACTATGTCAAATCGGCCTTGTTTCGTTTTCATTGGGCCACCCAGTACTTATGAAACATGCAAAAGTCAAGTCAAGCGATATGAATGAATGCATGAGATGTTTAATTTCGAATATCATGAATGGAATGAAAACTATGGCAATGCGAATTTCATGTCCATTCACCTTCTTCACCTTCAAACAGATTAGATTTTCAGAATTATTGCTGTTTAATTTTTCACTGTGCACTGTACAAAAACGCGAATGGTCCAACAACAACACCAATTCGAGTTTCGCAGAACAAAATTACAGTCAGTAAAAACAACTAAAATAATTATAGAAAAATTATTTTGTTTTTCCTCGAAACAAAAAAAGATCGGTTGCACCAAAAAAAAAAAGGGCTGAGGTACGATTTCCCGCGGAAGAAAGCTAGGTTATATCCTGGAGACGAGACTCGAACACAGGAGGACTAACCGGCAGGGAAGTCCCGATTGCGGTGGGAGCGAGCTGGAGATCATCGATCGTGAAAGCGACAGGTTCGGACTCGCCCGAAAGCACGGGAATCGCGAAATGTTTCCAAAGACTCAAAACTATCATCAGTATTCTTTGTTAGCCCCAAAGATATGATATTATCGACTTGTGCAACAAAGGAAAGGGCGATTTTGCCAACAGTCAGCTGATCAATGCTGGTTGCCTCTCTAATTTGCTGTTTTCATTGGTTGGATTCCTCTGGCTTTCTCTAGACGCGAACTAGGGTCTATTTGGAATTTAGTCAACATTATCCAACTCAACTATGAAATAAAATATTTTGATCTTTTTCGAATCTAATAATACAGTCATAGGCTTGACCACAACATCTCGAACCTTCGATCATTGAACAGACTAGATAAGTAATCCACAGCCCTGGCAATACAGTTTGTTTGGAAGCAACATCTATAATATCTATCTTTGTCTAAACAAGGATAGCAGGAGCTGATTCTCCCAGCACCAGTGCCGTGTTGTCAGAGGGTCGAATTTATTATTAATTCATGATGAAACCAAATTGGAAATCCGTAACAATTTCAGTAGTACTTTTCAGCATTTCTTGGTGGGGAAATGAACAATGACGAGACACTGTCGCAGCTGACCTATGGGTATAATCAATATAATCTAATCAATTCAATTTAAATTCATTTTTATCCATTCCATTTGGGAAAATGCTTCAAAATTTCGAATGATACGACAATGGTAAATCACCTATGAAATGACGTGTTCTGATCGCCGGTTCAAATTGTCTTTAACACACCTCACAACGTCTCACCATTATATCAAATCACCAAAACAGGAAATAAACTGAGTTTCTGAGGAATTCTGAGTACACAAAACTGAACACAAGTTGAATAATATCGATAAATCGAAACGTAAATAATGACAGATACCAAACAAAGCGATAATCGCCGTCGACTGTCAATATCAAATTGCGGTGTTGCAACGTTGAGCAAAAAGTATTCACGGTATACCCATGCTGGTCCTCGAGCCACCAAGAAAGTAAAATTGCTGAGTCTCAGAATAATGCAGCAATCTTGTATTAATCAGAACTGATTCATAATCGTCATGACCCAAATTTATTATTAAATTTGTGCATTGAACTACATGAATTCATAAAGGACTTTAAATATTATGAACTATTCATTACTTTCTGATGATTGGATATGACAACACTGGCGACGATTGGGTACTAATATTATGATAATTCTGGGAATTCATGTTAGCATCAGAATATTTGTTTTGTGATCCTTCTAGTGGGTTTGTTGTTCGGAGTCTCGAACAAAGTTTTAAAATCCTGCCTTGCTTTAATGGACTGAACCGAATAGGATTATTTACCAATTTTCGATATCCAAACAACAAGTAAAACTGAGTTTCTTTGTTTTATCACACTTATGGACCAATAAACTACGCTAAACAATGGATTCGATTAAACAATATGACACTATTAACTCGATTCGAATGAAAAGAACTCAATAAGATGGCATGATACACCAAAATGTTCGACAATGCCACTAGGCATGTGATTTTTCATCACTACGTCTCGATCTAGTAGATATATACTGGGTGGCCCAATGAAAACGAAACAAGGCCGATTTGACATGGATATATATAGAAAAAAAAACGCTCGAACCGGTCGGTTTTTATTTCGAGGGGGAAATATTTCGCTCATGTTTTCAACTTTTTCACTTCGAACCCCTCGGAGGGGTGAGCTCCAACCCTTGAATCTCAAATGGGATAATGGGTCAAGTTAAACATCATTTTGAGGGTGATCGAAATCTCTTACAAACGCTTTCTTGTTTTCGAAATTCAATGCAGTAGTTCTCGAGAAAACACGTTTATGAAAATAATCGGCTAGTGATGGAAAGTGATGCATCAAAAATAACAAAAGAACCGCAGCGGCATTTTCATCTCATAAACGAATATTTAGTCACTGAAAGTCACTGGCATCATACATCATACATCCTGAAATTTCGAAAAAATTAAACAGAAATTGCATAAACCGAAAATCGCATTTGACCTTTCAGCTGAATATTTTTTCGATTCGATTTCGTACAGCCGGCCCTGAAATGGGCCCGATGCGGATCAGTGTCGTTATGATGCGGAGGCCCACCCCCACTTTTTGACGGCGACGTCTGCTCCCGAAAAACAATTACGTCACGAACCTTGCCTATTTCATTTATTTCATATAGAATTTCCAAAATGCCCGATATGATGATTCCTATATGCTCCGGAACAATGTAGAGGTTTTCCCTTCAATTGAATGAATTATAACAATTTTAATTCATGATATCTGATTCGAAAATTCTGACATGCTGCCAGAAAGGTCGGAATGCTGTGGATATCACATCAGAATAATATGACAAATACCCAGGCAGTCACCAGTTTCAATGGGTTGTTATATATAGTGCTATGATTTGTATTCGAAAATAAAGTATGTGAATTACCTTTCAGAACTACTGATGCCGTAACATGATTTACATTCACAAAGGTGGTTTCAGTTTGAAATAGAAAGTATGTACATCTTTCCTTCAAGCACTTTCACTTCACAATTGGAAGAGGGAAAGAGTCGTAAGTTTTTAACGACAGGGGGCGTAGCTCAGATGGTAGAGCGCTCGCTTAGCATGCGAGAGGTACCGGGATCGATGCCCGGCGCCTCCAACTTTTTTTTTCAATCCTTCATATCTTTTTTACTTCACTTCTCATTCACTCTCTTGCTAGTCTTTCTCGTTATGAAAAATTTCCATCAAATTAATCAAATATTGTGAATTTTCACACGGCTTCAGTGCAATAAATTTCTCATGGTAGCGCCCTCTATCGAAGCATTTCTGGAACTCCAGTCTAGTGCGGGTCGATAAGTTGGCGATGGCGAATTTATGATTGCGAAGCTAACCAATAAAATCAAAGTCAGTTACGATCTATGATGTTTTTGTTTTCCTCCTTTTCAGGGGTTCTCAATTGCTTTTCGTTCGAATGAGCTGATATTTTGGTAGCGTATTCCTAAATTCAACATTTCTGTGTAAGGCAACTTTTTCTGAAATCATCATCATCTAAATCTGGAGCAAGGAGGTTCCGATACTACAACAACTTCTATTATCTACTTACCTAGCCCTTGTGAATATTTGTCTCTCCACGTTTGAGTAGAGAAACTGACTTTGGCTATCCTAACAGAAAGTAGGACGTTAAGTTCAATAGAATGTCTAGTTTACTTTATCAAAGGCAGACGTCATAGACTGAGGGACAATTTTCTATTTTTAGAACACCTCTATACACAAACTGCCCTAGAATTATTTATACCCTCGCTATTCTTGGAAATCGATTGACCAAGCTCATCAACATCGATGATCTTATCTATGATACATCTCGACCATCTCGACCACCTGGCCGTAGGTATAATAAATGTTGCAGTTGCAATTTTTCATACTAGATACGAAGATATGTCCAGACACAGCCGACTATGCTTGTACAAGCCCGGAAACGGTCGACTTGGCAACACTGTCGGGGTGTGAATATGAATTACATGTAATTGTAAACAATGGGATTTTGGCAGAATATAATGATTACTGATGAATATGAGATTACTTTTCATGAGGAAAACTATAAGGATTCTAAAAATCGTGTTACGTAACACAACTGAAAATTGTCACGCCCTATACCTGTAACTTACCTTAGCTTTCAGACTGTTTATATGAGATTTCGATGATTTAATATCGTGGAACTCGTATACCTCCTTTCGTATTCATCGTCAGAAAATCATGAGCAGAAGATTGCACAAGAGTGCCGAGTGGTCTTACAAGCTTTCAGTACTAGCCTGTGGTTCATCTTGTAGTTATTTTTTCTTCGTGAACTTCCTAATCATACCTAATACGATTTCCATTAGCTTTTTTCGATCTCTTTTATTATAGCCAATGGCAATATTGATCCATAATACGACGACCTCACGCAGTCCGTCATTTAATTTCGTATTTGCCGTACAATCATGCTTTTTATTATCAAGGGAAATCTAGGAATATATCAGTTGGCTGTCATTCTACTGTGCATCGTGTATATCAGATCGATCAACAAAGGCAGCAAAGAATATGCGATATACTTTTTATTTTTCATCTCATAATGAACTAGAGCGTTATGAACAATAACGCCCGCTGATATATGCATTTCAATCGTTGTCTCAAGATATTGCGTGACAATGAACTTGTTTCTCTCATCTTTTTCGTTTAGCAGAAGTCAAACTTTGCATCATTCATTAATAGAACGGCAAAGTTGTCGAATTTTTTGAAAGTGTTTCCACTTATATTTCGAGCCGGTTCTGTTTTTATATATATATATTCTAAATGCTGGGGCTTTCACATTTTTATGCAAACGGTTATGTGATTATTACAGTATCAATATTAATGTGGAATAATAACGCTGACTTATCGGTTTGTTTTGCGTTCTGTTTTGTTACTGACACAAACTTTGTATTATAGCATATTATGATTGTGTTCGTACATTTAATATCCAAACAATCATAGCATTCGCAAATATTAGTGATTTTCAATGAATATATCCAGTTATTGCAGACAAAAGTGAAATCAAGGTTGCTGTGGACATAGTGCACGATGTATTTTGTTTTCCTACTTCTTGGCTTCGGACTGTGTACTGGACAAACCATAAGATCCACACAAAAAATACGTAAGTTTGATTTTCACCAGGGTGTTGTGGATTCAATAGGGACTAGAAATTTCAAAAAATTCCGAGGTCATTGAGTTGAACTCATTAATGCATTCATACTGAGTGTAAGAAAATAATGTCAAGGACATGCAGAAAATCGATGAGAGATATCTGAAAATTGATATACGTCAAGATTCATGATGTACAGGATGTTCCATTCGAAATTTCAAAGTTGCTCTTAGTAACACTAGATCTGACAACAGTGCACAGGTGAAATCATGTTCAAAAATTCAAATATATCATATATATCAGTGAAATTTCAAATAATTATATTCTGTTATAATGCGAGATTTTTGTCGCAGAATCAAATTTTCGCTACGAAGAAACTTGCGGTAAAGCTAATGGATACTGTATATTGGAAGACGAATGTCACCATCCTGTAGATGAAGAGTCGAAAAGATTGTGTCCACTACAGCAAAGTGAAGGTGCCATATGTTGTAAAGATTGTAAGTACAATCCTATTGAACTGACAATGGATTTTTCATTGTTTTTTTTTTGTAGTTCCTATGAGTGATGTCAATTGTCGTCAACTCCACAATGAATGTATGGATTCGAATTGTACTGTAAATTTAGGAAATCGAGGATGTCCTGGCAAACAGTTATGTTGTGTGTTACTCTGAATTCGTGATATTTAAATAAATATTCATAATGAATATATATATTCTATTATATATATATATATATATATATTCTCAATCAAGGCAAAACCTGTCAAAAAAAATATTTTAAACGATACTACCTTTACGACTGAAAGATGGCGGTCATCTGTCATTTGGACACCTCGAGCTGTCATTTACAATTTACAATATCCGGGTAAAATATCTTTACACTCATCAATCGCTGCTAGCGAGCGTTTTTCATATATTTCCACACTAGTGCGTTTCACTTTCGACTCTCCTAGTGCCATAGTGGAATGTGCTACTTACTAAGCAACAAAACAATGTGAAAAGCGCTATTTCATAGGTGATCGCATACTTGAATGATTCTGAATGTAGTCATTACGAAGATTCGGCTTTTATTTAGATTTATGAAGAAGCCTCAAACAGCTTTGGTGGAAATGAAGTGTGAAATTTTGTTGAATGCTATATCATTGTGGCTCTAATTTGATTGCCAATTCCGCGAAGTGGTTGGATAGATTTCTCTCATCGCTCTGCTCGGACCGAAATCCTGGAAGGGTGAACTGTCTGGGAGAAAATGTCATAAAACAGCTCAAACTGATCTGGAGAAAGGCTGGAGGAATGCGAAATAGCTGCTCTGTTATTTGAGATCGAAGAAAACATTTTCGAGTTGTAGTTTTTCGAGCATGATTTGAAAATTATCCGCCCTTGAAATTATGTTCACATATTTTGTTCTGCAGGAACAAAATGGTCGTTTTTTTTCGAAAGTGACCAAAATTAACTTCATGGATGGAAAAAGATGTGATTCGTATAAAAAATGATTGCCGCCATGGCCGGCGCACTGATGCGGAATGCAAGGCATATACAGTGTGACCCAAGTGCTTTTGTGTCACCTCGCAACATCATTATTAATTTTGTAATTGTACTGTATTTAATTTCATTGAAAACTCTCGAGTTATAAATTATTCCGAAGCCAAATCAAAAAAGCACTCTACTTTTTATGTTCATCAATTCATCAATAGTTAATTGTCGAAACTTACATGTCGAGAAAGTTGTGAAAGTTTGGGTAGTGTTCATGATAATGGAAAATTCAACTCCGAAATTAAAGTATAGTTCATTTTAGATCCGTTTTGAGAGGTGGTGAATATAATGGTGTGCATGATTTTTTTCAAGTGCTAATGTGACATCCTAAAAAATTCCACTTCTGTGGCACTTGTTGGTTATATCATCAAACTCTGCAATTTAAAAAGAACCCGGTCACACTCTATATTTTTTAATTTCCCAACATTATCCACCCAGCTAGTTGACCTCATCTGGGAAATGCATTCTGTTAATGAAGCATAATTAAAATGACATTCCTCCCGACTCACGAGAACTGTTTTCTCCTCTAACAAAAGAAAAAAAAATCCTTTCAAGTTATACTCGCTTTTCTCGGTCGTATACACTCACGCTATTGTATCCCTCGAGAGTTTCCTCCTATCCTCACGTCATAGGAGGCTTTCCACCGAGTATTCCATGTCTTCTACCCACTTCTCTCTCATTAGTCTAGCAGAATATATCACAGTTCGCACTAGGCATGTTCTTGTTCAGTCAAGCGGCATGCACAGGCGCTACGTTTTCTAATTTCCCTTCACGACAATTTTGCAACGCGTCTTCACGTCAGTTAGGCTCGAAAAATCTATTTTTCATACGACCCTACATACTACATACGGAAACAACGCTTGCATCTTTTATTTTGCAGTGGAACTATGTTGAATTCATGACTACGGGGTGTTACAGAAGTATGGGATCAAACTTCTAGGGGATGTTCAGTGCAACAGTGGAAAACATTTGAGCAGTGGGTCCCATGTTAGAGGCGTTAAAATTTAGAAAGACGATGAATTGCCTCAATGGGATTTGATGCATTTAATTTTTGCCTCTTGTACATGATATCATCACAACAATTATTCAAAATGTCTTCCTCCAACCTCAATATACCGATTTAAACGTCGCACATGATTTCGGCGGACTTTTGAATGATTTCAAATGCTGCTGTAATTCGTCCAATCAAGTCTTGCTCTGTTTCTACTGGAGTCTCGTAGACCAAAGACTTCGCACAAGAAAAAATCAGCAGTTTGGGCACCGTTGGATTGCCAGAGGTGGAACAGTTTCTTGGCCTCCTAGATCACCCGATTTAACATCGCTAGATTTTCTCCTGTGGGGACATGTAAATTTCGTGAATTTTAACGCGTCTTAGGGCCGTAGTGACTCTTTTCCGGACATGGGAACCACTGCTCAAAGGTTTTCTACTGTTGCACTGAATGACCACTAGAATCCCATAGTTCTGTAACACCCTGTATATTCAACGTCGTCCCAATTAACGTGAGCAATAAATTTATCCAGGTCAACATAATCTGCATAACTATCTTGGAAAATCGATCAGTTGCTCTTGGGAATCAATTGCTCATTGGAGTGAAGAAGGAAGTGCAAGAAAGGAATACAATCTTCATCATCAAAAATTTACCACCATGTGTGCCTTTCGGATTCGGGGCGATCGAAATGGGGTGAATGCTCGTAGGACGTTTTTGTTGAATTCAGTATACTTTTTAAGCAGATAAATCAATCGATGTCTGTATTCGGGTCACACCATATTTTATGTATCTGTCGGCAACAAGGAGGTTCACTTGAATGAAATCGATTATTTTCGTTTGAATTCTGGAGTTGTTCATTTTTCTTGCACGATCGTTCGATTCAAGGAGGTTGACATGTCGAAATATTTATATCTAAAAGGCACGACAAAATTGCCATATTTCGTAAACCTGAGAGGTGAAAATGGCTATAACTGTCTCCTTGTTATCTTTCAGAATATTCTCCAGAAATTACAATTATAAAAGAAATATTTTATGGATCAGTGAACTGTTGTCAAAGTTGCAACTGATTGAACTGTGATACTTCAATGAATTTATCTGGGCAGATGAAAAACTAAAATCACCAAGCACGCAATTCAGTGGATCGTACAAAATTTGTAAGCAGAATAATCAAAGGATGTTGTCTGAAAAAAAAAACCTGTGAACATTTTAGTGTTTTGAAAACACTGGAATATCGAAATGCAAAGCATATTATGACAATACTGATGAAAAAACTGCGATGATATAGATGGAGAGACTTTTCTTGAGATCGTATCGAATAATGATAGGGAGATTACTATAAAAAAAACATCAAGATGGCATTTGTCATTTCCGTGCGAAAAAAAATTAGTTACACAAGTTTTGTGCTATTCTATGGTTGCTTGAGAAATTGAACTTCAATTTCCGTACATGTGTGACGAGGTTGTACTGAACTGAACTAGTTGATTGATTGATTGATTTCCCCAAGGTAATCATGAGTCACCTTCATCAAATTAATATTTGTATATGCCTGATGAATTATTGCTGGAGGTGGACCTTTCAACTTGTGCCAACCAAATATTATAATACAAATACAATATCTGGAAAAGCATTCTGGAGAAGAAACCAAAGCTTTTTCCCAAATAGAAACGAGCAGATAAAAATGTCCGAAAAAGTCTCAGATACTGTTTCATTCGACTTGAAATATCGTTCTTCGAAATAATATTTGAAAATTATTGTATACGATTCGATAAAATGCATCTTATTAATGAAAGAATCATGTCAGTTAACCGTCAAAATGAATTTCTTATGTTTCTATAATATTTCCAGCCAGTACGTTTCGATGCTATGAAATTCATGTTCCGTTATCGATAAATTCTGGTATCTTGGCAACAGCGCTTTGTTGAATATTCAATTATTGACATACTTTGCACGTCATGAGTTTCATGTTTGTATTCCATCTTGCTTCATCCAATCAGATGATTGGATAGTTTTTTATTCATAAGAAGCAAGTTATTCATTTTCATCTGATCGCTAATACTGAGTAAGGGAAAATAGAGTTTTACGTTTGAAAGAAAAACATAGCTAACTGCTAGCTAGAATGACCTAGAAATGGACTCCGAGTTGAGAAAATTAAGTCACTATTTCCTCTGAAATGAAACAATTTTGTTTTGGTTAAAATGCACGTCTTTCGGGAGAAATCCCTCATTCATTTCCAGGTCGAAACAAATTATATCCAGAAGACCACGAGCGCGTGTGTCCAGAAATATTCTAATCAACTCGGCTGAAAACTTTCCAGTTTCCAACGGAATATGGAACTACTTTAACAGAAGGAGAAGGCAAAGGTTCGAGAATCCCCAGAACTTTCCGGAATCAATTAATCTTTCCAACATAATCTCTGACGAGTTTTCTATCCGGAAAATGGACATGTGCACGGAAAAGAGCTCAGGAAAGATCTTCGGACGTGATATAACAATTTTTCCACATTATCAATCAGCACCAAATTTCAAAGAATGATTTTTTAGGTCGTTTCAAGGAAAAGTTTCTCATGAATAGTTGTTCGGAGGTGCTTCTTTTCTGAGATACAGGGTGTTAGAGTTTGAAAATAAACGGTACTCCATGGAATATCACGGGTATCCGTAAACCGATTTATCTCAGTGGACACCACAGCAAACAATATTATTATCAGGAATAAACAATGAGCTAATTCGACTTCAAAGTGAGCAAATTTCGACCAAATCGTTATTCATAATATTTTATAAACACCGATTTTCATTTAACTATCTCATAAACGAAGCACCTCCGGTCATATTTCACAGGAACTTTTTTTCCGAAAACGACCCAACAAATCACCCTGTGACGTTTCGTAATTACAATGTATCATCAGAGTCTCTACACAGCGAGATTCGGCACGTGTCCAAATCCGTGAAGGATCTAAAATGTACCTTTACGAAGATGAAACGCTCCTGATGGAAGGAAAGTCCCACGTAAAGTGCATATCGATTCCTGCAGGCGAGAAAAATACAGCGGAGAATACGTGCCTCAATAAAGGGTGGCTCAGATCGACAGGACAGATGCGATAAGCATCAGAATTAGTGGAAGTTGATCGGGAAACGTATCTCATAAATACCGATTGTTTTTTATCAGAAACACCAGGAAAATAACAAAGAAAAGTACAGACAGTAGAAGATTCCAAAAATCCCCGCAAAAAACATCATATCGTGTATTCGGAATTGCAAAGTTCTAGTTAAATGGCGAACAAAGCACATCCTTCAATCGAAGGTCCAAGCTAAACGGGATAATTATGGTTATGCAACATTTCCAGTGAAATTCTATAGATATGAAAAGTAGTAGAAGTGAATAAAATTTCGATTAGTACTGAAATGCTCATCTAATGAGTAGGTTGATTCCCGATAGAAGATGATATGCAATCGGTCACTACCAATAACTACCTCTATCTGGTCAAGGAATTGAAGTTGGTGGTACGATAGATCACATATGTAGTTTACCAAAAACATTATATCGTGAAAACACATACCTTAAAACATTTCCTCATGGAACCTGCTTGTTAGGAATCATTTCGCACTACGAAGTTCATCACTATATTATAATTTTCACTCGGTTCGAGAAAAATCGCTAGAAAAACACTGTCCGCAGTAAAAAATCCGTGCCGATAAAAGAATGATCAAGGAACGTACGCTTGTCCAATCAGCGTACAGATAACGTCACATCTATCGCTGTGAATTTTCTTCATTAGGAACAGTAAATAAATCGAGAAAATCTTCGACTGAATATCCTAATGCAATGCAACATCGGCTTGCCAATTATTTTCAGTTACAGTTGATTTAGCCTTATGACCAATATTTTGTCTTTATTCTATCCTCGCGACAGAGATTAGTTACCTGTCAAACTTTTACGTAGCGCTGCGATGTGAAATTAGTGACAGTATGAATCATAGGAAATAATCACTGAAGCACATTGTGTTTATCAATGTCAGTAGTCGGCACAGAATTATTATCTTAAAGAACGTAGTCGGTGTGATCGAAAGGATATTGAAGGTGTTCCTTGAAGGTATGCGAATATTTGAGATTGCGATTCTACATGGAAAATCAGTGATAGTTTGCTCGATGAACTATAGTCCAAAGACGACCCGTTACGAAAATACGGAGTGTTGAAGTTCAAGGAATGAAATATAAATCATTTAATATTTCCGAAACCACTTCATATATCTCAGTGATATTCAGAAGTAATGTCATTTATTGAAGAAACATAATATTCATCTTCAACAGTGGCGTGCATACAAACACTAACACCAATGGTTTTTTTTTCAAAATAAAAATTATTTTTCAATTCCCCATTCGAGATAAAGATAAAGAAGATATCTGCTTTCTTTGAGATTGTTACCTACAATGTTTCAGATCGTGGACAACAAGTCCATCTCACTCAAATACATAACGACCTAGCCATTCGTCTGAATGAGCTGATCACTGCTGATTGGCTCTCTCTCGTTTGCTGTTTTCATTGGTTGGATTCCTCATGGTCAACATTATCCAATCAATTACCCATGAAATGAATTATTTTGAATCTGTTAGGACGACACCATTTCCAACAAACCCTTCCTTGACTCGATGGCAAGTTTTTCGGATATCTTTCGGGTCACTGACCTTTCTCCATCATCATTGAATGCCCAGTCGCCCAGCAGGAGGTCCCTCAAGCGGTATCTGGGTGGTAGTGGTAGAGGACTTATGGCCTCCGAGTCCCTTTCCTTCGCCAGCAGGGCCATCCCTTCCTCAGAGGAGGAGTATTCCTCCAGGGTGTTGGAACCCTTCGGGGCTTTCCTGGAAAATCCGAATATTTTTCCACAAGAGACCACAATGCAAGTGGAAAGGTATAGTGATGGATATCTCGGTAACCGTTTTTTTGGATTCTTGTACAGTGTGATTTCGAAATATGGCGGATTCTTAAATGTCATCGCCAGTCTTGCCGCGTTTCCAGTTTTTTCCGGAATTCTTGTTGATTTTATTATTCCGAATGACACACCATGAGTATTTTTATGAAATTTGAAAGAGAATCTTTCAGCCAATTAATAATAAACGAACGAATCGACATTTGACTAATTTCATTCGAAAACATAGAATAGGATTCAAATTCAAGTGAACCGTGATACTACTAACAAAATAATAGTAACAACAAATGGTAATCAAATTAAATGGAATGGAGTAAAATGAAACAGGGGGAGGGGAAGTGAATAAAAACTCATTTTGTCAAATGTTCAAACTGAGCACCGTTTACTTCTTGACAGTAGGCCGGTCTGATTGAAAATTCTCTCGTAACATCGTCAATTAATTACGAAAGCGCTGAAAGGACACGATGACTTTTTTTATATTTTCCAGTTTGAACTGGCAATTAGCACTAATTGTCAGTTTGAACTGATAATTAGGTCTGATTGTCAGTTTGAACTGGCATTTATCCCTAATTGCCAGTTCAAACTGGCATTTATCCCTAATTGTCAGTTTGTACTGGCATTTATCCCTTATTACCATTACTTAGAAATAGAAAATCTTTATTAAATAGGAAATCCTAATATACAAATACGTTACATAAATAAATTGAATACAAAATACTGACATTATGATTATTTTTTTTATAATTGGCAATTATGACTAATTGCCAGTTCAAACTGACAATTGAGGCTAATTGTCAGTTTGAACTAGCAATTAGGGCTGATTGCCAGTTTGAACTGGCATTTATGGCTAATTGCCAGTTCAAACTGACACTAAAGACTAATTGCCAGTTCAAACTGTTTGAACTGACAATTATGGCTAATTGTCAGTTTGAACTGGCAATTAGGGCTAATTGCCAGTTTGAACTGACATTTATAACTAATTGCCAGTTTAAACTGACAATTAGTGGTGATTGCCAAAAGTCATCATGTAGGTTCAGCGCTTTCGTAATTGATCGATAGCTAGTGAGGTAAAGGTATGGAAGTCACAAAAAGACTCGACAATTTCTGATAACACCCATTTTTCTTTTCGATTCTTTGAACTTTGGTAGACTTGTTATAATATGTTCTAATTGGTACTAATATAATGATAATATGAAAATTCATGTCTAGCCACTGTTTTGAGTAGAATGATATTTTGAGATTGGACTGTTGATTTTTCTGTTGAAATATTGGTTCACGATTTCATTCACCTTGGCCATCTTGGCCCACAATAGTGGTCCTGCAGTTCCACTGAAGAAAAAAACCACTCAACGAGAAATAAATGAAGAAAACAACGAGAATTAAATGGAAAAACTTTCTCATAACCCGCCTCGGAATATTGCGACAGAGTGTAACTTCCATGGGTTGCAGACCAATCTTTCTCACCTTCTCGCCAGAACTAATCCTCTAGCATATCACAC
This sequence comes from Gastrophysa polygoni, assembly GCA_963576655.1. NCBI lineage: Eukaryota > Metazoa > Arthropoda > Insecta > Coleoptera > Chrysomelidae > Gastrophysa > Gastrophysa polygoni. The sequence goes on from OY755085.1 coordinate 32,951,866, forward strand.
TTCCTTCACTTCCGATGTCTTCGACGTCGACATCCGCGCGTTGATAGCGTCGCGACGTTGGTTTCCGACGTCGTCAGAAGCACACCGCGCGACGGAGTCTCGCGATGTAGGCCGTCGGTTTGGCGTAGCGACGCCGGTAGCACATGGCGAGAAGCGGCGTAGCCAAGCGGGTGAGGATTTTCGGTAGATGTGGGGAAAGTTTCACATGGGAAACCTCGTGATCTGTACCTTTGACAGAAGAGTTCCAAGAGACGTTTCAGGAACTCGGTATATGTCTATATTGCGTACGGAGTAGTCTTGTCATTTTTTGTACGCTATTTGTGAAGCGCTTTCGAATGTTTGTCGTCTGTAGTCCCAAAGCTTCCGAGAGTCCATGAATTATTTTGCTGACCATTAAAAATGTAAGAACGAAACACGAACATTCGCGGGTCAAAAATATCCGCTTTCCAGAGTTCGCTTTTCCAGAACAGTCCACGCGTGAACCGAAGAATCATACAGGGTGACCTTCCAAAAAGTTCACCTCCAGTCGCTCGCATAGGTCAGAAATCATTTCCGTCCCACATTTGTTGTATTGGATTTTCGAATTGAGTTCAACGAAATCGTTAATTTTCCAAAACTAGTTACTTAGACGTTGCTCTAGAGGATTTTCTGTGCCATACACGGCTCTCGATATTTCGTCTTCAACCTAGAACAAGTTTTTTTTTTTTCATTCAGTTGGATCTCGCACGAATATGCGAAATATGGTCGCATGAATAGCTTGAACGAAAGGGATGATGATGCGAACACCCTGTAGATACGATTCCGTCAGGAAAACTTTTATGCATGCCTGTGGGTTGATACGGAGGCACTCGAACGAAATAATTACGTCTGTGCGATCGTCGAGAAACAGAAATAAAAATGGTTCGTTTCGCTTTGTTTGAGTAGGTGTCTGATGCATGTTATCATAATACCGTTGTTGTTCGGTATCAGCAGAATATCAAAGTACTTTTAATTATTCAACTACGTTTGCCACGGATATTTTCGGAATATTGTTCAATTCTCTTTGACCATTATCTATTAACTATTATACCTGAAACCTGCAAGATAATATCACAAGTTTATACATTTTTTTTCCTATATGAAAAAGGGCTGAAAAAATAAATTCCGGTAGCTTCGATGTGATCTACAAATTTCATCTTCTCAAACTTTATTTTAAAGAGAGCCATTTTGCTGTGTCACTTCAAACTGGCATTTATCCCTAATTGCCAGTTTGAACTGGCATTTTTATGGCTAATTGGCAGTTTAAACTGACAGTTAGGGCTAATTGCCAGTTTGAACTGGCATTTTTATGGCTAATTGGCAGTTTAAACTGACAGTTAGGGCTAATTGCCAGTTCGAACTCACATTCATCCCTAATTGCCAGTTCAAACTGGCATTTATCCCTAATTGCCAGTTTAAACTGACATTCATCCCTAATTGCCAGTTTAAACTGGAATTTATCCCTAATTGTCAGTTCAAACTGGCATTTATCCCTAATTGCCAGTTTGAACTGGCATTTTTATGGCTAATTGGCAGTTTAAACTGACAGTTAGGGCTAATTGCCAGTTCGAACTGACATTTATGGCTAATTTCCAGTTCAAACTGGCATTTATGCCAATTGACAATTATGGCCAATTGTCAGTTTGAACTGACATTTATGGCTATATATTTTGTCATGAAGGCGATGCTTTAGCACTGCGCCCTGTCTCATGACAATTTTCGATAATCCAGGACGAAATAAAAACGATTCTTGAAAATTCGCACACTATCACTGATATATCAGACATTTTCTACCTACCGAGGTGACAGCTGCAAAATCACACGAAGCTAATCAACTTGACCTCGGTCCCTCTTCAGCATTTCAGATAGCGGAACATTCGTCCGTTTCAGGTGAGATTGATTTACTGTGAAAGTGGAAACGTCTGCTGGTCAGAAATGCTGATCGGGGCCGTTTTTCCGATCTCCGTCTGCCGCAGCAGATCCCGAACGGTGGGATGTTTTGTCTGCCATTCCACTCGAGGGATTATTCTCGACCGATGAGTGAGAACGACACGGTTAGTCTCATTTGAATATCGCCGACGCTCAAGGCTCAAGTCTGAAGTGTCTCGACTAGGGGATCACGAAGTTCGGTCGGACGAACGAATAAAAGTACACCATCATCGTCGATTCAATCATATGAATCAGTCTATTGAACTTTCCTAAAGTGACCACCTACTTATGATACCCAACGGCCCAATGAAGACGGAACAAGGCCGATCAGGAGAAAAAAACGCTCAAACCGGTCGATTTTTTTTTTTCGAGGGGGAAATATTTTGCACATGTTCTCAACTTTCTCACTTCGAACCCCTCGGAGGGGTGAGCTCCAACCCTTGAATCTCAAATGGGTTAAGAGATCAAGTGATACAACATTTTGAAGGTGATCCAGATCTCTTACCAACGCTTTATTTCTCATTTTGTAGTTAGAACGATGTTCATCTAAGAATAATTGCATTAATAATTGCACAATCAGTGTTATGGAAATGTTGATTCAGAAGTAGTGATTTATGTTACATCTCAATTAATGATCGAACTACATATTTACAATCTCAAAACGTCAACTGTTTGTACAGAAATCTGTAAAAATGTCGCCATCTTCTGGGGAGTTTCATAACTATTATGCCATTATCGCGGAAAATGGCGTTGGCGTTTTTGACGAAACAAAACACCATCAGTGACTTCACCAGTGTTTTGTACATCGTTGTTGCATGCAAGAATCGATTTAGGGTGAATAAAAAAATATTATGGCCGCGTAGGAATTCCGAATTTTTGATGTAAGTCCAATCACATCAATGTCATTTGCCGAAAGGTTGGTATTCATGATGTCTTGTTTAGTTTTTTTTTTATAGTATCATTTAACTGTATTCTCATCTTCTAATTCATTCGGAATAGGCAGGTATATCATTTATATCTGATCCTACGATTAGTTCGAACCTTGACCTTTCTCACTGCCATCATGCATTGACATTTTATTGGGTGTCCTGCGAAGCTGTCTAAGTGGTCGAAAATTCGGAAATAGTGAAAAAATAACAGAGATCATAGTGAAAAAATAAAAAGGAACATAGTGAAAAACTCTATGAAGGAAACTCAGGGCTCTTAGGTGATGAAAAACCGTGTGGAAAACATCTCCTCCTCCTTTACTTTTATTCTAATAGATTTCAAAAAATCCTCCCAGGAAATTTCTGTATCAGAGCATCTCTAACAAGTTCATTTGATGGGATCGAAAATTTATATTGAAAATGATGATTGAAGAATAATTCATTCCATAACATACTACAAGCATAATTCCTCATAAAATATAGTGGAAAAAGTGAAGGGAAGAGAAAATAATGAAAAACACTGAAGGGAACGAGGTATCAACTTGAAAATGGTCCCAAACGAAAAAAGAGTACGCCTATTTCTGACTTCTTCTACAAGCTATGATGTCTAAATCGACCAATTACCTCAAATATATACACTTTTCTGATGGATCCAATATCGGGCGGAACCAATTTTCAGCCAATCAACCGACAATGGTTTTACCTATTGGGGTTATTGAGAAAAATTACACTATCATTATGATAACGCTGTATATTTCTTTCATCTGAAGTATAATTGTTGATATTGGCAACGCTGGGCAACGTCTTGAAGTCCAAGGAAAATCATCGTTTTTGGTTAGGTTCGCGAGTCGCGAGTTGCGATCTGATATTATTGCTGATGCTACGTGTCCTTCACTTTGGTAGTATTATTTTAATTTTTGGAATTGCTAATGATTCAAGATAAAAGTATTCTATTAGTTTACTGATACGTGGATAGACTGACAAGAAATGACCGTGCTAGTTGTTGAGAATAAAGACGAAGTTATCACGAAGCTTTGTGAACACATTGAAACGGCTGCAACAGAAAGTATCCAAAGACAAGGTTCTTTCCTGATCGGATTTTCCGGTAAGACTGATAATTTATTACATGAAGACGACTATTTCATGTTGGAGGCCACGACTATGAAGATTGCAAGGTAATCGGTTTTTTTGTTCTATTTTCCAGGTGGCTCTCTTGCCACATTCCTGAGTATAGGCCTTCCTAAAATAAAAACAGACTTTTCTAAGTGGAAGATATTTTTCTGTGATGAGAGACTGGTCCCAGTTGATGATGCTGATTCGACCTTTGGACTGTACAAAAAAACTCTCATCGATTCTGGTGCTGTAGATTTGAAGGAAGAACAGTTCGTTCAGATTAAACAAGGAGTTTCAGGTAGGCATTTTCATTTCAGACATGAAAAGTTGTCAGATTGTGGAGGTTTTATAACTCTTTGTAATTGTTAAACACAAGTCACTGCACTGAGTAGCGAGACATCTGACACGTGACATCTGACCCTTGACAATCTTGATCTGGACAGTTATCAGCTGATTGAAACATTGTTGCCAACGCTAGACAGGAAATTTTTTTCAAATCCCATTATCAGAGAACAAACTGTGCAATTGCACAGATAAGTTAGTTGTCTGCCCATCAGAAGAAGCGGTTTTCAAAAGATTGGGAACGCCCTGCTTGGGCGACAAATTTCAACCTCTAGATTTGCTTTTGAATCTCAACTATGTGTGATTGATAGACTGTGATATTTTGCTACTTTCATTTTCCAGATGAAAACTTGTTCAACTATTTGTAGTATAAATTTTGTTGACTTGATTATTTACATATTTTTTTATTCAATCAGCAACACATTGAGAGACAGTTTCTGCCATTTCAGCTGAAGATGCTGCAATAGATTATGCTTCTAAGATTTCAAAGTTCTTCCCAGGATGTTCTCTTCCACAATTTGATATGCTTCTGCTGGGAATGGGACCTGATGGGCACACTTGCTCCCTTTTCCCTAAGCACGTTCTCCTAGAGGAGGTTGAAAGGTAAGTAGATGGAGGCACAATCATGTAATTCTTCTGCCTCTTTTTTCCATACAAACTGTGTTTCGACACATTGAATGAACCTTTTTTCTAGTTTGCATCTATGAAATCATATGAGTGTCAAAATATCTTCCACTATGATATGAAGAATTTATTTTTTCCATATTGGTATTACTGATCTGTCAGTCACACATTAAATATTATGCCATTATACTATTTTCTGTTTATACATCACTAGTTTAAGGCAATAATGAAGTTCAATTAGAGTTATGCATCTTCCAAAAACCATTTGGGATAATTTTTCCAAAACCAATCGATGTGTTGATAAATGACATCGGTAGCCATTTTGAAGTGCCGATAATTTTCATAGTGTTGCCAAACGTCGCCAATATTCCTTATTTTTATATTCAACAATAATTCAATATTTTCAGCAAAGAATGATATAAAATAGAAAAAAATAGTTTATGAAACACGTTTTCTCAGAAATATTCTCACTCGTTCTCTTGGAATATTACACAGGATTACCAACTGAGTAGTGTTTAACAATTCAAAACAAGAACAGTTCATGAAATTACATTTTACACAAGTTTATGTAGCAAATTTCACTTATATTCGGTTTACTTTAAATAATATTTATGTGAAAAGAACTGGGTACTATCCAAAATAGTATTATATATACTATGTGTACTGTATTCTATGGCAATAGTCTGCGCCCCATGTTGAGAAATGCACGCATAATGTTTGGCAACGTCTTCGAACGCTCTCAATGATTGGCCAGGGCACATATGACGTAGATCCCCACGCTTTTTCGTTGTGTTCAAACGGAATACTTTCTTCCGCATATTTTGCAGTTACTTAGAATACTCGTACTGGGGAAGGTGATATTGTTTTAGACATTTTTGCTCGAACTAGTGTTGTTGAAAATTGTTGATTTCCAATTCTTGATTCTTTCTGAATGTGAATGGAACCGGATGTGGCGACTTTTTAGGTGGGTAGCTCCAATTACGGATTCCCCAAAACCGCCACCCAGTCGGGTGACATTAACCTTTCCTGTTATCAACAATGCGAGAATTTGTGTTTTTGCCACTGCCGGAAAAGAGAAGGCTGATATGATTAAGGTGAGCTATTTCATTTCGAATTCAAGTGAAACTGTGTGATTTCAATGTGCTGAAATATGTGTGATATCAGTCAGGATGTTGAATATAAAATAATGATTGTTTAGGGTTTATCTTGCATAAATATCGTTGATTGTCATATTTTATGTTAGTTTCCAAATGACAGGGTGTCAAAAGTGTAACCTCACTTTGACTATCAATCACCCTGTGAATCATAAATCACGCGTATTCTACAAAAATGTGTATCTCAGCGTTTAATTTAGTTTGAATGTTAAATTTTACAGTTTTGGCAAGATTATTGACCAAGTTATTCATTTTTTTGTGTTAGAGAATTTTAGTGGACAAGGAAAACTTGCCTGCAGCTCGAGTTCAACCCACTGCAGGAAAAGTTTTTTGGATAGTGGATAAGGAAGCGGGCGTTCATTTAGACACAAACTGAGAGGAGAACCATCATAAAATTTTATTTTTATTTATACATCTTTCGTTCTGGAAATACATTTTTGAATATCATGAATTTATTAAAATATTAAGTACATCACGTCCTTTTTTATACATCTCATATTCTGGAATATATAATATATACAACTAAATACATATAATATATGTCCAGGGTGTTTCATTGATATTGTGAAAAAATTCAGAGTTATATTCGTTGGTAAAAAATTAGAAAATAGTTCTTGAAAACTCTTTTCCAAGGACAAGTAGTTTATTTTTAATTAATATTTTATATTATATTTGTTCCAATATTTTCATGACCCCTATTATAACTTGCAAACAAGCCTCAAATTTCAAGAATACATAAGTAAACCCCCTCGGAAACTACGTGGTTTTTGAAAGAAAGTTTTTGAAAACTATTTTCTTAATCTGCAACCAGGAATCTATTCTTGTATTTTTTACAATATTAATGAAACACCCTGTATAATTTTGAAACTTCCTAGGTATATATAGCATGAGTTCTTTTTTACGATAATGATGATTCTCTTATTTCGAAAATTATATTTACATTCTCAACATACTACATGGTTTGACTCTTTTTCGAACAACCTGTATATTTTTTAAGAGTCGACCGATTCACTTGTGGTTTCTGTTATCAGATGTGATATTTCATCAACTCCAAGGACAGCTATAAAAATGTGAATGAATCAGCAAAACGAAACTTACACAGGGTGTAAAGTAAAACCATCACATCGTGGTCCTAATAAAGAAGATGTCTGAGCTCAGAATATTTTTTTCTGTTGAAAACTCGGTCAGACTACGAAAGAATGGGACTTCATTTTGTGATATTTTTGGAATTTGGAATCGATTCTTTGAAAAAATACAGGATGTCAAAAAAGAGTCAAATTATAAATGGTCCATTTAGTCTGTTGAGAACTGTAATTCATTTTAAATTGTTGACAACTGTTTCATTTACAGTTGGAAAATTCAGTTTCCTTTCACAGAGTGATGATCTGAATATTTTGATTTGTGTTTTGAGATATTTAAGGTAACATGGTAACAAATAACAAACAGCCTTCCGAGGACCTGTAAGCGATTTTAAAATGATTCTGAACAACAAGCAAATAAATAAAACATGGATTTTCAACGATAATAACGAAAAAAATCTCTGGATCCATGATGTTTCCGAACGTGTAAGCAATTTTGAGAGATGAGTGAATGAATTGAACATGGATTCTTGAAAATTTTCATACAATTATCTAATATTCCACAGTTTTCCGGCTGTAAAAAATGAATGCCATCGATCAGAAATTCGAAATTCACAACCTCACTTGCGTAGTAGAAAATTCCTTAGTCTATCCTGTACAAATAAATAAATTGACCTAAATATCAACGAATTCAAGGGCATAAACCGTTCTGAGTGGTTTTTGGAGTTGTCTCGGACTTTCTTCCAAGTCAAAAAGTATCGATTTTATTTCAAATTAGTCAATTAAATTTAGAAATGTATCGAATGTTCTATTTCAGAATGCGTCAATTGTATTCCAAATTGTTTGATTTGTTTTCAAAAAGTATCATTTGTATTTCAAAATGATCAATTCAATTTCAAAATACGTTGAATGTATTTCAAATTTCTCATATCCTTTTCAAAAAAATTCATATAAATTTCAAAATTAATCATTTGAATATTGCAACTGATTTTCATTCTAGAAGAGCGATCGATCTACAGTAAATATTACCTAACATTACCAGTCACATAATATACATTGTAGATTTTTTTTTTAATAAAAATGATGTTCTACAAAATACATTTAAATATTCAGAAAAATATATAACTATTTTGGAAATCAATTTTCGAAATGATTTCAATAAATTCAAAATACATTTTGAAATTCAAATGACTGTTTTTCAATAGAGAGATAGCTTTGGAATAAAATTCACAATTTTCGAAATACAAATGATATACAATTCAACAACAGTATTATTGTCTCTAATATCGTTAGCTAAACGTGCTAATTTAGTGCCCACGGAAAATCCAACACAACTCTTTCGCTCCCACGGCCGGTAAAAATAAATAAATTCACCTGAATATCAACAAATTGTCACATGCGAGATAAAAACAACGGCCTTATCAATTCACGACTGGTTTTTGGAGTTGCCTCGGACTTTCCTAGGATCAGAATAGCTGAAAATTCATTTTATGATCTAACAATCATCAAAACACTAGAACAACCGGCTTGAGACTCACATCTTTTGAAATTTTCTGTTGTCTGATAGTTTTTTTCCTTTTATTATATTTCAGTGTTCAATTTTTGTGAAATTTGCTGTATCTGTTATTTATCTTTCACAATCCATTGTCACTGATTCATGACATTTCATGATCTAACACTAATCAAAACACTAGAACAATCGGCATAAGTTTCATATCTTTCATTATTTTCCATTGTCTAATGGTTTCTTTTACTTTATTACATTTCAATGTTTCAGCTTAAAAAAATTGACTATTTTTGTGATTTTAATTTTCGTCAATCATTCGCAAATTCCTGACTATTCTGTCACTGATACGTGATATTCCCAATCCAAAAAAATTGAATAAACTCAGTCCTCTGATGTTTATTCCAATTGTCTTCGCCCACTGGAAGACCTCAGAAAATCCGACACAACTCCTCCTGTGTCCGGCCGGACGAAAAAAATAAATAAATTCCGATAGATCGCGTACCTAGCTAGCCGTGGGGGGGGGGGGGCGCCCCCCTCACGTCATGTTGACGCCCAGCAGCCGGCTCGAGTACTCGTAGACGACGTAACTGATGCTGACCGCCGGCATGACCTTTATGAAGTTGGGCGTGATGCCCCTGTACAGGCCGAGCACGCCCTCCTTGGCCAAGATGGCGCGAAACACGCCCGACATGGTGGCCGAGGAAGGATCGTTCGTCGGTAGCACCACTGCAACGAAAGGGGACGCTCTTTTATGCTGCGATAGGCGAGAGTAAAGTCAAACGAATTCAGTCTGAATGCGCCTCCAACTGGGACTTGAGAATATTTGAAAAACAGCTCCACTCTATGGATGCTTATAATACCGATACTATGATTTTTAAAACAAAAATAAACAAAACATCAACCTCAATTGTGAAGAGAAGTCTGGGTGGAAAATAAGATGTTGCATGGTCAACGCCCTCAAACGGCAAAAGATCTAAGGTAGGTTTCTGAGGAACTACCAGGAACCTACGGTTTTTGGTGCCATCTTTTATAACAATCTATTTCAATATATTTGTAGTGAGGACAGATTTTGTGATCTGTCCGAAAATTTCACTGCGCTTGAAATTGAACCTAAAACAGAAATTCTCTATTCGTCAGTGACACCTTGTTTTTGAAAAATTTGGAAATACAAATATATTTAAGAAGAATAAAACCTCTACTAATCTTGGTGGACGTTTCGGGAACGAATCTGCTCCCGTTCTCAACACAATTGAAACATTTTTCTCTTCACAATTTTTTTTAATATGCTGTCGGTTTTGACACTGAAAAGTGACAATTTGATAGACTTAGGAATTCTGGTTACAAGGTGTTTTCTATTGTATATTCAGTGTTAAGAAGTGGATGCCAAATTCTATCATATCAACTGAACAAGAAGCAATATTATCGTCTCCGTTCAGGAGAATGCAAGCAGACTCTTTGATTTTCAGTTTTTTGGATATTGCCTTCTTTTCCTATGATCTTAATATTACCCCAATCGGCCATATGTTGTCCATTTTCAGTAAGGATATGTTCAGCTAATTTTGATTCGTCAGTATATCTTTTCTTTGTATTGTTCTTATGCTCCTTACTGATAGAGGCCTGCTGGTTTCACTTGTATAATATAATGTATAATAAATACAATTTTGTGATGATTGTTCTTCAATTTTCGTTTTTTATGAGTCAAAATCGATCTCATTGAAAAGAGAGAAAATCCCACAAAAAGCTGGAAAATGAATGTACCACCTCCTCGAAAAACTTACAGACAGTAATACTGATCCTGTTGTCAGCACTAATGAAAAGCTGTCATCAAGTTGGCTGTACGTGAGCTGCTAAATGTTATATCAGAATAACGATGTACAAAACACTAGTGCAGACACTGATGGTGTTTTGTTTCGTCAAAAACGCTAACGCCATTTTCCGCTATAATGGCCTAATAGTTATGAGACTCCCCAGAAGATGACGACATTTTTGCAGATTTCTGTACAAATAGTTGACGTTTTGAGATTGTAATTATGTAGTTCGATCTGAAATTGAGAAGTAACCTAAATTACTATTTCTGAATCATCATTTTTAAAAACACTGATTGAGCAATTATCAGTAATACTGATTTTGCTTTCATTTTTGTGTCGCCATCTAACAACTGACATTTGAGTGATTTTCCGCTATAACGAATAAAATGCTGTTATCAAGTTAGAGTTCTGGTTGAAGAAATTAGATAGGCGAATAGGCAGAATAGCTCCACCAGTGTTCTGTACATCGTTAACAGAATGTATCCACCGTTGCGATGATATAACACTTTTGAAAATACCGTATTCTCCTGATATTCATCGAATGCAACTCGAATTATGGTTGTCAATTTTCCAGTTGAGCTAACGGTAACGATATTAAGGAATGTTCACCTTGGGCCTGCAACCTGGTGCGAACGAGCGCCAACGGATACGAGCACATCTGGCCGAGCGTGCTGCTCGCGCTCCCGCAAGCCAATAAAGTCCAGAAACTCGGCTGGTCGTCGCTGGCGTGCGTCATGAAGTACTTCTTCTTCAGCGTTTCGTATACGGCCAAATCGATGCCGGCGTACGGAATAATACCTGGAAAGCGTTCCAATATTCTTCATTTTTTTTTTTTTCATTTCATAGCGATAGTCATTTCTACATTTCATTCATCATATTACTCCGTGTTGTCTTATAGTCGGGTAAGTATTTATTTTTTTTTTATTTATTCACGACATTGTCAATTTAAAAGAAGTCTTCATAGATTGTAAACACAGTACAAATTGCCCTACGTACTATTTGATTCCATCAACACAATAAGAAATATATAAATATATATATATATAATATATATATATATAATAATAATAATATAAATATATATATATATATATAATAAAGAATATGTAATTATGTTTTCACATATTCAGCACAACGAAAAATTTGACTCTACTCCAGCCCGAGTTTGGATGGCTGACAATAAATATGTCTATAGTGACCTTACGCATTATACAAAATAATAATATTTATGCATAATACAATTCACGATAATCGATAAACACGATTTTTTTCAAGCACAGGAGCTTGTCTACAGACGAGGTTATATTATCAAAAACTGGCACCGGTTATCAAACATTTGTGCTGTTTGTTTGTTATCACACCAATTGAAACCGAAATACTTCACTGAAAAGAAAAAGAAGTAGACAATACAAATATTTATATTTATTAATAAATGAAATTGAACGGGTACAGCATTTTGTGTCCTGTCTAATTTATTTTTAATAATAGAGGAACGGGAGCAGCATTTATATTAATACTACAATAAATAATTAATTCTGAAAAAGTCAAAAACGATGAGTATGGAACAGATGACTTGGGAATTCAATGAGAAATTCATTGCTATCATCCAAAAATGTCTGAGAAACTTTTAGCAATATTTTTTTGAATAAGATCACCTCCTGTGCGCACAATTTCCGGCAACCAAATTCAGTAAATCTTCAAATCCGTACAAACCCACAATCAATCTTCGAAGACGACCGACACTCACCTAATATATTTGGAATGTAGCCCTTGTAGAAGCTCATGAGGCCCTCGGTGACGTAGATCTTGTAGGCGGCGTCGGCGATGCTCTTGTACTGGCCCGTCTTCCGCAGCGCCAGCCTCGTCTTGAGCACCTCCAAGGGGTAGATGGCGCTCTGGCTGATGCCTCCGGCGAGCGCTCCCGCCATAAACCTGAAACACACCGAAAACGAAATCGAATGAATAATCTGCTGTTGCGTTTCGAACGATCCTACTAGATTCAAGAGAGCTTGAGCAAATCGCAATCAAAGTGCGTCCGGCTCAACATTGAGAAGAAATACAGTCGCCTGTTATCAGCTCTAAGCTCTAAGCTCTAAGTAGTATATGTCAACTTAAATAGTGGTGAGATGGCAGCAACGGTCTTTTGTGATTTGGCAAAGGCTTTTGACTGTGTTAACCATGAAAAGTTGTTGCAAAAGCTTCATGCGTATGGTTGTAGAGGACCTGCTTATAATTGGTTCGAATCCTTCCTGAGTAATCGAAGTCAAATGGTGAAAACAGAGAAGGCATCCTCTGATCTCCAACATTTGTCCTGCGGTGTGCCCCAAGGCTCAGTACTGGGCCCATTACTTTTTTTGTTATATATAAATGATATGGTAAACATAGACATTGAAGGAACTATCACACTATTCGCAGACGATGCTACTATCACATGGCACAATAAAGATGTGCATGCTCTACAAATGGCAATTAAAGCGGATCTACGAGTCATCAAAGCCTGGTGCGATTTGAACTTTTTATCTATCAACTTCGAAAAAACAAATATGATTTCCTTCAAAAGTACCATTGAAAATATCTGTATAGATGATTTCTTGATTCATAAAATTGATGAAAAAAAATTTCTAGGTTTAAATGTTGACCATAATCTGAAATTCGATGCTCATATTATGACACTAGGAAAAAAAATATCTTCCGGGTGTTTTGCAGTCAGAGTTGTCGCCAGCGAGTTAGGCTGCAAAATCGCTAGAAATGTTTACTTCTCAGTGGTCGAGACTCATCTAAGATACGGTATTGCTTTCTGGGGCAACTGTACTCTTCAGCTTTTCCATATGATGTTTGCCCTACAGAAACGTGCGGTGAGGTATATTTTTAAAGTGGACGCTTTAACATCGTGTAAGACTTTATTTGTGAAGGGGAAGTATCTTACATTACCATGTCTTTTTGTATTGGAAACCGTGTGTCTAATTCATAAGCATCAGTATCATTTATATAGACAACAAAATCCAGTCAATACTAGACTTCGTCAAATTCCCTTGCCTCTGCCGCCGAGATCACAATTGGTAAAAAATTCTTTCATTTACAATGGAGGAAAGATGTTTAATCACCTTCCACTTTCGGTAAAAAATATAGGAGCCTATTTACTATTTAGGAAAGCGGTTAAAGAATTTTTACTTTGTAGACCATACTATGAGATTCGCGAATTTTTTGAGGAAAGAATTTGAGATGTTTTCTAATTTTTCAAATGCCTATTCTCTGTGTATTTTTATTGATTGACTATTATTTCATTCATAAGATTTTAATCTGTATTACCTTTGTATTGTTTGTCCTATTGGCACTTAGTTTTATATTTGCTTCGTCCATAAGATGTATCAATCTTTGACAATAAAGTATATTCGATTTGATTTGATTAATAGTGTGGGACTGCTTGGGAGAACTGGACGAACTAGGTGAAGCAAACTAGACCCTACTAGACTAGAGGGAAATTAAATAGCAGACCTTTCATGGGACCTGAAACCAACTGCGGGATCAGCAATCATTGAAAATCTAAAGAAGTAGATCTTGAGAAAACCAGATACTGGCAGGATCTGCAAGGGATGAGACAACTTATGGGAACACACAACCAGAAGAGGTCTACCGAATTGATCAACCTCATTAAAAATAATATCCGCTATTAACGGGAGTTCTATCAGGATATTGCCGGCTGACAGGAAATTTGACGAAAATCAGGGTAGTAGAAGAGGCAGATGTAATCGAATAGCACGAACCTTTGATAGATGGTGAGGGGTTGGTCGGATTCGCCCTTGATCAGCCTCTTGACTTGCTCGTAGGCGGCGAACTTCAAAGCCGATTCCGGTGCGATTTTCAGCACGTTGATGCCGTTGCCCCGCCACAGCCCGGTGACGCCCCCCTCTTTCAACATGCACGTGAAGCATTCGCTGATCTTCTGCTTCGAGGGTTGCACCTAGAAACGAATTTGAACGTTACCATTCATATTTCGGAAATATCTTTATTCAGTGGAACTTTAGAGAAGTGAACCCACTTCTCTACGTCCAATTGCTGTGGACGTTTCGGGAACGAATCTGCTCCCGTTTTCAACAGAATGGAAAAGGTTTTTGTTTCTATTTTCAGAAACGAGGAGAAAAAAATCCCAAAAATTTGTACTAATTTGATGTCGTCTTATTGATTGATAACTAGTCATGTGAGCGAATAGATATCGATTTGTTTTGAATCATTTAATTAAATGCATTGCATACGATCATTCCTTGCAAGCCAACAAGAATGATAAAACAACAAATATAATGAAATTAGATTAGAACTGTATAGAATACTAGTTCTGAAATTCCATTTGAAAATGCGCATTATCGTTTTAATCTGTGATTTCATCAGTGGCTTCAAACGTGGAATATAATATTTGCACTTACCCAAATAGATATCAACTATTGAATATTTCACTGAATGAAATCAAAATAAATGCTTTTGTAAGAGCAAATTTTGATAGAATTATCATTCCAGCAAATGGATCATGCTCAAAATTCTTTGGAAAATATTGAAAATCTGTTTCTATACTTATAGAAATAAATAGAAATATGCTTCATTGTCAAGAAAAACAATTCCTATTGATATTCCAATAATTAATAATTCGTATATTTTATGATTTTTTTCATCATGCATGTCATGTAAAAAAGAAGCAACGAAACACCAAACAATCTAAACAAATAAATACATTAAATGAAAAATTTTCATAATTGATACACACGACAAAAAAAAAATCAGATTGACTCCGATAATCAGAATAATCAGTTGAATGATGAATTTATGAAACTATTTTTTTCGTGTGTCTTCGACGAATACCGACCTGTAAAAATACTTTCAGTCGGTCAAGGGGTGCTGTGCAAGTCCTGGACACGGCTCCGGCAATGCCACCAGCAGCTAAATGCCTCCACCACATGCCAGTCTGCATTTCATTTTGCGTGAAGTCGTCAGGTACGTTCATGTCCTCCCCGATGTCCAGGTACTGAAAAAAAAAAATTGATAAAATATTCATTTGATTTTTTGGAATTTTTTCACCACGTTTCTAAAAATGAAATATAAATTATAATAATTATTTTCATAAATCTGTCTATTGAGATAAATATTAAAATTTCTTATTTCATTTTTTCGAAACGAGAAGAGAAAATCCCAATGAAATCTCGATAATATTTCATAGAGTATCTGATGAAATATTCATAATACACTCAGAGCACATAATAAATTAACACCGATTAGTAGAATCACAGGAGTATGACGAAAATTATGAAAGGGTTGTCACCGACTGGTATATTATTTGTGCGTCGATACATAATGAAAGAGCAAATATTCCGAGTTAATCGAATGGATAAATTGATTACCATAGAAATTTATATTCATGAATATTTTTTTTTTCTATGACAATCAAAATAATCTGTGTGTATTGGCTTTTTTTCAAATGAGCTCTGAAATTCAACAACTTTAAAAAACTGCTTCATCACATTGTATGCAGTAAAGACCCATTTGAATATGTCCAAAAATTAATTTTGGACAGGACAAATGTCGTATATTCTCAGAAATCAAATATTTTTCTGATACTATTCTGGGTAGCAGACCTTAATAATAATGTTCCTGAAGATAATGAACGGTGTTCTAGTCCAAAGAGGTTAAAAATCTTATGACACTCCAACATTACAAACAAGACACACTTTTTCCATACTTTACTTTATCATCGAAACGTCTTGAGGAAATCCAAGAAAACGATTTTTCTCGCATAATCAATACCCTGCAACATCTTTCATATTCGCCGATCGGATATTCTTTCAATAATTCAACCTACAAATATTAAGTATCTGGTTATCATTGCAAAGATCGAAAACGGACATGTTCATATTTATTCATAACAAACATTGTACAATTAATTTGAAAAATAATTCCTGTACGCAAATGAAATACGAAAGAAAACTTTTAAAATGTACAATGCACAAGTATTTTTTTTTTATTGGTTCTACGAATAGTATTTTTTAACAGACTTGAGAAGAAAACTAGATTTTCCTTATGGATACAATAAAAATAATGATTTATTAATTTCAAAACTAATTTCGAAATTTTGAATTATTTATTGTTCAGGCACGTTCATTTCACAAGATAAAATAAACGTTGACATATTATAATTATTATTATTGCAATAGTAAATAATGATAATATCTCGATTTGATATATTAGGTACCTATTGACGATCATCAAAAAATCGTCGCAGATGTAAGGGAAGATGAAATAAATTGTGAGATCTTGGAGAATATTAATATTTCATGGAAATATAATTTGCAAACTGCCTGTTCCAATAGTCGAGAAAGAATATGATGGTAAATATTTTCAACTATAATAATCATCATCAACTCAACTCTGATTTCTCTTTGAATTAGCTCTATTTTTTCATTTCTCAACGGTGTTTGCCACGTGTCACTTGTATTTAAAGAAAATTATCGACTCAATTTTGCCTGAAACTAAAAATTTCAAGACCCAAACATTGATACTTTGTGATAATGAATAAATACAGTGTAATTTATATGGTTCTCCAAAAGTAGACTGAAAAACTTGAAAACGCCTCGCAGTTCAAATAGTCTGCAATGTTGTTTTGTCTATAAATATCGAGGAGATAATATTTCGAAATTAACCTCTAATTGTACAGTGTACCTAACCTATAAGTATCACGTTGAATTTCCCAATTCATTTCCGGGAAACCAGAAAAAACAATTGGCTATAATGAAATGGAATATGAGGTTCTTCTCGAAATTCAAAAACGTTACAAACGTACGACCAACTGCACAACCTTACGAAAATTAAAAATCCCAGCCTGTACCTCCAACATCCAAAAAGAAAACCCCACCACGACATGTTTCTCTCTGCTCACAGCCAACCACACCATCGGCAAAAACATCTCGTCCTCGATCACCAAAAAGTCAACTTCAAATATCTCTCAACGATCCGTGTACACTTCGAAAAAAATCACAGCGGCGCTCATAATACCGACCGGCCTCGAGACCTACACCTCCTAGACGGGACTGAACCAAGCGGTCGATCTGATTTTCGCCTATCTAATCCGACAGAGTTGCCAATCAAAGTTCACCCGAGTCATAGTCATAATCTTCGAAGCCCCCTAACATAACACCGCTGACGTTTAGTGCTTATCTACGGTACTTTATTGACGAACATAAACAAAATTTATTTCTCGCACTCCCGGTCCGCATGCTTTTCCTTTTATCTGGACTAGTATTAATCAAAACGAAAAACAATAATGTCATGGGAAACTTATCGAACAGTCGTACCCACCAAGGGGTGGTTGTTCTAACTTTATTCCCACGTAACCAGCTTGGTTCAGTATAGAAGATTGGTGCGAACCAGACTGGATCGATGAGCTCACCAAGGTGGCTAAACCCTCGGAAAAAAGCTCTTCAAAAGAAAACTTCCAATGTCTGGACCTCCAGGGGTATCGAGTTTGACTATCAATGCTGGTGTCCCGCAAGGATCTGTCTTGGCACAGACTTTGTTTTTGCCCCACATAAACGATCAGTTGGATGTGACTTCCTGCCTAGCCCATGGCTTTCGAAATGTCGACCTGAAAATCGTCAAGGTTCGCACTGCAACATTTCATACTAGTTTTGCCAGAAAATATAAGCGTGAAAAATTCAAGAAACAACTCAACATGATGATCGATGAATGAAGGTATTTATTTATCCATTTTGTATGCTTAAATTGATCATAAGAATTGTATTTGTATGCATTTTACTGAGAGATCAAGAAACTGACAATAAATGATTCTTTATGTGATGTTGGATAGGACAGGGTTTAAAGAAAAAACACTCTAGGCACTTCTTAGATGAACATCGTTCTAACTACAAAATGAGAAATAGTGATGAAAGGGAAAAAGCGTTACCAGCCGATTATTTTGATGAACGTGTTTTCTCGAGAACTACTACATCGAATTCCAAGAACAAGGAAGCCTTGGTAAGAGATTTCGATTACCTTCAAATGTATCACTTGACCCCATATCCCATTCGAGAAGGGTTGGAGCTCACTCCTCCGAGGGGTGAAAACATGCGCAAAATATTTTCCCCTCGAAATGAAAATCGACCGGTTCGACCGTTTTTTCTTCTTCTGAGAACGATAACTATGTCAAATCGATTGTTTCGTTTTCATTGGGCCACCCAGTGAAAGGATTTCCTATTTGTTAAAGATTTCCATT
Source organism: Gastrophysa polygoni (assembly GCA_963576655.1). Lineage (NCBI taxonomy): Eukaryota > Metazoa > Arthropoda > Insecta > Coleoptera > Chrysomelidae > Gastrophysa > Gastrophysa polygoni. Next base: position 32,970,617 of record OY755085.1, read on the forward strand.
TCACTCAAATGAATAATAATTTATGTTACGTTATTATCTTCCTATACATTTCATGAATTGATATTTTGTTGTTGTTTATATTTATGTTATCTATTCCCTGTTATGAAAGTGTGAATCTTTTCCTGGGAATGATAGTGATTATTATTATTATTACACTAGTGAGGAACGAGTATCATTCCGTGTTCATTCTAATTCCTGTTTTTGCTGAAAAACTATCCACGATTGTTATTTCCAAGGGGACATCCTGTGACTAAGTAAACGCATGATAGACTTCCACGAGAAATTCCGGCGAATTTCTCCTACCTAGACGTTGTGAGTAATTCACAACGGTGTTGGTGTTACGTCAGCCCTCGTGCTCTGCTGACGTCACGCGATTTAGTTTTCAATTCGCAGATAAATGCGCGACGATGCCAACAACTCCGAAATTACGGAGAGATCCGAAAAAATCTAGTTTACAGTTCAACGATAACGAAGAATGGTCGTAAAAAAGATCGCTTAATTAGTTCATTGACAAGTAGATCGGGTTCGTTAAACAGCTTAGCTTGATAAGATATGCAAGAATTCAATCGGTGATTTTTGTTTCTGTATTAGACAAAGGAAATTGTTGTACGGACAGGAAATTGAGATTTAGATTACCAGATTTACTGGAATTTCAGAATGGAACCGTTATCTCGATTATTCCAGATAAAATCTGTGTCGTCAGAGCAAGATAAAAAAAAACACACACATCTAGATATTTCGTACCAATTTCAAAATGAATGAAAAATCCTGTACCTAATTATATTTCACAATTGGAAGTTTTCACGTTATTCACCCAATGATTTTTCATACAATACTATCATAGAAAATTTTCTATAATATTTCCTCTTTGAAGGACTGAAAATATGATTATATTCTTGTAGAATTTTTAATATTAATTGAATATATTGTGTCTCCCAGATTTTTTTCAAAACAAGGTGTCACTGACAAATAGAGAATTTCTCTTTGAGGTATCTGTGTATTGTTATGATTTCTATTTTAATTTCTTAGAACGAGGCAAGAAAAAAATCTAGAAAAAATATTTTTTTGTGTTATGTTCTGTTTTTGTTTCAGACTGATGACATTTCTTGTAATATTCGAGTGCCAATCTGAAAACTATCAAAAGGTCGATATTTTTCAGAAATTGGGAAATTCTTTGACGAACATTATTCGATAATGTTTCAGTTCAAAGTAGTAAGGACATGACGTCGCTAATGTGAAATATCTAATTCTTTCGAAACCCAATATAACATTGACCTCCAATTATCGTAATTGGTATCGAATTGGGAATGAATGCAAATGCGCAAAGAATGGCGAATAAGTTTAAATCCTCTACAAGATACAGAGAGAAAGTGGATTCCTTCAGAAAAGGAATGCTATTAAAAAAATCATGGTATCATGTGAATTCCCAGACATAATTAGAAATTCATTAGTACAAATGAGGATTGAATGTGGAAATAAAGTAATCATTTTTCTCTGGAAATATGGTGACTCGTGTGTTTACTTTCAAACAAATGAGGATTTTTATGAATAAATTGAAATCATTCACTGAAAACATTCAATTCGGATGGGGTTTTTACAAGAAATCGAATTTTGAGCTCCATCTGGTGTGTTAAAAACCATAGATAAGAAAGTAATATGATCGGACTTTGTCAAACACGTGTTCTGTTGTTTTTCGTTTGTGTGGATTTATCCAAATATTCCAAATATCTGGATCATGCCCCTGGCAACTGATTTCAATGCTGGTCACATCATTTCTTATACACAATTCTCGATATCATACACCTAATCGAAAGGTCAGACGAATATTTATCTAGACAGTTATCTTAAAAGTTATCTGTCAAGTTAACGATGGAGTTATCTCGGATTGCATAATTTCATTCAAAACACTCAAAATCGCTACGGAAAGTTTAAATTGTAAAAAAAGATAACATACCATTTTGTCACAGAAATCAATAATTTTTCACTTTGGAAACATCAAATTGAACTGAATTTAAAAATCATTTGGTGAGCATATTAACAAAGTAGGTATAACTGACAAGTAGCTTTTTTAATTATTTTTTAATAGATGTAGAAACATGCCCAAGCGACAAAATAGCAGGGTTGAAAAATACCATGATATTTATATAAATATCAAAATATCAAATTTTACAATATACCTTCAAAATTTTGTTTGCATTTTTTTTATGATCGACTACTGCCTAATCATAATCTTTATCATTCCCTAAGAACAAGATATACATTTTTATTGAAGGGAACATTGAAACATAAATATCACAATCATTGTTAAGTAAGTCAATTTTTAGATGGAATAAAGATGACATGAACATATTTCAACCTAATAAGTATAACTGAATTTTGTCAGCAATTCATTGTCAACTATTATTCTAGTGTGGTAAATAGATCTGTTACCAAAGTCAGATTTGATTTTAGTAAACGAAAACAAACAAGGATATATTGCTAAATTTTCTTTCAATCAGAAAATCATTCGACAATAAAATGAATAGAAAATCAACAAGTCAACACAAACAAGCCCAAATTTTGAAGTGAATTTTGAAATTTAAAATTTTGAAGTCATAGGTGAATTCTATACTAGACGTTTTTCACGAATTTAATTTTTCAATAAATATCCATGACATTTTCATTTGGCATGGCTTGAAAATTTCCACGAAACATTTCTCGTAAAACCGAGAATTTGACTGTAGTTTCGAATGTAATTTTGTAATAGAGCCAAGATATTATTATGCCTAATAGTGTTACATAAACTAGAAATCAATTCATACTAACCAAACGAACAAAAACGAAACGAATATAAATTCAAAATAACAATAAATAACCAATAGTAAAATGTACAATTTTGAATTGATCAGAAGATTTCAAAAGTGAGAGTAGGCACCAACTCAGGAATTTGACAGAAAAAATAATACGGAAAAATCATAGACAGTTCCTAAAAATAGAGAAAATTCGTTTTGTAATTACCTTGACCATCTCCCTGAAGATAAACATGAAATCGTCCAAAACATCGGGGATGGGGTTAGGAGACTCTTCGTAATACATTTTTTTCGAAATTTTCGTAAAATCACAATCTATCACAGAAATTCAATATGCCGAAGCACTTCGATCACAACCAAATTTCGAACGACATATATATATATCGCACGCGGGATTCGGCAAAAAATGCGACAACCAACAAAGATCACCTCCTCCACGTGAATTGATAGACTGGCTTGGATCGCATTCGAAGTTCCGATAATAATTAGCATTCTCTGTACTCTGGTCGACGCAAGCGCCTGCTGCGGCGTTGCCATGTTTCTAGATAACCAAGACAATAATTTTCACTTCGATGATAGACAAAACAGATATACTTCCACGACTGTCAATAATTGTATCGAAGTTATTTTATTATATATTCTCTACTAGATCGAGCTTACAGAGAGAGAGGAATTGAAACGGCCTTAAGGAAGTTTCAAAAAAGATCAGAATATATCATTTCATAGGTGAGTTATTGAATAATGTTGAACAAATTTCAAATAGACACTAGTTGGCGCCTAGAAAAAGGCGGAGGAATCCAACCAATGACAATAGCAAGCGAGAGAGAGGCAAGCAGCAGTGATCAGCAAAATTGCCGTCACCAATTTCAATTCCTCAGATTTTCTCAAATCTCAGACATTCTAACGATTTTCACAAGAAGAATCGAAATAACCAATATCGAATAGAAAAAAAAAATCGCCACATACCCCTTCAAAAATAGGTGAAAACCATCCATTCGTCATGCACTCTTTTTCATTCCATTTTTTTTTGTTGGTATGTACAACGCGAAGAAAAATGAAAATTGAATCGATTGCACACAACCAAGAAATCGGTTCAGACCAGATATATTTGGACTGACCCTAAGCAAATAAATTGGCCTTGGGACTTATCAAACAAATGAAAATGATTCATGCAAATTGCCGACTGTACCGAGTGTTTTAACGATTACCGAAAGCCTTATCATAGAAAACACTGACTAGACAATTTTATAGGGCGGTTTCTATTATGACTCGAAAAATACTAAACAGTTTCGTTGAGATTTATTTTATAAACGTCTCAAAATGAATATTATATGGAAGTGAATTCGATGAAAATATTCCAGAAAAAATATATCTGAGAATGAATGACTCTCTAGTGCCTCGTACATATTTTTTGACATTTTCATTTTGCTCGGATCATAGATAAAAACATAAATGATAACGGCAAAACAATCGTAACGAATTCGAACGAGTCATAATGGGCGGAGCCGTGTGACGTCAGTGCGTGGGGAATTTTGATTGGTACCTCTCCGTCCCATTACCAACCATTCAATTTACAAACAATTTACAAAATTGTAGCGATCGAATATTTTTCGAATATAAAGGTTCAATGCAAGATTGAATTCATCTTCTTTAAAATGCTTATTCTTTGTATAAAAAGCGTTGTCAAATGAGAATTCGACAAAAAATGAAGTGTCACTGAATGTTTTGTGGAAGAATTGAAGGTGAATTTTCAAACTTTTTCCTAGATTATCTCAAAAAATTCAGATTCACACCCATTTTTATTGTGAAATTCTGGTTCCAGAGGTCAAAACACCTGAGAAAAAATTAACAGAAATGCAAGAGCAATATTCTCGATGAAACAGATGATTTCGCATTGGCAACAAAGGAGAGGGCCCGCCAATATCAATAATGCAAGCTGGCGACCTTCGACTTAGCACTCGCAAAAGTACTGTGACGTAATCGGCGAGCCCCTCGTTTTTTTTTTCACCATCTAACGCTACACCGTAACAGGAAACGTCCATTATAATAAGTCTCGGTTATTCAATATGATTTGGAGGCTCGCCTCAGAAATACCGCGAAAGGCGACAACAAGACACAGTTTGTTGCTGAGAATTATGCTGATTGTACAGTAAATTATATAGCAAGATCGAACAGTAACGGTTTCTTTTAATGAATAGATAAAATTTTAAGGTGAGACGATTCCTTGAGATGAATAAAAAAAATATACTCATTTAAACATACTTGCAGGCAATTGTAAATCTATTGAAAGAAATATGTGCTGATATCGTCTCATATCAAATATAAGTAATTATCTAGAAATCTGCTAGAGAAAGTTCTCGAAGCATTATGAAAATTTCATTGCGAAACATACATTGTTTTAATTATTGGTTCACAAAAGTCTAATAATTTGCAACTACGCTTGATTATTTATCAATATGAATTTATTAGCTTCCATTCCGAAGATGAAAATATAATTGGTGATGCCAACATGGCACAACCACAACAGAATTTTTTTTGCCAATTCAAAAACAAAATTTCTGCATACCAAAACCGCGTTCATCATTTTATGACTAATTTATTTCGATATTGCTGAATGTATTTTCGTTCTTGAAAATAAATCTACCGACCCTTCACTCATCTAATCAAATGGGTACTTAATTAAATTCATAATTCACTACTATTTCATTTTCAATTCATTTATCGATCCATTCAATATCAATCATAACATTGGGAAAATCGAAATCTTGTTGAACCTTGCAAACCTGTATTTTTAACAGGGAAAAAAGAAATAAAATATCGATAGTTGGCTTCTAAGAAAAAAATAATGAATAATTATACTCACCACAGAGTGTCTCCAGTAGGTGATGAGATCCTGTATATTGGTGCTAGGGGCCAACAACAGAAAATCCCTCCATTCGTCATAGCTGATGTTGAGACTGCCATCTTGATCCATCCTGTATACAAAACATGGACAGGGCTGTTATTATTCATCGAAAACAATTCACGAATTTTTGATACGCTATCAGTATTCTTCCTTCACATAACCACGACAATACAACTAGACACATTGCAACTCTACAGGGTGAACCTAAATAAGGGGACAAATTCGATAATGAGTTCTCGAGGCGATTACTTGTGGTCTTCGGTATTATATGTGATATTTTATCGACTCCATCAACGACAGAATATACATGGTGGAGGCGAAATATATAAAGAGAGAAAAATCAAAGAACGCATGAGCTTAGAAAAAAATTATTATTTTTCTTCCAGCTTGCCTTCAAGTCAATTCCTTGAAAAAATCCACGTTGTCTAAAAAGAGTCAAACTATGAGTGGTCTTCTCGGAGGGAAAATAGTTGGTTTATTTTGGTAATTTGGTTCCTAATGAAACAATGTAGGCATTTTCGAATTTGTTTCTTTTTTTTTTCGCATCATGAATTACCAGACTACCGCATTCAAAATGTTGGCTTTATAAGCAGAATCTTGCGATATAACGAAAAATCTTCTACAAAAATTTGATCATGTAAGAACCAATATTATACAAGTGTACAGTCCAATATTATTCATGTTGTTGCTTTAGTGAGCTCATTGATTTTTCATCAAAATTCATACTACAGAATTCACTGCTGAAATGTATTTTTGTGTCTGAAAAAAAACTTCTGACAAATTACATATGAAAATCATTTCAGAATAAATTTGGTAGACTAGAAAAATGTGTGAAACAAAAAAAATCATCAATTTCCATATTTTTTAGTGTTCCAGAATTGAATGAGTATTGTCGATATCATTCATCTTTGTTTTTTTCAACTATTCCGAGAAATAACAATAATCAAGTGAATATCTGATACATAATTTGTTACATTCTTTGAATAAAATGCAAAATCTACTAAAATATCCACTTTCCCACACTTTTGATTTGTTAGACTGAAGTTGGATAAGGACATCGGGTATAATATTTATTTTTACATTTAGCATCAAGCGGCTACTACACAAAAATATTACCTAATAATGAGCTTGTATTGGAAATCCGCCAAATCGGTCTTTGAACTTGAACAATATAAAAAGTGCATACATGAATCAATCGAATGAAAACTGTCCAAGATACACAGAAGCGAAAATCATTATGAGGAGTCTAGAAAACATTCAAAAAAAAAAACTTTGTAAAAAATATCGTAAAAACATCGAAGTAATCCAATTTCAGAATCAGAATTTTACAGTGCATGTAATATTTCAAATTCGCTCTCAATTATTATGTAAGATGTATGATTTTTCCGAAAATTGTTGTATACTAACAGGTTCATGGTGTGCCAAAGAAAACAACATTAATGATTCTAGATGATATGAATTTTGCAATTTATTTTCAAGGCAACTGAAAGAACCTTCAATAAATGCAAGGTTAATTTGGAAAAATAACGAGCTATAAAAACGTGATAAAAATAATGAAAAGAGGGAATAAATCATCATTCAATACGAATAGTCTATAACTGATAAAGCAAAATCGATATTATTGTGATGAAACCATTCTGAATGAAAATAGTCGCCCTGTACATTGATATTGGAGACGTCAAACTTGTAGTAAACAATTTATCATGTTGAAATGACAGCTCTGAAAGCCTTATCCTATGATTGAATAGAAAGAAGAACATTGTTCTAGAACTATCTAGGAGAGGAAAACAATACAAAAGATTAGTTAATAAAATAAATTAGTAAATCAAGTGAGTAGTCTTAGTGATATAAAGTAGTGTAACGTTGACATAAATCTGAAATGAATAAATTATCGACGCAATAAACGGTGTCAGAAGTGGGATGAGAAATTGGTTATGTCAACTGTTTGACGATCGATCTAATCTAGGACAGGCTTTTCTTTATTCAGGATGGTTTCATTACAGTACATGCCTTTTGTCAAGTACAGGGCGGTACTTGAATAAGCCTGGACTCTGTCATTTGAGCAGGAGTAACAACCAGTATAGAATCAGCACCAAATATAAATAGTTTGAATAACTTTCGAAGTTTCAACAAAAATAAGTGAAAAAAAAAAAGTAAAACGTACAAAGATTTTAGCTACCTCTGTAAAAGATTCGTCGCTTCTCCCCTTTCCAAGGGTATTCCCAGGTCGCTGAAAGCCCTGATGAGTTCATCAAGATCGATTTTTCCTTGAAGAAATGCACTACTAATTACACATGATAATTATCATTATTATTAATTGAAGGGTCCACTAAGATGAGTCGAAGTTCTGATATTCATTGAAAATATATTTGTAGTTCTGAAATTTTTGGAAAACAAGAAGAGAATTTCTCTTTTAGGTATCTGACATTTTGAGGCAGATCATAAATCTGTTCTAACTAGTTTTTATAATTTCTATTTTCATTCATAGAAACAAAGAGAGAAAATCCCATAAAATATTCATCCTAGTAATTTGCATATTATAATTAGGTACCTATCAACTATAATCTCCCATTCTACTCTGAATGAGATTCTTCTTTCATTGCATTTACAGACATTGAAGTCTAGAGCAATATAACTCAAATTCGGGTCATAAAAATTTCTCTATTATTCTTGTGCGACGGAGAACTGAATGAATGAAATGAGAAATAAAAATACCCTATCTGAATATCAGTTCTCAACTATTATCGATTTTTAAAAAAAAATGTAAATTCTTTATATGGATAGCAAAGAAATCAAAAATAGAAGACAACTATTTGGCATATAGAATATGTGAAATGTGACTACTAAGCGTTTCGAACATTATCATTATATGAATGATGACAAAATGATAATAACGAAAAATAATGAGCATTGAACTTACCATCTTTATTTTTGTCTAGGTGAGAGAAATGCAGTCTCAAATTTTTTTCGTGCTCGCGGACATAGTAAATAAAATCAGCCAATGAGAGATCGCCAGTTTTACTCTTGGAACTTTTAAGGAATTTCTGAAAAAAAAAAATTGATACATTATCGTACAAACTTAAGCAAACAACTAATATGGACAACTCTGAACTCCTGGATTTCAGTTTTCTATACTGGATAATTGAGTGATTATGGTAATTGAATCCCTTGATAATTGACCCTGAACTTTACCTTGGCACTAACACAATATCCATCCTCGAAACATATTTTCGTTGATTCAGGAATAACGGACATTGTTTGAGTGGAAATGACTGTCTACTGAATAGTAGGAGTCTAGATTTTTGCCACAGCAGAAAACACTGACCTCTGGAATGACATAAGATTCTAAGAATAGCACAAAAACATAATTCCACAACAAAGAATTTGAATTCATGTTGAAACTTAATTACATTATACAGAGTGGACATGTGAATTCAATTTTTGAAAATTCTTGAGGAATTTGACCAATTGTTTTGTAAAACACATATTAGATGCTGAAACTTATCTGGACATAGTTTAAAAAATTACCTATTTATGATATAATGTGAAGAAACATTTCATATCTATGCCACAAAATATTTCATATGACCAAAAGTCTGATATAAAATGAACAGACCAGAATTTTGAAAATGTTAATAAAAAATTGACCCCTTGTTGAAATATTCAAGGGGTTCTACTAATGAGATGAGACTAGATACTTATTTGACTGGATGTTCCAAGTTCAATACATGAAAATTTTTGAAAAAATACTGAATATGATTGAATTATTTGCTTGAAAATCGGCCATATACTCTAAATGGTATTTTCTAAAAATTCCACTGGAACTTCTTCATAGATTTTAATAATGCCACAGCTCAATAGGTTGCAACAGAGTTTGCAACATCATTTCAAAAAGCCACCTTGAGTGACACATCACAGATTTTGTGGCTGGATGACACATAAATATATATTCAGGTTGTTTCAAAAAGCTCGCAAAACCACCTCCGAAAATTCTATTTTTTCTTTGGTCACCCAAAAATGAAATTGAATTCTCAAAGGTGGTTCTGCTGATTTAATGGAGGAATTCTGTAGACAGCATCAATAAGAGATACAACGGGAAAACAGAAAACCGATATTAAACAGCCCAAAATGTTCACGAAGTGTAAAGGAGTCCCTGGTCCATGTCCAAGAAGATCCTAAAATTACCTTGACCCACATTTTGAAAATGAATCATCGCTCACCTCGGCATATCCGTGATGAAGCAAGCCATGCTTCTTAAGGGCCGCAGTGAGGTCGTGGATGTCGATCCTGCCGTTACCATTCTTGTCCAGGATGTTGAAGAGTTTGCCCAGACGTTCTTCATCCTCCTGGGGCAACTCGTGCAGATAGTGCGGGGGGTGTCTTATGCTTTCGTCTTCCTCGACTCTATTTGGCATGGCAAGGAGACGATACTATGAATCGAACTAGCAGTCACACGAACATTTACACAAATTCTAATTTGAATCGGAAACTCGTAAAGGAATTTTTGCACTTCCGCAATGCGACTAAACAAATATTTTTGACATACGACAGATAATTGTCAATGACATTCGCAAAAATTTAGTACAGGTAAATGGGTCAGTATCACCGAAGCAAATTTTTTGGCAGGGTTATAATTTTAACAAGGTTGCGCTATCCATCTGCGGTGCAATTAGAATAGCCAACCAAAAAAAAAAGTGTTCGAGGAGAATACTATTATATCTGCGAAAACCTGGCTGTTTTTCTAACAGGAAAAGGTCAAAAAGTGATGAGAAACAATAACCTGCAAATGATCGAATCAGATAGGACTTCTACAATGAGATTATCTGTATTTAGCTTTTCAAATGTTGGTAGCAGTAGCAATACTATACAATTATTCTATGGCAGTAGCCTTCTTTCCCCATAGATATAGAAAGATATCTACGTCTTTTCAGAACGATTATTTGTCAGTTATGGTCATTTCTTCCCTGTAGTACTTTCGTGACCGAGTGCACTATTTTACGTTTATTACAATGGATATATGTTATTAATGAGGTCCATCATCAGCTAGCCTGCCCCATTTGTAAATGAACAGGTTACAATTGGCAACCCTGCTGTTGTCAAATAGCATCATAAAAGCATAATGCCCCATAGTCCATGTATTAGTAGTCTGTGGCTCGTAGAATAGCCTTCTTCATTAAGAAGAAGACGCCGGGACGATACAAACTTTTAGGTTATGTCAACAACGTTTCGAATCTGAATATTCCCGGTGTGAGTACACACGTGGTGGTAAACAATTCATAAGAAAGAAATAGAGTCCTGAAATAGTACACAAGTTCATCGTTATGGGTACGTGGTTATCACTCAAGATGTGAATCTAAGCGAATCAACTCTAAAATAATCTCGTCCTTTCAGGTTTCTCTCCTGCTGGTCGCGGAGGTTTCGGAGGCCGAGGAGGCGGTCGTGGAGGCGGTCGTGGGGGCTTCGGTGGCGGCGACAGAGGCGGCTTCAGAGGTAGAGGCCGTGGCCGTGGAGGGGGAGACAGAGGTGGGTTTGGGGGCCGCGGGGGTAGCCGTGGAAGAGGCGGAGACAGGGGCCGTGGAGGCCGAGGTGGCGGCGGGTTCAAGGGCGGCAAGTCGGTGGTCATCGAGCCCCACAGGCACGAGGGGGTGTTCATTGCCAGGGGCAAAGAGGACGCACTGGTCACGCTGAATTTGGTCCCTGGGTCCGAAGTTTATGGCGAAAAGAGGATATCTGTGGAGGTGAGTTTACTTGTCTTGGTGATTTTCTGCACTGAAGAACCTCAGAGCATAAGTCACGTTCATGTATTGTCTACTCACTCCACTGCAATTTACATGAAATGTTTTTCATACAATGCTGACAAATTTTAGAAACAGTCACTCAATGAATTCAGATTGTACACACCACTGACCTGATCTCTAAGTCTAACTGTTCCGGAGATATCGAGCTCCAGAGTCAACTTTCCATTTTTTTAGCCGAAATAAGCTCTTAGGAGCGAGATAACTTTTTTACCTTGACAAATTGATTTTTTTCAATCACAGATCTGTTTTCTATGGGTCTGAAATCGTCTATGTGAATTTTTTCAGATTTTTAAGCCAGGAAATGAGTTTTTTGAGAATTTTACCCTCAAAACACCTCACAACACGTCTGATCGGGAAATATTTCTGTGTTGTTATGAAAAATTGTCTCAGAAATTGATTGGTATGTCGATCTGATCTCTAAGTCTAACTGTTCCGAAGATATCAAGCTCAAAGTCAACTTTTCACTTTTTTAGCCAAAATGAGCACTTAGGAGCGAGATATTTTTTTATCTTCGAGATTTCATCTTTTTCAATCACAGTTCCGTTTTCTATGGGTCTGAAATTGTCTGTGAGTTTTTTTAGATTTTTAAAACAAGAATTGAGTTTTTTGAAAATTTTACCCTCAAAACCGCTTCTTCGTTGAAGGAAAGCCAAATATCCATTGTATTGAATGTTTTCTCAAACACTTAAATATCCCAAATCTACTCATTCTCAAATTTTGTGTTTCATAGGAGTTGCTCATTATCCACTACATCTATGAAACAGAAATATTCTTCTATGCAGTTTGAATGTATGCAAAAAACACAGGCGACTACATTAAAGTGACGCAAAACAGATAATAGAGGGGGAAATAATTGTTTCTGGGGACTGTGCTTTTGGTAAAGGGCATCTAAGTAGTCAGTAATGAGGGGTGAAGATCAGAACATAGGAGTGAGCAGAAAATTGTTGTTTTTCTGGAGGAAACTGCACATGAATGATAAATGATTATATGACACTCTAAAGAAAGTTTTTCAAAGAAAGGGTCATCTCACATTTGTTCTTCAATCAGTGAGGCTCAATTTATAGATCTCTCTCAGTGAAATAGAAGAATTGACAAGTGAAATTGAATTTATCGTGAATAATTAATAGTGTTACACTGACATTATTAACAAGTTTGATTTCTGCATATTTTGGGAAACCGATAAACAGTCTATAGGTAAATATGTCTGACACTAATAGTGATATTTTAGTACCTTGCACCCCTTCCAAAAAAATACTCATTTCATCTCATTCCTTGTGGATATTATAACTTTGGTTTTAAATTCCCATTAACTCCCTTGGAAAACTCTCTAGATCCACCAGTGGTACACAGAGAGTAACTTAAGAAAGCAATTGAAACTTCTGCTCCATCAGTTTCTATTGTTGAGAGATCCCACTTCTGAATTATGTTTCGACTTTCAATATAGGTGTGTTCATCATTCAGGCTGTTTCATGTTCATTTCGTCTGCTTGTTCTATTTTCTTTCAACGTGCACAAACTGAAGTAACGCTCCATCATGATCATCCGATGACTTTCCAGGACGAGGGCAACAAAGTCGAGTACCGCGTGTGGAACCCGTTCCGTAGCAAACTGGCGGCGGCCATCTTGGGCGGCGTCGACCAGATCTACATGCCGCCGGGCAGCAAGGTGCTGTACCTGGGCGCCGCGTCCGGCACCACCGTCTCGCACGTGTCGGACGTGGTGGGGCCCGAGGGGCTCGTCTACGCCGTCGAGTTCTCGCACCGCTCCGGCAGGGACCTCATCAACGTGGCCAAGAAGCGGACGAACATCATCCCGATCATCGAGGACGCGCGCCATCCGCACAAGTACAGGATGTTGGTGGGCATGGTGGACACGGTTTTCGCCGACGTGGCGCAGCCCGACCAGGCCAGGATCGTGGCGCTCAACTCGCAGTATTTCCTTAAAAACGGAGGGCATTTTGTGATTTCTATCAAGGCTTCTTGTATCGATTCGACAGCGCAGCCCGAGGCTGTCTTTGCGGCTGAGGTTAAGAAACTGCAGGCGGACAAGTTGAAACCGCAAGAGCAGATTACGCTGGAGCCCTACGAGAGAGACCATGCTGTCGTTGTGGGGGTTTTCAGGCCTCCGCCCAAGACATGAGTGACTAGTTGTTTATCTAGGAGCTAGGGAGGAGATGGAATCCCATTGTATATTTTGTATTGTATATATTTTATATGTTGGTGCTTAAGTTTTTTACATCGGTTAGATGTTAGATAATAAAAAAACAAACAAACCATGCTCTCCTTTCTTTTTTCTGTACTGGACACCACAGTTGATTTTCCACTTCGATATCAACTCAGTTGATGTTCAATCTTCATATGATTATAATACGATCAATCATAAGATAAGCCTTTCGTGAGATAAACTGAGGAACACAAATCAAGCGTGAAAATCATAATTCTGAATTTTTCAAACATTGAAAGCGCCATTTTCTCTCTCTTCTCTGGTTTATTAACTGTGCTATGGGTTCCTCCACGACGCATAGTACACTGTCAGAAAAGGTCATAAACTGACAGCTCCTTAAAATTTTTATTAACCTACTGAATTTGTTATTTGGTTATGTATTGTTGATTTTTGTAAAAATTACGGAATAGTGAGATAAAAACTAACAATAATGACCCATTTATTAAAAAATTTGACCAAAGCAACCGAAGATGTGAATGAACAAGAAATCATTAATAATTTGAAAATCATATTGGCCCAGGAAGACAGCATTGTAATATCTAATGTAGATGTGATATATGCTCTACTAAAAATCGACAAGAACCAAATATTGATGCTGGCATCTGAATTTATTGCAGAATTGGCCAAAGTTGAGCCCAATAGAAAACTTCTCACTAATGAAGACATAATCAGTAAACTAGTTTTCTTGTTGGAAAGTAAGGATAAGGAAGTTATCTTCAATGTAGTCAGAGCTCTGGGAAATATTTGCTTTGAAAATGAAGAAGCTTGTGATTTTATAAACACACACGATATAGGCATATTCCTCACAATTTTGCGTACAAACTCAGAAGATCCAGTGTTGTTAACAAAAATATTCAGTTTGTTTGTGAATTTGTTCTCTCTACATGAAGGATTAATTAAGTCTGGGTTGAAAAATAACTTCACTACAATTCTTGAACAAATAATACACAGATATTCCAATCAGCTCCATGAATACCCTACATTGCTCACTATTTTACTAACACTGTTGAACACCATAGAAGATTACTTGGATGAGCTGAACATACCATTCACTGAAAGCTTGTCTCAAGATGTCATCAATATATTCAAAGCTAGTGATATACCAGAAATATCAGTCATTGCAGTAGAAATTTTTCATGGCCAGTGCGAGAAAGGTGAGGTTTCATATGATCCCAATATTGGAATTTGTAGCATGTCAACTTTCAGATGAAATAAAAATGCTACTTGCTAAAGAAGGTGTGTGTGAACTACTCTTCGAATTGATTGAAAAATACAGACATAAAGTTGATGATGAAGACAGCAGGTCAATTTTGAAAATGTCCTGTGATCTAATTGTGGTGATCCTGACTGGAGGTTGTTATTCAAAATGAAATATTCAAATCATCGCCAAGTGTTGATATATTGTTTCTAGATGATTGTATGTATCTGTTATACAACAATGGCCAGGGAAAGTTGTACAAGAATATGATCAGATGGTTGGACATGTCTGAACCTGATTTGCTCAGCACAGGTGTCTTATCGATCGGTAATTTCGCAAGGAAAGATAAGCATTGTATACAAATGGTTGAAGATGGCACTGCAAAAAAACTAATCAGTAGGTTCAACTCTTCTAACTCTTATATGATAAGATCCAAATGAACTTATATTTTCAGATATCCTCAAGAAATATAATACAAGCACAGACATGGCAGATGTAAAGATACAACATGCTTTGTTGAGTACCTTGAAAAACTTGGTGATTCCTAAGGAAAACAAAGAGGTCATATTGAGAGAAGGTTTGATAGAAGTTATCTACCCCATGATTAAAATTGACCAGTTTTTAGTAATTTTCAAATTGTTGGGAACATTCAGAATGATCATAGATGAGCAAGGTAACTTGTAATAACTAGTGAATTTTTCTTTTTACATCTACATTGTTTTCAGAATCAGCAGCATTGGATCTGATCTCTAGGAGAGATTTCATTGAACGTCTTGTATATTGGTGTTACAATTCAGACCACTTGGGTGTCAGAGGTGAAGTTCCAAGGCTATTGGCTTGGCTGATAAAACATTGTCACTCTAGTAAACCTTTTGAAGGTTTTTTGGATGTTAAAGACAGTGTGAAATGCATTGTAGAAATGATATCCTCGAATCATGCTGTGATGCAAAATGAGGCATTTTACGCTCTGACCTTATTGTGTGCAGATTATTCGCAAACAATCAACGATGAGAAAAAAATCAATGAGAAATTAATGCATATTTTAGTTGATGCCGATATAGGTAAAAACTTGCAGTTTGTTTTGACAAAGTACAGTGACAAAATGGATGGATGTACAATAGAAAATTTGACGAGCTTGTTGGAACACATTGTCAAGTCTTCAGTGGTGCTCAATCACTTGAAGATTAGTGAAATTGTCACACCTCTCAACAGTTTGAATTCCAATTTGAATGTGAACAATTCCACTACGAATAAACTGAAGAAAATCATATCCCAGTTATCAAATTAACTCGAACAAATGTTATTCATCTTTGCATTTACTAATTCACATTTGCTCATTGAATATTCCATAATTTTCAAAACAATATAAAGGAGAGCAATGATTCCCTTTTAGAGTCTCTAGGACAGTCTGCTATGTTAGCGGAGTAGTTTTATAATTATATAAATATTTCGCTGTCATGTTTCTCCTAATGACTAAAACGAAAATTTCCAAAACCTTTTAGTGTATTTATTGCATTCTAGTCATAGTTAATTAAAAACATTTATAAAATATGATAGGATTTATATAAAGTTTTATGAATAGATCACAAATAGTTGCCTTTCACTACATTAATGTAGTTTATTAACTTTTGACCATGCATAATTCACATTGTCACAAACCTTTGTAGGTTGAGCTTTATTCCAACTTACTTATTTTGAATACTTGTTGATTCTAATAGCCATTACATTTTGAAAATCAATTTTCTTTGATTTCTTAGATATAACTTTGGAGCCTTGATTGAGTAATTTTGGTAGTTCAATCATTGCTAGCATCTCAAAATAGTGATCTTTGATATCATATCTCACAGAAAAAAACATTCCATTTATTATTCGAAAGATTATAATTGATACAGGTAAAAGTACAGCTCTGTGGAACATTTGATGAAGAAATAATCCAATAAAAATTTTCTGTGATATATGCCCCTACCATTGAATTAATGCCTGTATTATTATTTTTAAGTATATGCATACTTCCAAGACTGGAATGTTCTTGTATTGCATTTGAATTTCAAACTGTTTTTACATATTTGTATCCAGTGTTTTTGCACATTGTTATTTATTATACAACTGATAATTATCCTAAAATGAAAAATCACAATGAAGCTTTGTATTTTATTTTTTCTGAAAAACACAACATGTAACTACAGTGCCAATTTTGCCTCCAAATTTGAATTGAGGAGTAGGAATGATTGCCACTCTTCTGAACTTGACTTTGAATTGTTCCTCTAACTCATTTTCTGTCCAGTTGCAAGATGTAATTATGAGAACCCCACAATCATCAAGACTACTATGTATTTTTTCTATATATTTCTCCCTATTTTCTTTAGGGTTTTCACTTAAGCTGATAGCGTCATATGTTCCTTTATCATGTATCACTTCATATTTGCCAGGCAACCCACTCAAAATATCACAAAAAGCATAATGAATAGTGAGATTCTGCTTTTCTGCAATTCTCCTAGCTAAATTTATAGCATTTTCTGAGTAGTCAATGCCCATAAGGTTTGTGTAACCTTCATTGGCAAGTTCTATCAAAAGCATGCCATTTCCACAACCAACATCAACAATTTTTGATTGACTGTTGATGATCTCAGACTCATTCATCCAACGAATAACACGATCTACAATGTCCTCTCCAAACCAGATTTCACCAGGATCACCATGGTCTGCAAAATTGTGAATTTCTTCTTTGTATCGATTTTCCCAATACTCGAGAGTTCCCAATTCTGAGGATTCTAATTCTTCCATCCTTGAAATTTGCCACCAGAGCTTTTGACTTCCTGTACCTTGTATAATTTGATTATGGTGGATTAGCTTATATTATACTTTATGAACCCATAGATATAGAGAAGATATATCTATGTATGAACCATAACAAATAGAATGAGGTTAAAAATTTCTTCTTCACTCTTCTTAGTCAATTGTAATTAGTGTGTTGGCATAACTGTCAACGTGACGTACCGTGTAGGTTATGTTACCATAGACGTTTCAGATCAAAATATTTTGAATTTTCGTTTTTCTCAAAATATCGACACTACCGACAAGCAATCATGGAAGATCTAAATATTGAGAACTTGGATTTGTATGAATTGCTCGAAATAGATATCACCAGCACAGTTGCCGATGTAAGTATGAGTAATTGAAAACAAGATAATTGAAGAATAAACATCTTTATATCTATAGATTAAAAAAGCATATAGGAAAAAAGCGCTTCAGTGCCATCCTGATAAGAACCCCGATGATCCGGATGCTGCGAAGAAATTCCATGAGTTATCTAAAATCCTAGAGGTCCTCACAGATGAGGCAGCTAGAGGTGCATATGACAAAGTATTGAAAGGCAAGAAGGAAGCTGCTCTAAGGCACAAGGAATTGGACAGCAAAAGAAGAAAACTCAAAGAAGATTTAGAAAATAGGGAGAGAGGTGTAACCACAAGAAAGTCTGCAGATCAGTTATTGAGAGTAAGTTAGGAATCGAGTGGTTACTAGAAAACAATATTTTTATACTGTTGCTTTTTTAGGAAGAAATAGATCGACTGAGAAAAGAAGGTTCGAAACAGGTAGAAGAAGAAGTTGAGTATGTTACAAGGAAACTGAGGGAAGAACGTCTGAATACAGATCATTTTGATGGATCTATGCACAGAATCAAAATAAAGTGGACTGCCAATAAAAATGACCCGACTAATGGGGGATATTCCCAGGAAATGCTCCACAGATTTCTATCAAAAGTATGCAATTGTTATATATTATTTCAATGTAATTCATGGTAATTTTACACTTATAATGCCAAGGGTTTTTTTTCGATTTATTTTTTGGCACCTACGTATTTCAACCTCAGGAACCCGAATTTCATAATAAAAACGTGCGCAAACTTATATTTTTCAAGATATTCTAGGAGAAAGTATGAAAGTTAACCTTTTTTCTTCGGCTCGTTTTGGATAGGCATGGAGTTTCTTTTCTCAAACAGGATACTTTTTATACTTTCCTGGAACATTCGAGAAGTCAAAAAGAAGGGAAAACATCCTCGAATCAGTTGAATCAACGATCTTTAGCATCTTGGAGGAAGGTGGATCCAGCATTTTTCATATTGACTGCGCTCCATATGAAAGAAGGATTCATCAGAGATGCTAAAGACAATGAATTAAACTTCTTAGAGGATGTTTCTCCTTCTTTTTAGCTTCTAGAATGTATAGGGAAGATATAAAGAGTAGCTTATGTGAGAAATGAAACTTTGAATGGCTATGATGCCTACCCAAAACAGGCCGAAGCAAGAAGGGAGATTTCCATACTTCTTCCAGGAATATCTCTAAAAATATAAGTTTGCACACGTTTTTATTGTGAAATTCGGGTTCCTGAGGTCGAAATACGTAAGTACAAACAAAAATAAAAAAAAAACCATCAAGTGCAAAATTACCTAATTAAATTGATGTTAAGAATTATTAATTATTATTTTCAGTATGGTGATGTACAAGCTGTAGTGGTATCAAAAAAGAAAAATGGAAGTGCTTTGGTGGAATTCAAAGACAGAAAAGCAGGGGTAGATATTTATTTATTCATTTGTTTGACTCATATGTTCATTTTCAGTGTTTTAGGAAATGGCAGTTGACTTTGAAAAAGGTTTGTCTGCAAATCCTCTGAAATTGGAATGGGTAGATGGCCCCCCCAGTAATAAACGAAACACTAGTAATTTGATCAAAGAATCGGATTTCGAGAGTGTTACTCTGACCAAATTGAGGCAAGCAGAAGAAAGAAAAAGGCTGATAGCACAAATGATGGCAGAAGATGAAGAGACATGATTTCGATTTGTCGATAGTTTTTGAACTTGATTTGATGTTGAACATCTCAGGAATATAGTGGATGTGTACTGTTATAACTGTTTGATTCACTGGTTAAATTTTGGGTTTCAACATTTGAAGAAATGGAACAATATAAGTGTGTATTTCAAAACGTGTTTTAGAAACCATCCAATTTAGAAATTATCCTGATCCATGACAATTATTTATCAATATATGCCGTGATATTTGAAAATATATATTGATAGACTATCTGATGACTTCATTATTAAATTTGATATGTGTTCTCGATCAATTGAAAGGGAAGGCTTGGAGATATATTTATAAAATTCTGATTTGCTGTATTTTATACTTGTGATTCATTTTAGGACAATCATGAAGACAAAACACTTGAGTTAGTTTTCATTTCATTCCTGATTTGTTGGATTAAGTCTGCAAAATAAATCCGTGTTATGTCATCAGTGATCATATGTAGATTTTTCATTTCCAATTATTGTTAACGATTGAGTTGAAATATATCAACAATTAAACAGAGGGCCTAAGATTTACCCTTGGATACTCATGCATATATATATATATATATATAAATATATATATATATATATATATATATATATATATATATATATATATAATTTCATTAGCTGTATAGATTTTATCTCCACAAATAACTTTTACTTATTGTTATGAAATTCCCAGTGTAGTGATTCAAAAATTATATGATATTCTTTATTTTCAGAAGTTAATGATACCATGGAAAAAGGATTTTTTGAAGTGGATATTTTTTGGACGAATTTAATGATCAATTGGCACTCAACAGAGGATTAGAAATACAGGGTGTGTCCCATATGAACGTCGATAGATAATGTGATTTCTGTTTGACCCGAGTAGAAAAATTATCTGCTGATAGGTACGTATATAATATCTGGTATTTCGCAGAGGGAAAAATGAAACAAGACGATCTTATAGAGATAGAATCTTATTGCGTTCAGGAAACTTTACATATTCCGTAATTCCCATAATTTCATAACAGAATTCTTATTCTATATATTCATATGGTCCATTCATTCCAGTAGACATTTACTCCATGTGGATGCAAAATCCTCGATCACCGAAAAACCAAAATCGATTCGATTTACAATATCCCAAAACGAAAATATATATTCTATTCAGAGAGGAACATAATCCGTACTCTGTGCAAAATTTTGAATACTGAAAGTAAGTAAAATCTACTCTAACTTGCATGCTTCTCATTTTCACTTTCGAAACAAAAAAAAACACCACTGCATTCGAATATGTTTCATATTAATATGATTATTATTAATAATATGTAACAATATTTACATTTAGAATAATCGTTTTGCTGCATTGCTTTGGAAAAATGTGCTGTTTCATATTGAAAACCAACATCAACATACTGGTTTAGGCCAACCATTTTTCAAGATGCAGCTCCAATTTCTTTCGCTATCACTAATTGACTAAATTTACGGACATATTGAATGAAAAATAGCGGTCGTTGGTGCTGCATTTTCTACAATAAAGTGAGAAATATCTTCGATCCTCTATTCGGTGCAATTTCATAAGCCAAATATTTTAAATGTCTCTTAGATTATGCTCATTGCTCGTCGATTCAGTTGATCCAATACCAACAGCGACAATTTCCCTGTGACGCAATCATTTATTTCATATTTTTATATCAATATATTCCTTGGGAATTCTCAATTTATAAGTATAGGTACTGATTTGTTTTTATATTTAGGCGGTATCGTTATGAGAGTCTTATCTATCTATTCGGATCTATTTAGAATTTCTAAACTAGATGTTTTTTCAATATCCAGTATCTTAGTTATTGTGATAGAACTCATATCGATGGATTAGAAATTCTCTAGAATCAAACTATACGGAATACAGGTAGGTAGAGGTATATCAATAGTTTGATGAATGATAATACTCAAGCTTTGTTCGTTGTGATCAGATTTTTCAAAGAACTTCGAATTTATCATTCATTGATTTTTTATTCATCTGATATTACTTCCGTGTTACTGATTTTTCGTGATAGTAATTATCAAAACTATCAGAAAGTTTGTTCACAATATCCCCTTGATTTTATTATTGATTATTCAATGAATGATATACCTTACTGAAATAATAATATATTCCAAACTATATACAGGGTTTTACTTGAAGGTATGTTTTAATTTTGAGGTCGAGAAATATCTGGATAATTTAGAATTTTTGAATAATTTAGAATTTTTTATTGAGATTTCAAACATTCTTTTCTTGAATACTGTCTATAAGTTGATATTGTTGAAATTTAGCAGTGCAATTTGAAGTGATGGGTAGCTATTTTAGCCCCAAGTGAATTACAAATATTGAGCCATTTGGCGTTCCGACAGTCTACCCCACCAATATTATTACAAACAAACAGACTTTTTCAAATGTTGATGTTTCTTCCAAATTGGGCAACTAAAAACGAAACTTTTATATGTCTCCACTTTTCTTTGTATGTCGCTTAGTTTTCGTAGAAAAAAAATAATAATCACGTGCCACTCGATTATCTTGAAAACCAGATATTTTTAGACACATGTGTACGTGAACTTTTCTTCTCAAAATTGTTCCAGGACTAAATCTTTGAACTGAGTACATATCTCCAAGTAATATCCGGTATATCAGCTCAATGTATATGACCGTAGAGTTCTGGTATGATTCAATGAAAATATCAAGTAACAGAAGCATCCTGTATTATTTACATCAAAATAATATTCAAAAAATACTCATAAGGTCAATCGATCGTCGCTCGGAATGTCTTGAGCTAGATCAGTTCATCTTCGAGGCTTCATCGAAGGACTGGAATGACATCCTTGACTTTTTTTCGATTTTTGACTGATCTAAAGACCCTTTGGTTTGAAGATTTTGCAAAGTTATTTACCTACTAATATCACAAAGAATATACACAATTTACTATGATAAAGATCTTTGAGGAAACAATTGAGTCATAAAGATTAAAGTATTGTGAGTTTGTGTTTCGATATTTCAAGCAAATGAGAGAGAGAGAACATAGAATGCTAAGAAATAACATTCATTAGACGATTTGTTAATAACATATCTACCTAGGAGTGGAAAAACCTTGTCTCGATTGGAAAGGACTGAATATTGTTCAAATATTCTGATTTCTCTGGACTAAGTAAATGAACGTATATCTGGGAAACAATCGAAACACTCTGTATGATTGAAGCATGCATAATTTGGGTGATTGATTATTTTTTATCGTGAAGAGGAGATATTTTTTTAAATTTAATCTAAACAGGTATGCTTATAATGTTCTTGGGCAGTGTATCATTTTTAATACATCGATTTCGTGTGCATAGCTGCTTATTTACGCAATAAATAGGGATGAATATTATAATTTCAATAAAAGAATATTTCACTTGTATTTGACGAGCTCCAATGGCAGTGAACCCTTAAGATTTATATTTACAATCGAGTATATTTCATATAGTTCGAAAGATCAATTCGAAATTATATATTCTGTCACTTTATAACTTTGCAAATCTTTCATTTTCG
This sequence comes from Gastrophysa polygoni, assembly GCA_963576655.1. Taxonomy (NCBI): domain Eukaryota; kingdom Metazoa; phylum Arthropoda; class Insecta; order Coleoptera; family Chrysomelidae; genus Gastrophysa; species Gastrophysa polygoni. The sequence goes on from OY755085.1 coordinate 32,993,919, forward strand.
ATAAAAAAAAATCCAAGAAGCAATTCATTCAACATTTTCTTCATCACATTTTGTAAAAGTTCGTTTGATTTTGTTCAATACAAGCACTACCTATACAAACCTTAATTATACTTAAATCTAGCTTTTGGTTGAAGTGTCCACTAAAGTGTCTTTAGAGAATGGAACTTTTACGTCATAATCCTGCGTCAGAACCATTCCGAATATGTGCGAACAATTTTTAATACATCCTATATTTCGTTACATGTCTAACATCATGTAATACAGACAAGATTATGACATTTGACTCGAGTGCTAACTTGGTCAGAACAACGATGTACAAAATTCGTCAAAAACGCTAACGCCATTTTCCGCTATGATGGCCTGATAGTTATGAAACTCCCCAGAAGATGGTGACATTTTTACAGATTTCTGTACAAATAGTTGACGTTTTGAGATTGTAATTATATAGTTCGATCTGAAATTGAGAGGTTACCTAAATTACTACTTCTGAATCATCATTTTTAAAAACACTGATTGTGCAATTATCAGTAATACTGATTCTGTTGTCATTTTTGTGGTGTCGCCATCTAACAACTGACATTTGAGTGATTTTCCGCTATAACGAATAAAATGCTGTTATCAAGTTAAAGTTCTGGTTGTAGAAGTTATATAGGCAATTCTGTACATCGTTGTTTGAACCAACTTAAAAATCGCTTATCTTGCGTGCATTACACGACTCATTCAACATTAATATATTCATTATACAGTAGGTAATGCAAAACGTGGCCATACTATTTAAAATTGAGCACCTGATTCTGCCAGTCATCGTAATGTCAAATGAATTATAGAAAATAATCGAAAGATTTACAGCATATTTCATAGTCGTCTCGTAGAACCTTCAGGGTGGACAGTTCACCACGGAAAAGGATATATGTATGTTTACAGGCTGTCCCATGAATTTTACCAGCGACCAATTATGGGGCAGCCTGTTTGAAGAATGAGAAGAGGTATCAGAATATGACAAGTCTCAGTCAAGAATCTGGAAGCAGAAGACGGCTTTAAATTCAATAAATATATTTCAGTGCACTTCATATAGCACTTTACGAAGAACCTATTGCCATCATCAGATATTTTATACAGGGTGGCCTAAAAAATACAGCAGCTGTTACATATAGTATAGACGCGAAGTCTAGGATTATTCTACTCGATTTTTCATTCTCATATAAAGCATATAAATACATCACTTGATACAGCAGCCTATTTTTTCTCCTATATAGGAACACTTCGTATAATTATATTGTTAAATCACTTCTCATGATGATTCCTTGCCTGTGACTTGCATTTTCTGATATTTTACAATCTTTTCCTGGAAAATACCGAGATCGAACGAACTGTGATTAATGATATACAGTGCTATTCAAATTGAAGTCTATGCAGAGTTTGTGGTGATTTTCGAAATGAACAATATCTTCTTGTTCTGTAGTTGTATGCTATTGGCTATATTATCAATTTTTTTTAGCAATTTGTCATCATTATTTCTTATTTCGAACAAGGACCTGCAGTTTTTTGAGATTTCGAGTCATTTCGAATATTTTTGTTGGAGACTACGCACTGTATATGGAAAGAATTATTGAGGGTGTCCAAACTACAAAAAGTGCGATAAAATAAATCTCTCAAATTTGAACATTCATGTGAATAGGTCCTCTTGAAACTCTTCACGAGGCGAGACATATTCGAAAAAATATAATTCTTCGTCAATTCCTATAGAAATTACATTTGGAATACAGAGTTTCCGACTCTTTTGGGAGTTCATACTGGTCATTCATACGAGCATATAATCGTATAGTCACAACATTTCCATAATTTTCTGGGGCCAGTTCTCATACATCGAAAAATGAAACGAGTATATGATTTTCGAATTTTGTGCTGTTAGTCTTTCGACACCGACATGGCCATGTTTGCCCGCATGAAAAAACGGCAGGCAGTGGATTCTTTAGAATATAGACCGCGGCATCAAAACATGATTTCTGATTCCTGACAAGTTCCGGGAGATCCCTTAAAACAGGCTCGTCTGAAGATATCTTCGAATTCTACCTTGGGAAGTTGCACAATATCGATCTTCTATTGTGGAGAATGGTGGTAGAAAAAGTATAGTGTAAAACACGCAAGGAATGCTCATGAAAAATAAGTATCATTCCATTCTTGTCAAGTCAGTTTTTCGAATCTCGGAACTTGTCTGAGGAAAGTGTTGATATATTTTTAATGATGGACTGTGCAAACAATAAGGAAAAAATCCACTAAAAAAAAAAATAATTGCATAAACTTTTCTCAGGACGACCTATTTTTTTGAAAATGTGTTATAATTCCAAAGGAGGTAGTTTACGACGATTTGGGACAAATTCTTCTACTGTAGATTCAAGTAATGATTTTGAAGAGTCTGATCTCGATGCAAAACATTGTATGATCAAAAATATATTTAGGGCGATTTAGAAATTCTTACAGATACTAATTTTTATCGAATCTTGAATCAATTTTTCAATTTCTATGATACTGAAATGATAACAAATAATAGCTTTAATTTTCTCTTTTTGTTTCTAGAAATGTCACTGCACTTAAAATTTAATTCCATATTCTTCAGTGACAGCTTGTTTTTCGACAAAATTGGAAGATTAATATATTTCAAACAAATATAAAAATTTCTAGGTTTGGTTCACCACTACAAGATATGTAGAAATTTTGATATTTGTTCAAAATATATTTGAATTGATATTTCAGGTATCTAACGGTTAAATTTCAATTGCAGTGACTTATTATTATAATTTCTATTTTTATTTTTAGAAACGAGTAGAGAAAATCCTCAAAACACTGGAAAAATTAATATACCTCCTCCTCCATCAACCCACAAACTATAATACACACTATAATATATAAACTATAATATAATAATAACTTTGTTAGGTTTTTCCTTATTGCTTTGTATATACAACTATAACTAAGAAAATATATGATTGGTTGAAAAAAAATATTGTCAGGTGCATATGCTTCCAGGATGACTTCGAACTCATATATGTATTAACTACGAATATTGATAATAAGGACAGCCTATCTGATGTCAAAATAAAAGAGTGCAATTGGCAAGGATTTATTTATGCACATGCGCCAAAATGAATTCTGAATGAAATTTGAATTTTGCGCATGCGCCCTCGATCATCGTTGCCAATCAGACAAGGAAAGACGTATATAATGAAGCATCACTTTTCTAACATTGCTCTTATGGCGTTTGGTCAATATTGTAGTTAATACATATATGTTCGAACTCATATACAACCTTTTTGATGTAGCGAACACTCAGTAAGAAATCTTCTAAATCAGTCGAGAGTAATATAAAATATAATAATATACAATGTTCGAACGATCATGGAAATATAACTGAGGAACAAATGAACCAGTATCTCATCAGAACTGGCTTCTCAGCAATCAAACCACCTGGATCAGTAAATATCAGTCGCTGGCACTGGTGGTGTTCACGTAAACTGAGCAATTCAAGGTCGTTTCGAAACTTCGGAAGATGAATATATAGATGTATTTTTTGAGTACACTTCACGGCTGCGCACTATACTTTCGTCGAGAAATTGTCTTTTGCTACCCCCGTATGCAAATTTACCCTCGGGGCGAAACACATGAGAATTTGAAATACAACTTTTTCCAAAATTGTTCAATTTTGTGTAGTCAAGCGTTCAGGAAACAGACAGTGAATAAAATGAAAGAAAAACTTATTTCGATTTGAAATTTTTCAACGTTTCGAAATCCATAGTTATCGAAAAATTGTGTTCTTTATCATACTCGAATGAAGGCATCAAAATAAGATTCATCAAAATCTTTCAAGGATTTCAAATTCACAGTTGTGAAACCCTTGTTGTTGGATTTTTTCAGTTGACTGATTACTCAGCCCTGCACAGGGGGTTTACGTAAGACGATTTCTCGCCTTTGCTCACTGATACACCCCGTATAGAATCACGTTGACGTCCGTTCGACCCTAGCGTCCGCGTCAGTGCAGGTTTGCCAACATAAGACCCTCGTAATTTGAGGTTATGGAGCATTTCAGTGGTGTTTTTCTGGTGATTTTCTTCGAATGAATGGTGAGTCCAGTGGTTCTCCCTATTTTCATCATAAATTTCATATTATACAGTGTGTCATATTTGAGACGAGGACACCATAATATTTTTGCTGTTTGAGGGGTACATTTTTTTGATTTTTCCATCAAGTATAGCTTTTTAAACACTTCCGAGCGAATGATTTCGTTTGAACACGAAGAAAAAGTGTGGGAATATACGTCATATATGTGCCTTGGCCAATCGTTGAGAGCGCTCGGAGACAGAAGAGGACAGGGTTGCCAAACGTTATGCATGAATTTCTAAACAGTGCACAGAGTACACAACTCAGTTGTTCCCATATGAATGTTATTTTGAATTAAATTCAAATGGAATGGAAATGGAATTCATTACATGAACAAATGATTTCATGCCTTAGCTATTAGCTGCCCTTGTTTTGCTTTTGAAGCGGGCTGGTAAAGCTCATTTTCTGGCCCTGGTGACACAATATACTATAGAGAGCTGAAATATCCATGTGTCTGCATCTCAAATATATGCCGTTTGTTAGCAGTGTCGTTCTTGGATCTAAATTTTGTGCGACAGATTCTATATGAAAAATGTCGAATCGCTGGATTTGAATCTAAAAGTAATGTATACATCAGCGCATGCGCTGAGAGGTAGAGGCCACGTCAAACATCAACGTGTCAAGTGTCAAGACTGTCAATTGTCACTCATCACAGATCATTTCAATCACAGAACAGAATTACACGGAATGAAAATGAAGAATATGGATTGAACGAAACAAATTTTCTTGATTTTAATGGTTCAAACTGTATTGAACGACACTACACAGTAAAAATAAGGTAATAGGTTAACTCAAAGAGCCATTCCCAATAGCATTACATCTAAGAACAACACTGTATTGATATAATCGAGGAGTGTCTGGTTAGTATAAGCACAATCATCTAGATCTGGTTATCCTAATAATGTTTTAGCTTGTAGGTGTTTCATCAGATGCATTTGGTGGTTGTTTAATGAGGAACTGTTGACTAGCAATTAGACGAGAAAACTGTCAACTATTATTTTCGTTTAGGCTCACAGTTTCTCGTGTCGAATTGCTAAAGGAAACAGTTTGGAATTTGAAAAACACAATTTTTCGTGATCAACGTCCAAACTAACCAGAACTTCTCTTATAGGCCCACCATGAACTCTACTCTTTGCGATCTTCTTCCGAGCGTCGAAACCACCAGAAAAACCCCACCAACGCCCGAAGAACTCGACGAGCCGCTAGTACTGCAGTCGCCTCGCCGGCGCCGGCCCCGCCGGCTTCTTGAAGCTGTGCCTGAGGTAGTTGGCGCACTTCCTGCCGCGCCGCGAGATCAGCTCGAAGAGGCGCTCTTCGACCGCGTAGAGCGGCGTCAAGGGCAGCCGGAACGGCGTCGCGATGTCCAGGCCGTCCCATCGTCAGACGGCGCTGTTGGGGAAGCGCGGCGGCGGCAGCGGCGGCGGCCGGTGCAGGAGGCCCGGCGCGCCGGCGCCGGTCGCCGAGCAAATGGAGTCGCCGGCCCGCGAGGAGGAGCGCTCCGAGCCGGCTGCGATGATCGGGAAGAAAATAACGTTGAGAATACGTCTGTTTCGTGCCGTTTTCTCAGACTCGTTCGTGACTGTAGTCATCATTCGTTTCGTCGTATATCATGTAGCGTCAGTCGCCGGTATTGTCTTCATTATTGTCATGATGCTTAGTCAGAATTCAATCATATTCATATTAATCTAACACAGTTTTATTTGTAGTCATCATAATTTTTGTAGTTGTAACTACATCTGTCTAATTTCACGTTCGCTGCAGTAATAGTAACAGAAATAGTAACACCGATTTTGTATGTATACAAGAACATTTAAATACAGTTATATTTGTAGTCATCGTGATTATTGTAGTTGCAGCTGTCTCTTCAGTGTCTTGAGTGAACTTTTGCGCAATATCATTAACAAAACATCGAAGTTGACTGTATTCGAATACATCGTGATACAAATCTATTTGTAGTCATCATGATTATTGTAGTCGGAAGAGTTTCTTCCTGTGTCGAGTTACGTCTTCCACATAGATAGTAGTAACACAGATTTTGACTGTATTCAAAAACGTTTTGATGCAGTTTTATTTGTAGTCATCGTGATTATTGTAGTTGCAACTGTCTATTCAGTGTCTTGAGTGAACTTTTGGGCAATATCATTAACAGAAAATTGATATTGACTGTATTCGAATACATCGTGATACAAATCTATTTGTAGTCATCATGATTATTGTAGTCGGAAGAGTTTCTTTCTGTGTCGAGTTACGTCTTCCACATTAATAGTAGTAACACAGATTTTGACTGTATTCAAAAACGTTTTGATGCAGTTTTATTTATAGTCATCGTGATTATTGTAGTTGCAACTGTCTATTCAGTGTCTTGAGTGAACTTTTGGGCAATATCATTAACAGAAAATTGATATTGACTGTATTCGAATACATCGTGATACAAATCTATTTGTAGTTATCATGATTTTTGTAGTCGGAAGAGTTTCTTTCTGTGTCGAGTTACGTCTTCCACATTAATAGTAGTAACACAGATTTTGACTGTATTCAAAAACGTTTTGATGCAGTTTTATTTATAGTCATCGTGATTATTGTAGTTGCAACTGTCTATTCAGTGTCTTGAGTGAACTTTTGGGCAATATCATTAACAGAAAATTGATATTGACTGTATTCGAATACATCGTGATACGAATCTATTTGTAGTTATCATGATTATTGTAGTCGGAAGAGTTTCTTTCTGTGTCGAGTTACGTCTTCCACATTAATAGTAGTAACACAGATTTTGACTGTATTCAAAAACGTTTTGATGCAGTTTTATTTATAGTCATCGTGATAATTGTAGTTGCAACTGTCTATTCAGTGTCTTGAGTGAACTTTTGGGCAATATCATTAACAGAAAATTGATATTAACTGTATTCGAATACATCGTGATACGAATCTATTTGTAGTTATCATGATTATTGTAGTCGGAAGAGTTTCTTTCTGTGTCGAGTTACGTCTTCCACATTAATAGTAGTAACACAGATTTTGACTGTATTCAAAAACGTTTTGATGCAGTTTTATTTATAGTCATCGTGATTATTGTAGTTGCAACTGTCTATTCAGTGTCTTGAGTGAACTTTTGGGCAATATCATTAACAGAAAATTGATATTAACTGTATTCGAATACATCGTGATACGAATCTATTTGTAGTTATCATGATTATTGTAGTCGGAAGAGTTTCTTTCTGTGTCGAGTTACGTCTTCCACATTAATAGTAGTAACACAGATTTTGACTGTATTCAAAAACGTTTTGATGCAGTTTTATTTATAGTCATCGTGATTATTGTAGTTGCAACTGTCTATTCAGTGTCTTGAGTGAACTTTTGGGCAATATCATTAACAGAAAATTGATATTGACTGTATTCGAATACATCGTGATACAAATCTATTCGTAGTTATCATGATTATTGTAGTTGGAAGAGTTTCTTTCTGTGTCGAGTTACGTCTTCCACATTAATAGTAGTAACACAGATTTTGACTGTATTCAAAAACGTTTTGATGCAGTTTTATTTATAGTCATCGTGATTATTGTAGTTGCAACTGTCTATTCAGTGTCTTGAGTGAACTTTTGGGCAATATCATTAACAGAAAATTGATATTGACTGTATTCGAATACATCGTGATACAAATCTATTTGTAGTCATCATGATTATTGTAGTCGGAAGAGTTTCTTTCTGTGTCGAGTTACGTCTTCCACATTAATAGTAGTAACACAGATTTTGACTGTATTCAAAAACGTTTTTGATGCAGTTTTATTTATAGTCATCGTGATTATTGTAGTTGCAACTGTCTATTCAGTGTCTTGAGTGAACTTTTGGGCAATATCATTAACAGAAAATTGATATTAACTGTATTCGAATACATCGTGATACGAATCTATTTGTAGTTATCATGATTATTGTAGTCGGAAGAGTTTCTTTCTGTGTCGAGTTACGTCTTCCACATTAATAGTAGTAACACCGATTTTGACTGTATTCAACAACGTTTTGATGCAGTTATATTTGTAGTCATCGTGATTATTGTAGTTGCAACTGTCTATTCAGTGTCTTGAGTGAACTTTTGGGCAATATCATTAACAGAAAATTGATATTAACTGTATTCGAATACATCGTAATACAAATCTATTTGTAGTTATCATGATTATTGTAGTCAGAAGAGTTTCTTTCTGTGTCGAGATACGTTTACCACATTAATAGTAGTAACACAGATTTTGACTGTATTCAAAAACGTTTTGATGCAGTTTTATTTGTAGTCATCGTAATTATTGTAATTGCAACTGTCTATTCAGTGTCTTGAGTGAACTTTTGGGCAATATCATCAACAGAAAATTGATATTGACTGTATTCGAATACATCGTAATACAAATCTATTTGTAGTTATCATGATTATTGTAGTCAGAAGAGTTTCTTTCTGTGTCGAGATACGTTTACCACATTAATAGTAGTAACACAGATTTTGACTGTATTCAAAAACGTTTTGATGCAGTTTTATTTATAGTCATCGTGATTATTGTAGTTGCAACTGTCTATTCAGTGTCTTGAGTGAACTTTTGGGCAATATCATCAACAGAAAATTGATATTGACTGTATTCGAATACATCGTGATACAAATCTATTTGTAGTTATCGCGATTATTGTAGTAGTGATCGTTTCTTTCCATCAGTCTCAAGTTGCGGTTGATGTAGAAATGATCATATTGATAGGTCCTGATCTGATTGTATTCAAATTCATAGAATATTTGTAATGTAATTTGTAACAATTGTAATCGAAACCGTTATCTGTCAAGAGTTGCTGTTCCTGTAGCAAAAGTCGTATTGTTTGTCATGAAATTTAATGTGGATATAATATACAGGGTTGGGATAAAGTATGGAACCAAGTGAATGCCTTTCAAAGATAAAGAACGGTCTAAAGGGAAATTTGCAGGTAAGTGCAATGGAAAAAATGCATCTGATGTACATTTTTTTGTTAACATTATACTTAAGATTATACAATCGTTTTTGTTCATGCAGTTAAAGCAGCTACTGTCTTTATGCATGCAACTACTCCTTCATTTATATATCACCGGTCATTATTCCGGAACAAGAAATCATACTTATTTTGAACATGAACAAATATATGCTTGATTCCACTTCCGAGGAAAAATTATATTTTCTTGTTCAGCAGTAGCAATAATTTGAAGAAAATTTCACTTTTTTTCTGAAGAAGCAAATCGGGTGGATTGGTGCTTCATTTTGAAAATGCACTATACTAGTGTAAGGTGTCAGTGAATGAAATTTCTATGAATTTATGGACCACAAAGTTAGTATCTCTTCCATATATATCTTTATAATAATTTATGCGTAAATGTTACAAGTGCTATTACCACCATCATAATAGAGAATATTTGAGATGACATATTCCAGGTACCGTCACAAATCTAAATTAATTTAAATGGATGAAATATGATATGGTGAATATGTTATGAACTAAATTGATTTTCGAAATTTATTCATCATGAAATCGTGATTGAAATGCCTTGAAATTTGAATTATTGAAATTATCAAATTTGAATCTTTGAATTGAGAACTGAAACATCTGAAACAAATTATGCTTTCACAACATTTGTGAGAAATTATTCATAGAAAACATGATTTTCGAAATGAATTGATAAAATAGGTAGAGCAATCGTAAGTAGATACGATGGTGGTAATATTTTTCGAAGTGTAAAAATAACGATGCGTGTCGAGTGCATTTAATATTTTCAGTGTAGAATATCAGTGTGAATATCATTGATTTACTATGTTGTACCTGATACTGTAGCGTATGCTGAATGTCTTCTAGGGTTATATGTTGATGTGTACACTCTGCGTTCGAAGGGATTTGGAACTAATCAACATACTTGATTAGTAGGCAATCAAAAATTTCAAATAGCAAACAATTCTTACACATGCACATCATGTCCGAACTACATGAAGAAAATTGATCATGAAATCGAATATCGAAAAGTTCTTCGAAAGTTTCTTTTTTTTTTAATCAACTTTGGGACACGAATAGTAAAACAACTTCTGAAATAGCAAAATGATCTGGAAACCCTTGTGATTGTATGTGATACAATTTTCAAGGACAAGGACATGCATACAAATACGTTGATTCAGAATCAAGATGACGACAATGACCTGAAACATTCATAAATGATGAAAAAAAATGAAGAACGTATCATTCGTACGTCATGTGTTTTCTAGTTTTCTTGCATTTTGTCACTTTTTTACGCTATTCTACACGCTTGTTCCATGGATTTCGCGCACTTTCCACGAACATCAAATGTCATCTGTCATACGTAATGTGTCAAACACATACTGCCGGCCATCTTCATTCAGAATCAGCCCAGGTGAACCAAATACGTACGAGGTAAACCAGACGTTGGACATTTGTATTTTTAGAAACCAGAACAGAAAATTTCACGAACTAATGTGAAGCCACAACTATCGGTAGGCATCTTCGAAAATAACTAAGAATTCCTGCGAAAATACCTACAAGTTCACTTGCTGGTTCAAAGTTGCTACTCATTCACACATCATCGAATACAATGACAGAAATAAGTGACAATAGTATCATCGTAATGTAGCTTACATGAGTCCTGCTGCTGGGATTTCTCTTCAGCAACCACCAAACCTGCTTGCTCAACTGGCAAATGCTGTTCAAGAGCATTCACGCAGTTCAACATACTCCTGTAACACAATCCACAAGTTACCTACCATTTTTGCGAGTAAGAGTGCGTAGAAAATAAGATGTCTTATGTTCAGCGCCATCTAGCGGCGAAAGCTCTATGGTTTCTGATGCCATTTTCCATCCGTATCGGGAAGAAACCTACCTTGGATCCTTCGCCGTTAGATGGCGCTGAACATGAAACATCTCTACCCACTCTTTCTCTCAAAAACTGTCACGAAGTGTTTCCAATTTGTCAGCAAACCAAGGGCTCGACGAATTGGAAATATCTTCGACCAATTTCTTTCATTCAATTTTGAGTCAAGAAGTTATCATGCAAATGACGATCTTCTCCACAAAATTTATTTAATCAAGCTCAGAATGAGGTTAGAAGGGAGGACATGTTTCGTACTTATGAAAATCCATCTTCAGCCTGTTTATGGAGAGAGAAGACGATCTTTAAACGTAGTTTTGTTATTCTAGAACACAGTATGAGAGTTTTGCAGTCGTTGCTCGATTTCAATTTGAAACGTTCAAAAATTCTTTCATTTGAAAATTCTTGAAGTTCTTCCAGAAAATTCACTTGATTTTTCGAGCACTCGATTCACTTGATTTTTGGTGACACTCGAATTGAAGGAGAGGTTATTTATCTCTATCGAGGAATACCTGATGAATCTCTGATCATTTATCACAATTGACAATCATTTTTTGTAATTTTGAATTCAAACCATTCTGTGCATCTCTGTGACAAATTTTTCAAATGGTTGTGAATAACACACTTAAACCCCAAGAATCTACTAAATAACAACATGCATCACGTGCACTGTAATAGTTCAAAAGAATATATAATGATAACAAGCAGTATACAATAATAATAGTTTCGTAAATAAAAAACTATCAACAAAATATTGTGGAAAACACATTTGAACGAACTTTATAAAAACAAATTCTTTGTACGGTATAAAATATCTTATCAAGTTCTTGAAGTTGTCAAGATATTGCACGAGTTGAGTTTTCAGTCCACATTTTTGGAATCTTTACGTTTTCAAGGCAGGCGCATCATTCGCTTCATTCATTTCGGTTTCGCCTACTGAACTGAAATATAAATAAAACCAAATTAAAACAAAGAAATAAAAAAAAGATGAATTTATAACGAAGAGCAACAATATTCATTACATTGTTACCGTTAGGTATATTTTTCAATTATTATTTCAAAACGCAATTGTGAACAATTCAACACAGTAACAACAAACTTATTCGACAAATTATTTGTTTCAGTTAATTGATAAAAATGCATGACAAACTAAGATTGGTTAGGCTTAACAGTGTCAAAGACTACCATTTCTAATATACAGAGAAAAACATTATTTTCATTGTGCTGAAAATAAGAGCAGATTCGTTTCCGAATCGTTCAAAAAAGTTAGATAACTAGAAATTTCAAAATTTATTGAATATAATTGTTTTACACATTTTTCAAGAGCAATGTGTCACTGACAAATAGAGAATGTCTCTTTTATCTAATTATCTGCAGGTTGAATTCCGAAAACAATGACTTTAATTTTTTTCTTTCAGAAACGAGGGGAGAAAAAAATAGAAAAAATCCCCAGATCCAAAAAATCTAGAAAAATCAATAGACCACCTCCCCGACTGACGTACATGCAGTATCGACAGTATCGATAATGCTATCGATAGATTTCACCTTCATGAACAATGCTATATCCGGTGAACGTCAGCAAAGGGCCACCTAACCTACAAAACCAAAGAAAACAGAGGAGACAAGAGACAAATAAAAATCGATGCTGTTGACGCACCGTCAGGGCTTGTGGTCCACCGAGGGCCATGTCCAGGAGACGGCAGGGCAAGGGGGCGTCGGCAAGGGGGCAGAGTCTCCCTCGGGCGCCGCCTCTGGCCTTCCGTCTATGCCGAGCTGCGAGCTGAGGCGGTCAATCAGCTACATTTTTTTTTCTAAATCGAATTTCCACGACCTGTCCTTCGGCTGTTTTTCGATAACATCGAGAGTGAGGATGACGCGCAGGGTTTCACAGTGGGCTCCGAACCACTTCTGGGGGACCGGGTCTACTTTTGAAAATTCTTAAAATTCTAAATCGAGTCGGATCGCTCTGAAATTTTGCAGGCACTCTCTCTGATGTCATGCTACTGCACTCTACGTTTTTCTGCATTCTTATGTGAATCACCCTGTATGTGTTTTTTTCGTTCAGGACGAAGGGACAGCGGGTCGAACTTCTCGATTCAACATCTTTCTACTGCCCTGCAGGATATATCTGGGATGGAGTGAAGATGAAGTTCGATAAATGATCGAGTTTAACAGCCAAAAAACATGTCATGTGACTTTGTAGCAGTCGAAGCTGGCCCTGAGACTGTCTCAACGCAAAGGGCAGCAGAACAAGGGCAATTTCTAAATCAACGACACACTAGGAGCGATTTCAGGAACATCCCTTCGTCTAGTAATGGGTGGTCCGAAAAAACAACCAGCCAACGCCAACTAATAGGGTTTTTTTTTTCCCATCATTTCCAATGGTTGAGTTAATTTGTGTTTTTTCTGTCTTCAGGCGCAATAAAACTCGCCTCGAAAAATGTGGAAACAAGAAAGAAATCATACAAACGAACAAGACATACTATGAATCTCACTATTCTATATTAAACAATGGAAAGTTACTTCTCGTGGACACTCATGTTAAACCATACAACGACTCACGATATTTTCTGAAGATCTATTCCCTACATATTTCATGTTGTTGAAGAATATTGAGTCGATCAGATCAGGGATTACCTAGATAGACTGTAAATGAATTGAATCAGATCAAAGGGTGTGTTTGCTAGTGGATGAAAATGTTGCCAACAGTAGGATTGGGAAAAGCAGTTTGCCTAAAGTAATATATCATTCACGAGTTGTTCACGTATATCGACACAATTTTTTTAGAGGTGAGAATAACGAGAGAATTTTGGAAAAAAGGCCCTGAGGGGAAAATTTCACAATTCTGACTTTGAAAGAAGACTATCTGATGTCAAAACAAATCAACTGCACGAGGCTTCTCCACCAATATCTGAAGCCATAGAGAAAATCACATAATCCAAATATGTGAGAACTGTTATACAAGGTTGTCAGATCAAAACTTTTTGGATTAGTTTACTACAAAAAACTCTCGCCTGAAAAAAATCGATCACCAAGTAACGTATTGACTTTATCTCCACTTGAAATCGAATATATTCATTTTTCATGCTGCCATTGGTTGGCAGCATTCCTTAGTTTGTTGAGAATATGCAGTGTACAACAAAAAATCGAACATGCGACATGCTAACCTCAAAAATCATGCTATGCACTCACCCGTACAACCGGCTGTCTCGAAAACTAACCCTGTACAGAATTTATGAGCAGTTAATTGGGAATAAGTGGAATATTTCGCGATTACAGGAAATACACTTTCCAAAGAGTTATGTACACTTTTTTTTCTACGACCGTGAATATTTGAGCTTTATCATTTCAAAAACCATCCACAGACCATAATCATCAGCTATTATGCAACCTGAAGGATCAATAATATTTAAAAAATAAACGAAAACAACATTTTCATAAGATATTTCTTGTGTCTCTGGGGTAGAAGAGGGGACGGCCTATGTTACGTGGGAAATATACAGCATGGTATTTCAAAGATGGTCGTAGGAGAAGAAAAATATCTTCATAGTTATCGATTCATAAAAATAATCTAAGAATTCTAGAAGAAATGGCATCAAGTCGATATTTTCCTATATTACTTCACAGATAGGATTCCTGATCATAAGTTTAGAAAAATATATCTAATTTTCGAAATTTGTCCTTACCTTCCATTTCCGTGCCTGAATAATGCTGCGATTTCCTCGAAGGTTTTGTTTTTTGTTTCTGGAACCTTCTTATACGTGAAGATCCAGAAGAAAGCCAGTAACACACTGAATGGCAGAAAAGTGTAATTATCTAATGCAGTCTGAAAAAAAAGTAAACGTCAATAATTTTCTCAGTATTGTCAGCTCTATGATTGGCCGAAAAAGGATTCATTATTCAGGAAAGAAAAGTCTTTTCAGGGTAATTCTCATCTGCCTTCGCGAATAATACTTTCATTGTAATAAAAAAGTATCTGTACATCTTTATTATCTATGTAACTATGGAATTATTTTTTTAAATCTGATTTACTGAGAAAAAAAAAACTTGCATAATCTTTCAGAGGATATCACTAGCTTGAAAAAGATTAAAAGGCGTCTCAAGTGGATATCATTGCTAATAATCGATCAATAAAATTGGCAATTTGCTTTGGTGCGCAATATAGTATTGTTCACAAACAATGTTGTTGCAAGTGCGTTTCGCAATAGACACTAAAGATAAATATTACCAATCATACTGACTCCACGTTATTGTGTAAACAAATTTGAAGTGAAACTGCCAATTTTACGGCCATAAAATTTATAGAAGAAAGAAAAAGGCCCATCGGGAAAGCATATACCTCCAAAAGTCCACTATGAAGTTCGAAAAAAAAATGTTATTATTCCATATCTAAAGAATTATGCGTCAGAGAAAAAGTATTGGTATTGAGATCATATTTGAGAAAATTTTTCGAGTGGCGAATACTTGTGCGTGAATGATATAATTGGAATAATTCTGAAGCCTAATTGGTTCTTAAATAACAACTGGCAGCTGTTTCTTAAGGCGACAAATAGCTCAAGTTCGCAGAGAAATCCGAGCAAACACGAATATTATTAATATTTGAATAATAAGCCGATTTAAATATGGATTTATGCTATTGATTTTTGCAAATCCGTGAACGCCCTTTCACAAAATCAATAGTATAAATTAGGGGGTTGGCTCTGGTAAGTTCGTCAGTTGTTTATCGACCGAGTCATACAGTAACACAACCAAACAACATGAATTCCATCATTGTAAGTATTTTGAATCATATTTATAAATATAAAAGTGTGTCGATGGGATCAGATTGATTTCCAGGTATATTGTATCTTCATTCAGTACACGATCAAAATTCTTTAAGATCAACACACTCCTGGGAACTTCTCTCCTATCATATTCTCATAAGATACTCCGAATTATTTCTGGTTTCAAAATTTTGTGAATTTTCGAAAGCACATAATCTCTACCATCAAACTACTAAGTGATTGCAAAATTCTCAAACATCCGACGAAGCAATGAAAGCGACAACGTTGCAATGGCATCAGCGCAATCGGATAGTGACGTCCACAAACTGTTTTCTGTGATTTCATTCCTTCAACTCCTTCCAGATCTTCCTCTCTTTGGCCACGTTGGCTCTCGCTGCCCCCCAATACGGGGGAGGCTCGGCGGGAGGCCTCCTAGGCCATCATCAGCCCCTCGACCACCACATAATCGGCCTCAGTCGCGGCCAGGAAGAGGAGGAGCACCACGAGGAACACAAGCAGGAAGAAAACCACCACGAGGAACACAAGCAGGAAGGAAACCACCACGAGGAAGAGCACCACGGAGGGTCTCTGGGGTTCACCGGGTCCAACTTCCACACTCCCGTAGATGTGCACCACGAAAAGGAGATCCACCTTAAAGTGAGTTTTCGCTGCTGATCCACCGAGTTTGATTTTTGTGCAAACTGATCGGTTGGTGAGGTTGTCACCAGATGAGGTCCTTACTGCTCCAAATTCTCTCCTTCATCAAGCATCCAGTAGGATCTTTCTGAGCTATTTCTGGTTCCTCAGTGAGTTTTCGCTGCTGATCCACCGAGTTTGATCTTTGTGCAAACTGGTCGCTTGTTGAGGTTGTCACCAAATGAGGTCTTTACTGTTCCAAATTCTCTCCTTCCTCAAGCAATATATTTGGATTTATGTGGTGTTCAGCATCACAATCCAGTAGGATCTTTCTGAGCTATCTCTGGTTCCTCACTCAGAACCTGAGTGTGTTGGGCCAAGTGTGAGTAGAGATCTACGACTGGATAGTTGCTTGACTCTGAGGCAGAATTGCTGTAACCCCAATTATGTAGTCTGTCGAGGTTGAACTCGATGCTACTTTTGATAGCGTGGAATCTATCTGAGAAGAGGTTTGAAGATCAAAACCTACTGAAACTGAACAGGAAATTCAGATTCCTCAGCAGTCGTGAGTGTTTAAGCAAACCAAATAGATCAGTTTTAGAACTGAGGATGCGAAGTCTGGGCCTCATCGAAGTTATAGGACTGAAATAACACCAAGGAATGAACAACAGTTATTGTGAGAGTTCGTATGATTATCCTGTATCTTCTAAAGATCGGGAAAAGTATGATTTGAGACGATATAATAGCGCACAGATAGAAGGTTTACAAGTCGTGTTTTCTCACTTTCATGACTTCGACGTTCATAGAAAAGTCAGAAATAATGTACCTACGTATAAATTTCAATCATGATTGCATAGTACGTTCAACGGTATACCATTTCTAGATTCCATTGGATTTTTCATACATTTTATCGATTGGGTAACAGCTATTAAATGCTAATAAGTGTTGTTCGAATCCGCTCTAATTTAATTTCAACATTTCTTCTAAAATAAGAATTACTACCGGTACTTTCACGTATACCTACTTTAGCAACACTGCGATTATTTCATTATTCTATAGTCGCCCTATATAATGGAAGAGCTTGAGATTATGGAAGTGGTACTTAATTCTCGACGAAATATTATCTGCTTGATTGAAAAGTAATAGGGCAATCTTCAATGTATTGTTCACCACGTGATACTTCCTTTTTGGTATGATCATTTCTTCAAACTGGATTTCTCAAAGGACATTGACCTTTAATCAACAATGTACACTCGAATCATATAGCTGCTTCAGCTAGATTTTCGAAGAGTCAACAAGGTTATAGACGAGGAAGAAGATGAAATACCAAAGAAGACAATGGAATACTAAAGGAGACTTTAGAAGACTATAAAATACTGAAAGGAATATCTCGTGTAGTCAGAAGACTATAAAAAAGTCTATAGAAAGAATTTGAGGAGACTTTGCTGACCAGTTAGCGATAAAACAAGCAGTTATAGTTATATAGCTAGTAATTACAAGTACCCTTTCAAGTTAATATGTATATAAATTGAGAATTCGAGACTGTGGAAGAATCCATGGAGGAAAAAAGTGCAAAACCGGTCCTGGTGGTTTCCCAGTGGTTGCATGACGTATTCAACAGGAGGTTCTTTCGTTCCAGGCTCACCCCGAATACCACTACGACTACCACGTAGCTGACCACAAGCACAAGGACTACAAGAGCAAGCACGAGACCAGAGACGGTTACAAAGTGAAGGGTTCCTACAGCCTTTTGGAGCCCGACCATAAGACCATCAGGGTCGTTGACTACGTGTCGGACAAGAAGCTGGGTTTCGTCGCCAAGGTGTCCTACAAGAAGCACCACCAGTGAGACTGAGCTGCTTGAGTCGTTATTATTTGTTATCATGTTTGTTGTATATTGTGCCTGATTGTTTGTTGTATGAGTTGACTTGTTTTATTGCGGAAATAAATATTATGTAATCAATCACTGTGTTATCATTTGGGTTTTATAAACGTCGTTTCATGATATGACCTGGGTTTGTGATTGAGAATCTGGAACTGATTGAGTTTAGAGAAAAATACTCAGAAGGAACATCAAAAAAAAACAATACCCCAACACCTCGTCATCAAAATCAGAACAATTTCAATTCCATGCAATTTGTGAATTAGTATATTTGTTTCTGTGAGCTGTCGACAATAAAACATGTTCCTGAATCAACGTATAGTAACAACCATTGATACTCATCAAGAAAAATTGGCTATATTACGGACAGGATCTCTCACATTTCAGACAATATAGGAGACATTATCGAATTTGATATCCAAATAAGGCTAGAAGTGCAAGACAAAGACATAAGTCTGCTGCAGGCTTTCATTGCGAAGAGATACTTCACATCCCAGCAACTGCTTATGATCTACAAAGCACAAATTCGACCTGTCCTGGAGTACCGTTCACATGTTTGGAGCTCAGCCACCAAACATACGCTGAAGCTCCTAGATTCAATTCAGAAGAGAGCTATTCGCCTAGTCGATGATACAACACTCACCGAATCATTGATCTCTCTAGATCATCGTAGAAAGGTCGGCGATCTTTGCCTTTTTTATAGGTACTTTCACGGTCGGTGCTCAACGGAAATATCATCTATTATGCCACCACGCGCGATTCCTAGTCGACAAACCAGACGAGCTCAAGCTGGTCACCCCTACGCTGTCAGGCTCGAGACCTGTCGAACATCGCTATACCAAGCATCGGTCATCAATAGAACGGCAAAGTTGTGGAATTCTTGGCCTAGTGAAGTCATTCCTGATGCTTACAACCTCTGAACTTTCAAGAAAAATTCCACCACCTTGCTTCTCTCCCAAAATTCCACCTATTACCTTCTATAGCATTCTATAATTAGCACTTTTTTCCATAGCATACTATGCAGTCGAATAACACTTTTCTGGTAAGTATTGATGCCTAATTATCTTCGACTAACACGGCTCGTACGACGAAGTGTGTAATTTTTTTTATCTGTGGACAACACGAAAGGGAAACCTATAATGTTCGAGGAACATCGTGTTAGCCAGCGGTGGAATTTTGGGAAAGAAGGAAGGTGTTAGAATTTTTCTTGAATGTTTGGAGGTTGTAAGCATCAGGAAAGACTTCACTAGGCAAAGAATTTCATAACTTTGCCGTTCTATTGAGGAATGATGCTTGGTATAGCGATGTTCGACAGGTCTCGAGCCTGACAGTGTAGGGGTGACCAGCTTGAGCTCGTCTGGTTTGTCTACTAGGAATCGCGCGTGGTGGCATAATAGATGATATTTCCGTTGAGCACCGACCGTGAAAGTATCTATAAAAAGGGTAGAGATCGCCGACCTTTCTACGATGATCTAGAGAGGTCAATGATTTGTTGAGTGTTGTATCATCGACTAGGCGAATAGCTCTCTTCTGAATTGAATCTAAGAGCTTTAGCGTATGTTTGGGGGATGAGCTCCAAACATGTGAACAGTACAGGTCCAGGACATGAAATATCTTCATTGAAGAGTGCCTAACTGTGATTTCTCGAGTCCGACTCTGTCTCTCTCATTGGTCAACGGTGAATGCGATCGCTACGCTGGCTGGACGAAACGTTAATGATAGCCTTTCGATAATGAGCCGCACAGATTTTCACCTGAATATTTATTATGTCGTGTTGCTAAACTTCCTGGACATTTTCCAGCGCGCCATTATTGCAAATCGATCGGTGAACGTTCCTCAAGGTCGTTTCGGACACGGGTATCAAACATCCAATTTGCTCACCAGAGGGCACTTTTTGATAGATTCTGATTTTCCTGAAACGGAACACCCTGTACATCATCGAATTCTCGGAATCTGCACGATTTCGTGAATCCAATGATACCCAATAGTCGATGTTTCATCTGTTCGACCACACATTTTTTCGTTCGATGTAGATACTCATGAACCCCTTAAAATTATTCCGAGTGATCGAAATGATGCTACCCTAAAATTATTCGATAGACCCCAACCTAACCTCGCTTCTTGAGTAAGCCACATATTTCAATTGTAAAAAAAAATCCTCTTCGAACGGGATTCGAACCTCGAGCGACAACTTGAAAGCACGCTTGCTAACCATAGGCTATTCAACATATATTCGTGGGTCTCACTGTGTGGAAATAATTGAGATGAACAGACGTTCTAAATAATGTCAAAAGAAAATCACGTGACGTAGGGCAGTACACCTATAACAAAATATCAACAAATTTCGCACCATAAGGAAAATCAGCGAAAACAGAATGGTATTGGAAACTCTCAGACGTTTCTTTCTTTTTCCCGATTCCGTCTTAGGAATGGAATTTGAAAATTTTCGTTTGTTTTGAGCAGGGTTGAACAACACACGCCGTTCTGAATAATTCAAAAATTTTCAAAAAAATCTCAATTTCGGAAATTTTGCTCCCCCACTAATCACGTGATACTAGGAAAAATTTTTGAAGAGTATAGCCTGCTCATGAATCATCTTTCTTTCAAACTACAGAAAATATCATCGATGTCAAAATTTGAAAGCGGTTGGCAATAATTGGGTTTTTAGTGAGCAGTTTGAAGGTGTAAAGATGTTTTCTACGAAAAGAAATCATCACTGTTCTAATGGGGACACTTCCACCGCTGTGGGTGTCATCGAAAGTACAAATATCATGTTCATAATCTATTGGGGAATTTATATGTTATAGATTTGATGAATCACTGTTCAAATTGACTTGTCATGCATCACCAAACAAGAAAGTAGGTGTTTCTATATCTACTTATTGCTCACAATTTCCGTTGAGATAATTTCAACGAATAACTCTGTCTTTTCCATCCATATATAGGCCTCTACCAACTCTCATAGATTTTTTATTGCCCAATAGATTCGAGTCATCTCGATTATTTTTTTAATTTCTCACTGTGGATTCGAAAATATGAATAATATTGGTTATCATTTATTATTATGAATTGTGACCATTATATGTAGAGCACTATACTTTGTCTACGACTATGAATGATTCTGAATTACGATGAAACAAAACATTGGATTACACTATCATGGCGAGGTTCGAATTTGAAAAATAGCAAATTTGTCTTGCCATACACTTGCCACACACACGATTTAGATACGCCTATTCATATTAATGAAATTCTCGTCGAGTGGTTATGAAAATAAATGAATTTCCATCTACCTTATTTCAATTTATCAATATAGTCAGTCGAGTTAGGTAACTCCAGTCGAACAGATGTAGTTTTTTTATTGTTTGTGTACCTACCACAAACACACTTCGAGATAACATAAAGGTATGTACGTGTATCAGGATGTGTTGTCTATAGTGTCAATTTGTTCCCAATTTTTTTCCCGCCCCGTCGTGTGGAAAGATATTAGATATGAATATTGATAAGGATATTTATTGCATCCTCGATTGGATCTGGATTACCTGTAGATATTTTCGATCGAGCTTTCATTGTGGGTTTTGCCTCAGACATCATACGACCTACACGAGATCCGTGAGTACAGATTCTATTTTAATTGAGCGTAAAAAAAATCACTCATGTCAGTGAAAAAACAAACGATAAACACTCAGAATAGCTATGTAAACTACTGTAACTACAAAATAACATTAAATCCAGGTTGCATTCATGACGATGTATCTCTGTAATTGTTCGTAAAACAATTTTTTGCTGCAAACTGGTTCATTTTGGGCAGAAAATTCAAAGGACATTTTTTGTTCAGAATCTAACAGGCTATCGGAAATGAATTTTCAAAGGTAAACAAATGATAAGACGAAGAGTTACATCAGAAATAAATTTAAGGGGTTGCGTCTTCCACCCCTCACAACCATGGGGTAAACCAAATAAATTACTGGCTAAGTGTCTTTTCGGTAGTAGAAAATATCAGGTTGATTCCAATACTGTAACTTTTTCAGTGCCTGTGAAAAAAAAAATGTTGAACAAATCTCATGTACCCCCTTCAAGGGGCTGTATCTTTACACGCGATGCTCCAATAAAGTTTCTCCACATGAAAGATCCTATCTTTTTTTCGATGAGGAATCACCCCCTTGAATGTTTTACACTTATTTAGCTACACACTGTATACAATACTAGATAGACCTAGTAGACCCTTAGTCTAACCTGGTATTTATATCCTTCAAATTCCACAGTGGGTTCGATGAGAAATTTCCATAATTTCTAGCTGTTTTTGTTCAGATTCCGTCACTGAAACCAGTTTGTGAACTGTAACTAAAATAATGACAAATTCCCAGTTCATTTGTTTTCTGTTCACCTTGTGAACCATCAGTCAGCATCAGTGTTCGATTCCTTCTCACGGTCACTGCAGATCGACCAGCAAACGATATTATAAAAAGTTCCCACAAACGTTGTACCATTCGAGGAAAATAGTTATGGAGTGACAGGTCATGAGTCAAAATCGTGAGTTTTAGGTTTTAAGAAGTTCGTTTATAGGTCAACTAGATACTAAGGTAGGTACTGTCTTTGGATCCAGGTGATATTTTCGATGTTCCTTGAGTGAGGTGGACGGTTTTTTATTATTTGATTATTTATTGATAATAGCATATTGCATATTGACATTCTTGGTCAATTTTCTGTTATATTTCGACCATATACTCATATTTTTTTTAGTTATGAGCTTTATACGAGACTATCGTTAATATTCAGGTATAATGAAAAGCATCTAGATGAAATCATATTGAAATCCTACAACGAAGACACTGAATAAATATAAATTATATAGGAGAAAGAACTATTCATTTACTTCTTTCCCTGATTTTTCTTCTCTATCACCCCACATCAACACTTCATGCATATGCAACAGTCTCAAGAAGAACCATTATTATTATTATTATTATACTCCATCATTTGATACCAATCATTTGAAATTAATCATCCATAGTTTCTTGAAGATGAATTACAGCACTTCAATTTATTATTCCATCATTTTCTCTGTTATAAACATGTATATTATTGCTTGGGAATAATAAAGACTATTATTATATACTGTCTGTAAGTTTTTCGAGGTGGTGGTACATTCATTTTCCAGCTTTTCGTGGGATTTTCTCTCCTAGTTTCTAAAAAATAGAGTAGAAGTTATTAAAAATTATTTCAATATATTTGTAGTAAGGACAGATTTGTGATCTGCCCCAAATTGTCACTGCGCTTGAAATTAAACCTTTCGATACCTAAAAGAGAAATTCTCTATTTGTCAGTGAAATCTTGTTTTTGAAAAATTTGGAAATACAAATATATTCAATAAGAATAAAACCTCTACTTATCTTGGTGGACGTTTCGGGAACGAATCTGCTCCTGTTCTAAATACAATTAAAATAGTTTCTTCTTCGCAAAATTTTTCAATATGTTGTCGGTTTTGACATTGAAAAGTGACTTTTAATTGTGTTGAGAACGGGAGCAGATTCGTTCCCGAAACGTCCACCAAGATAAGTAGAGGTTTTATTCTTATTATATATATTTGTATTTCCAAATTTTTCAAAAACAAGGTGTCACTGACCAATAGAGAATTCCTCTTTTAGGTATCTTACGGTTGAATTTCAAGCGCAGTGACATTTTGGGGCAGACCACAAAATCTGTCCTTACTGAAAATATATTGAAATAATTTTTGATAACTTCTACTCTATTTTTTAGAAACGAGGAGAGAAAATCCCACAAAAAGCTGGAAAATGACTATTATTATAATCACGTTCTTTGATGTCGTTCGAAAAGCTGTGGAAGATTTCAATTCCTTCATGGAATACAGAATTGTACATACGACATTGACTATTTTCGTGAATTTCGCAGAAGGAAAATTCGGCAAAATGAGCGACCAGGATCAGAAAAATGGTGTCGCAGCCTCCAATGAGCAAAAACTACAGGACGAGGAGAGTAAAAACCAACCGGATGCTGCTGAAACCTCGCACAGGAGGACCAAGAGGTCGCTGGTGGATGTTCCCAACAGGGCCAATGTCGGCCCTGATGGGGAAGAACTCGACGAGTTCAACTAAGATGAGCTGATACACTTTTTTTATATTTTTTCGATAAAGGACTTAGTGGGTAGACTTTGTGATTTGCTTGAAAGAAAATAAATGGTTTCTTATTGGTGATGATTTACGTTGATTCAAAAGAAGTCTGGATACATCGAAGAAATAGAAAAAAATAATCCGATCGTGATGAAGAATTATATTTATTTATTTGATGATCCATCAATTTTTCCCTTCTTGAATAGGTCATACATACAACCTCAAGTGAGGTTTATCGAGGAGGTACAGAGCGTTCAACTGATTAGAAAATGTAATATATACATATATACTGGGTGAGTCAAAAATGTGTACCGAGCTTTCTGGGGGTGATAGAACATTGAAAAATAAGTGTAGTTTGATGATTAAACTCATGGCCCAAAATGCATATTAAGGGAGATATATCCTTCCAAAGTTGATAAAATTAAAATAATTTCTCCGCATAACTTCTGAACGATGAAAGCCACCCGATTGAAATTTTGTGCATGAATGTATGTTGTCAAAATACATTTTTTCGTCACACTTCCACATTTCTGATATTGTTATAAAGGGTGTTTTCAGAGGGTGAGTCATGATTTTTTTTAGAAAACTTTTTTCCCTGTATTATTTTCGGTGAAAAAACAGGAGCATCCGATGGAGCGAAGAAAATTACATGAAAAAGATGCTCTTATTCAAATACAAAAAATTGAGCCGTTCGTGAGATATTTGAGTTTTTGTAGTTACATGATATCAGCAGATTGATTTTATTCATCGCGAGATTCATCGGTATAACAATATTTTAGCAGGCCATGATGAATAATTTTGTTCTCAATTTTGACGTTCATGTCATCAACATTCGAGTCAACATTGTTGTAGTCGATTTGTTCGTGTGATTTTTCTGTGTCATTTATCACTGCGATTATCAACTGAGATTTTGAGAAATATAGCAGGTTATTCGTTCTCTGAACAAACTGATATGCTTCTAATGCTTGGCGAGTGCTTCGGAAATGCAAATGCTGCTGAAATATCGTTATACCGATGAATCTCGCGATGAATAAAATCAATCTGGTGATATCATGTAACTACGAAAACTCAAATATCTCACGAACGGTTCAATTTTTTGTATTTGAATAAGAGTACCTTTTTCATGTAATTTTCTTCGCTCCATCAAATGCTCCTGTTTTTTCACCGAAAATAATACAGGGAAAAAAGTTTTCTACAAAAAATCATGACTCACCCTCTGAAAACACCCTTTATAACAATATCAAAAATGTGGAAGTGTGACGAAAAAATGTATTTCGACAACATACATTCATGCACAAAAAAATTTCAATCGGGTGGCTTTCATCGTTCAGAAGTTATGCGGAGAAATTATTTTAATTTTATCAACTTTGGAAGGATATATCTCCCTTAATATGCATTTTGGGCCATGAGTTTAATCATCAAACTACACTTATTTTTCAATGGTCTATCACCCCCAGAAAGCTCGGTACACATTTTTGATTCACCCTGTATATTCCACGATATGTTTGCGAATAAGTTTGACATATATCTCCTTCAATTTTCCACCATGATTTTCTTCCTTTGGGTTTCTTAGATTAAAAATCACAGAGTGACCCTGATGAAGTATTCACACGGAGAACAAACATACAGGGTTGGGAACCAACGAAAAGAACAAAATGTATCTGATGTATATTTTTTTGTTGATAATATACTTCCGGTTCAACCGGTAATGCCATCAACTTCTTCAATTTGAATGGGACACCCGATATATTTCCACAGATTGTGAAAGAACTTGTTATTTTGAATCCAAACATAATGAGTTTAGTGTAAAAAAATATCTTCTTCTTGTTGAATGGTCGCCAAGAATTCCTCTCGATATGATGATTGACTGTAGCCAAAAAAATAGGGATTAGGACGGAGTTATATTTAGCTTTCAAGATCAACAAGTTATCATCCAGCTCGATATTCCGTAGAGGAATGGAATCACACTGTAAGAGAAATATTTTAGATGAGTGGCTGATAAAATGTTTCGTCGAATTCGCGGGAGAAAGAGATGATTTTGACCTGCTCAACGTTCGATCATAACCAAAAATTTATTCAACGAGTTGGATTGTTAGTGTTACTAGGAATATGTAGGAAGTTGCTAAATAAATGTTCCAATTTTTCGTTGATTCTATTACCGGTCTCAACTCAAGGTTAAATGAATCATTGAGGTCAACGTTCAATACCTCCAAGATGAATGGAATGAGAATGATTTCATTCAATGACATAATGATCATTTATACAGTCCAATGTTGTAGCAGTCTCAATTTTAAAATTTTACGAACTGTGTAAAAAAGTCTGAAGAAATGGAATTACAAGAATTGACAGGCAATGAAATTTGGTCTCGCCGTTTCCAAATATTTCTAAAACATATTCCTTTCTTTCAATATATCTGGAAGATGATAAATAAAAACTCACTACCACCACACTGTTGGTATCAACATTGATCACCACATGGGCATGGCATGATTTCGAAATCTCTAGTTGGATATCTCTGGATGTATCCAGGTTTTGGGAGACCTTAGATACACGGTCACAACTTCGGACCATCTCTTCTATCAATTTTTCAAAATGCATTGCAGGAATTTATGATTCATCAGGAACATGCGATGAGGCTTGTGACGTCACAGCGCTCATGCTCACTGCCTAAACAAATCAAGTGGTCGAAAATAGAAACGGGACATTTGGAATTCCGTTCGATTTTGAACAGTAGGTTGAGTACGTGTGGTTCGATCTGAGAGCTATTCTCTGAGAATGTGAGCTTTCGATTTTTCTATGATTTCGTAAAATAATTCTGGACCATTGGAGATTCCACCAGCACATTGTTCTAGTGGAAAATGGAGAACTTTTTGTGGGATTTTCTCTCCTCGTTTCTGAACGATGAAGTAGGAGTTCTTGAAAATTATTACAATATATTTGTAGTAAGGACAGATTTTGTGATCTGCCCCAAAATGTCACTGTTTTTACAAAATTTGGAAATACAAATAGAGAATTTATCTTCTAGGTATGTAAAGGTTCAATTTCGAGCACAGTGACATTTTGGGGCAGATCACAAAATCTGTCCTTACTACATATATACATTGAAATAATTTTCAATAATTTCTACTTTATTTTCTAGAAACGACGAGAGGAAATCCCACAAAAAGCTGAAAAATGGATGTACCACCTCGTCGAAAAACTTACAGACAGTATGTTGAAAACTATGTAAAACAAGCAGTAATTTTGCTTCTTGTATGTTAATCCCAGTTGTCAGTATCAGTGAGATTGGTATATTTATAATTATTTCGCTTAAGTTAGATGGATACGATGTTGTGATTATTGTTGACCTTGTTTAAGGTGTTGACTATCCAATCCAACAATCATTATCGTCAGTTAGTTAGCACTTAACATTGTTAAGCTACTGATTAATCGTTTACAAATAATCCCAACGATAATCAACGTGATTGGAGATAGTCACGGAGAGAAAAATCAGATGGTTTTGAATATCCAACTGTAGATTTCTGTTGATCATCACCAGATTTTTCCTCATGAAATCGGAACTACTCTGCCCGAACAGAACATTTCTTGATTCAAATAATACAACTAATTCATATAAATAAAGAGATCATTTCGATGATTCGAAAACGATATCTATATTCTTGCAAAGAAGAGGTGGTGCTTAGAATGCAGTCCTCTATCTGTCGTTGTTCTTTATCGAAGAGAAAATCACCGAGGATTATCAGTTTGAGCATCTTTTGTGTTTCAAAGACATTGAGGAAGAAATATTTGGAAATTTTTACTCTAGGGCCTTCTTGAGCCAAAACTGAGCAACTTTGAATTGAGGTGATTTTGTTCGAATCGAATTGTTTCAGTCTGAGGACTATGTGGTTGGTTTTTGTGAAGACCTTTCAGGGGCATCCCCTTTGAAATTCGAGAATACTGAATTATATACAAAGTATTGTGCAAAAAGTGCAAACTCTTCATTTCCAAATACAAATCTCTATTGTTTTTTCTTTCAAATTCCATAATTTATCCTGTCATTTGAAAATAAAGGTAGTTCGGATCGGATCGCTCCTTTGCTTTAATTCAACCACCGTTCTATTTCTTATCATTACTTAGATCCCAGTGCATAGACTCAAACTTGAATAGCCCTGTATAAATTTGTCCTTTTTCAATTTTTCTTCTGGTACTGACCATCATGAAGGAATTTCATGTTCAAGTGTCTGAAAGTTATATTTTCAAAAATTCACCACAAATAAGTTGAACCAATTATTATAATTTCTATTTTTATTATTAGAAATAAGAAAAGAAGATTCTATACAGTCGGAAAAACTAACATTGCATTGAACTTTCTAGTTCCATGGAGAGGAAAACACAATCACATCACAGCCTAGTTCATAGCGAAATAAGTGATAAATGCCTTTTGAGATGATTATATTTCATCTTCAATACAATAAATTTTCCTTGTTGCATAAATAAATAAATAAATAAATACTACAAACTACGTTTTAATACTGATTGTTGAGCCGGTCTTCTTCCGAGCACGCTTCACAGCACAATTTCGCCACATCCGGAGGGCCTTCGACAACTTTTCCGTTACGCGAAAGACGCACCACCTGTTGCTTCCCGCCACCTGTCACCTCACTTGAACTCCTCCTCCTGCATCCCGTCCGCCCCGGTATTGGTCCTCGGAGGGACGTCCACCACGGCCCTCTTCGACCTCCTTTTCCCGGCGTCGCGACGGCCGCCGGCGTCCATGTCGATGTTCTTCGCCGGTTCGCTGTCCATGGCTCGAATAATGATTCCGTCGGATCTGCCGGTGCTTTTTATAGAAACGGTCGGTCGGTTTGTTTGATCTGAACGTGAGTTTTGCCGGAATTCGAGTCTGTGATGCTCGTCGCATTCGGTGAATTTCGAGTTGGCGTCTGCCGTTCGAGGAAAGTGAGGCGGAGCTAAGGTCAACATCCGTCTGGGGCTCAACGAGATTGGGGATTTTTTTCCGTCCGGATTATGGCATTGGTATAGCGTTTCACAATATACAGGGTTGGGATGAAGTGTGGAACCAAGTAAATATCTTTAAAAACGAGAAGAACGATATTTATGAAGATTTGCAACGGAACAAAATGCATCTGATGTACATTCTTTTGTTAACGATAAACTTCCGGTTTAACCGGAAATGCCATCAATTTCTTCAATTTGAATGGGGCACCCTATATATTCTTACAGATTTTGAAAGAACTTGTTATTTTGAATTCATTCATACTGAAAATTTGTAAGAACGAGGAATATAGCACTTAATCAACCTCCTTTGAGTTTATTGCATTAGAACCAGAACTCTAATGTACAGCCAACTTGATAACAGCATTTTATTCGTTATAGCGGAAAACCACTCAAATGGCAGTTGATAGATGGCGAAACAAGAATGAAAACAGAATCAGTATTACTGATAATTGCACAATCAGTGTTTTTAAAAATGATGATTCAGAACTAGTGATTTAGGTTACTTCCCAATTTTATATCGAACTTTAAATAGCACTTTTATCAACCTCTTTTGAGTTTTTTTGCATCAGAGCAAAAAACTATCTTGATAAACCAATTGATGTTGGTTATATGCATAGTAATGAATAAACGTAAAATTTACAAATTCTACAATTTGGGATGTTTCAATTAAGTGAAAAAGAGCGTATTGAAATTTTAATGATGATCGGTTATGGTGATTGTGAAATTTATTTCCCTCAATCAGAATTTGACACTTGGAGAACAAAAGAGTACTCGTTTATTTATTACAATGCATACAAACAACATCAATTAGTAAATAGTTTCTTGCTCTAATGCAAAAAACTCAAAGGAGGTCGATTAAAGTGCTATATTCCTCGTTTTCACAATTTTTCTTCACAGTAGACTCAGTATGTGTGAATTCATAATAACAAGCTCTTTCAAAATCTGTAAAAATATATAGGGTGCCCCAGGCGAGCTCAGGCTGGTCACCCCTACACTGTCAGGCTCGAGACCTGTCGAACATCGCTATACCAAGCATCATTCATCAATAGAACGGCAAAGTTGTGGAATTCTTTGCCTAGTGAAGTCTTTCCTGATGCTTACAACCTCCAAACATTCAAGAAAAATTCCAACACCTTCCTTCTTTCCCAAAGTTCCACCGCTGGCTAACACGATGTTCCTCGAACATCGTAGGTTTGCCTTTCGTGTTGTCCAAAGATTAAAAAAAAAATTAGATTGAAGAAGTTGATGGCATTTCCGGTTAAACCGGAAGTATATTATTAACAAAAAAATGTACATCAGATGCATTGCACTTACCTGCAAATCTTCATAAATATCGTTCTTTTCGTTTGAAAGATATTTAATTGCTTCCAAACTTCATCCCAACCCTGTAGACTGTTTGTATAGTGATTCAGCGCAGTGGGTTTATACTTCAATTATAGGATTAGGAACAGTTACAGTGCAGTCGTTGTTTGTTCGTTGGTATCCGGCTAGAAACAGATTGTCTTTCATCGTTTCGCTAAAACTGTATGTATCTTGTAGCTCAAAATGATCTATGATGATGAAACACCAACCCCGAGAGTGTAATGAAAAATCCTAAAAGCCACTTTCCATCCTCCAACTGAAACAAACCCACTTTCCAAGAATCTGATATACATCTCCTGAAATAATGTTTTATTCCATCACATTTCTCATGATGGCTAACCCTCAACCTCTCTTCCAGCGCTTTTTCCCCCAGCGACGCGTTTATTTCCCTCCAAAACCCACAGTTCACTTCATAAGTCAACAGTCGACTGTCAAACGTCAATAACGGCGGGACATTCAAATTCAGAACGTATCTACTACACTTGAGACCATAGATCATAGATCATCTATGCTCAAGACACAATGCGAGGAAACTCAACAGTCGATGGATTTGGCAACTTTGGGAAAGAGTTGGGTGTGAAGTCTGAAGTGTGAAGTCTCGCAATAGGCCTATTAGAGGGCGCTGTTGGTGGTGATACCAACCGATAGTATTATAATAGGAATAGTTTTCGTTTACTAGATTTGTGGAAGAACTCTTATACATAGGCAACTATAGGACTGTATAAAGCTAACATGGATGATTACTATACAGTATTTACTGTTTCTGATGTCATATTTATTTGTCGCTTGGGCTTTGTTCAAAATGAGGTGAGCATCGTTCAGATTTCGATTTATGGACCAATTCATATCTCAACAAGATATTCCTTGTGTACTTGGGCTAGCCTGGTTTCCAAATATTTGCTAATTTCTGTAACACGGTTGATGATGAACAATTATAAGTCACGAGAAAATTCGGAAATTTGTTTGACAGCAGTTCAACATGTTTGGACTCCGTATCTTATCGGTTTATAGAGTAACGAGGCAATAAAATGTGCGAAACTGGTATATAACGATAGTGCTCGACTGTCGTTCAACATTCCGAAATGGGAAACAATCAACCAAAAAGTTACGATGTGCAAAGCAACACCTCTTATTCCTCTACCAAAAGTGAGGCTAGGAAAAAAAGAGGCACGAATACAGGCAGTAACATTGATCCAGGAGAGAAAAATAGAACGGTTTTGGACACTCCCCACAGAACCAACGCTGGTGTGGATGGCAGAAGACAAGACGAGTTCAATTAACTTGTAACATATCGAGAACTGTATGTATTTATCGACAGACGAGGAATATTATTTATTGTCTCATTATTTTCACTATGAATCCATTTGAGGAACGGCAGAGAAAGTGTGATCGCTGATTTTTTTCCATTATCCCATGTTTGTTGGTTAAACTATCTTCACGAGCTATCTTCGAAGTGTGTAAAACAATGACAACAGATGAGATCACAATATCCATGAATGTGACATGGTGGACTCACTATAATGCTATGATCCAGTTAGGAATAAATTAAATGGAGACCTTGGATGAATGTTCTACCTTCTTCAATGTTTAATGAATTTGCACAATAAAAAGTATCAATTTATTGGTGATCTTGTTGGGAGACGATTTCAACATTATGTGTATTTATTATATTTGTACAGTTTGATAATTTGAATAAACATTGTACGTGCTAATTCTTTCTTTATCCTCACATTTTCCCCAGAAGATTTGTATGTTGTTGAAAGCAAAACAATCTCAAAGCACTGTGCTTAGTCTTGTGGAAATACTCAGAACACTTTCGTGTTCATTAGCTCTGTAGAGTGTATTCAGGATCAGATTAGCCTGACATAATAATTAGGTATTATTTTGGCGTGTTTTTTTTACTATTATTTTTTTTATTTCAAATAACCGCATCAACCCTTTGGGTCATTAGCGGTGGAGTTGATAAATAATATTTAGAGCTTCCTAATTAAGTCTAAAGTATGCAAAAATGGAATGTCTTGTTAGACATATTCCAGAATTGTTGAAAAAATCTGACAATCGAATTCATCAGTGTAGATACCGATGATAGACATATCGAAGTAGGCGAAATTTGATGAGATTTGTGTTCATGCTATAACAGATAATAAGGCAAGTATCTCTATAAATCTAGATTAGAGAATATGATCAGAACCGTCCAAGGAGACAGTATTAGTGAGGGATTTAGCAAAATTATGTCATAGATATTGGCGAACTTTTCGATGGGCATATACAGGGTGGCCCAATGAAAACGAAACAAGGTATGCATTTTAAAATAAATGATTCTTTATGTAATGTTGAATAGGATAGGATAGGATAGGAAAAACACATAAGGCACTTCTCAGATGAACATCTTTCCAACTACGAAATGAGAAATAGTGATGAAAGGGAAAAGAAGCGTTACTTTCCATCACTAACGTGTTTTCTCGAGAACTACTGCATTGAATTTCAGAAACAAGAAAGCATTGGTAAGAGATTTCGATTATCTTCAGAATGATGTATCACTTTACCCCTTATCCCATTCGAGATTCAAGGGTTGGAGCTAACCCCTCCGAGGGGTTTGAAGTGAAAAAGTTGAAAACATGCGCAAAATATTTCCCCCTCGAAATAAAAATCGACCGGTTCTGAGAACGATAACTACGTCAAATCGGCCTTGTTTCGTTCTCATTGGGCCACCCAGTATTTGAACTGTACGGGGTGTTTGATTGACAGTGGACTCCGACTGTATCTCAAAAACTCACGATAAGATAGCCTGTATAATTCAGAAATCAAATGAATTTGTGCATGCAGGTGGCGCTTTCTGTAGGTGCCAAAATGATTATTCAATCTAGCGCCAAAAAATTGCTGCCGATTACATCACAGTCAGATAAGGAATTAGGAAATCATTATACTATTTATCTCTATGCGATAAAAAGATGAAACTTCACTTCTCGATAGATTCTTCAACAATAGTTATCGATCGAGACCTATTTCATACAGTTTCCATCCAGAATAAAAATGACCTATAGCGAACCGAATCGAGAAATCGAGACCAGCGATAACGTTGAAGATGAAGTCATCGAGGATGTCACTAATGACACAGAGACTGGACAAGTGAACGATATACAGGTTGGAAATACTCTTGAAGGCGTTGAACGTGAAGTGAGCGAAAAATTGTCTCTAGCAGAATCCAGCGAAAAAGAAGATGATCTAGAGGACCAAGAAAATGGAAGTGGAGTGAAAGAAGAATCAAGTTTGGAACGAAACATCAAAACCGAAGATGATCAAGAGATCAAAGATACTTCAGAAGACGGAAATGGAGCGATAGAAGAATCGCGTCTGGAAAAATCCAGCGAGAATGGAAAGAATCAAGAAGTCAAAGGAACTTCAGAAGTAGATGGAGGTGAAGTGGAGCGAGAAACTTGTATTGGAAAAACTAGCGAAGATGAGGTGCATACTGCTGAAGTACAAGTGGTTACAGAAAAAGAAGAAGAAGAAGAAGAAGAAGAGTGCAGCCCTTTTGTGTTGAGAAGTTTAGTTGATGTCCCAGATTTTGGATATTATGGAGCAGATGGATGTTTTCAGGCAGAATTTATGTGATTGAATTCTTCAGAGACCTCGTTTGATTCAAATATCGAATTCAAATATCGAATTGAAACCAGTGGTAATTCAATTTATTATGTATAGTATATTTTTTTGATAAAATGTGTTTCACTCGAGTTTGCACAATAAACTCGTCAGGTGTCAATATAAATGGAGCCATGCTTCTATACAATCAGAAGATAAGATTATAGCTCTTATCATCGGATATCATTGTAATACAGGGTGGACAACAAGTATCTACAGGAGAATATTATTGCGTTTGGTAAAAATGAGATATCTATCATAAGAAAAAGCTGCATGAACAAATGTATTATTATTCATGTTGGTACTACCATAGCAAGCAACTATTCCTTCTTCTTTCTTTTTCCTACGAGATTTTTTCGTTCATATATCAAAGTTCTCATTTCCTTGTTACAGATATCCAGTCAAGCTTCAGATAGTTCGCAACGCGTCTAGAAATACTATCTAATAGTCGCGCACATTCGAGAGAACTGAAAGTTTAAGTATACTGGAAGTACATACAGGGGCTCACTCTTGGGTGAAGGAGTTTTTGATTATTTTGAGTCGTGCGTGAAATAATATACCATTTTTCCTCACTATCTTCAAAGTAGCCCCAAGGATGTTATGAAAACACGATATGGCCTGTAAGACTGTTATACTGAGCGTTATCAAGAAAACATATATTAACGCAGCTAGAAAGATTTGAACGTCAAGTATTTTTTTTTCTTGAATACCTCATGCCGATCACGAGAAATGATTGATAGACCATAATATTAGCATAACAAGAGAGATAAACAATGCTCACTAAGTGCTTACTAAGTATATCCAATATATGAATTTTTGTATTGAATAATTTATGAAAAAATCAGTCGAGGTATTCGATTCGATTGGGAGAGAAACTTCGCCACGTGACAACAGATATACGTCAAATATGATGATAGGTACATCTTTAAAAAGTGCCAAAAATTTGTGAACGCGATTGAAATTCATTGAAAATTCATTTCTCGTTATATTTTCTGTGATATACCTACTGTTCAATGTTTATTTTATTTATTTTATTTATTTTATGATAGAGTACACTACAGAATGACATAAAATTCCAAATGGTACATAAGTAGAAGGTAAAAATATAAATAACATACAGGGTGAGTCAAAAATGTGTACCGAGCTTTCTGGGGGTGATAGACCATTGAAAAATAAATGTAGTTTGATGATTAAACTCATGGCCCAAAATGCATATTAAGGGAGATATATCCTTCCGAAGTTGATAAAATTAAAATAATTTCTCCGCATAACTTCTGAACGATGAAAGCCACCCGATTGAAATTTTGTGCATGAATGTATGTTGTCAAAATACATTTTTTCGTCACACTTCCACATTTCTGATATTGTTATAAAGGGTGTTTTCAGAGGGTGAGTCATGATTTTTTGTAGAAAACTTTTTTCCCTGTATTATTTTCGGTGAAAAAACAGGAGCATTCGATGGAGCGAAGAAAATTACATGAAAAAGGTACTCTTATACAAATACAAAAAATTGAGCCGTTCCTGAGATATTTGAGTTTTTGTAGTTACATGATATCAGCAGATTGATTTTATTCATCGCGAGATTCATCGGTATAACGATATTCTAGCAGGCCATGATGAATAATTTTGTTCTCAATTTTAACGTTCATGTCATCAACATTCGAGTCAACATTGTTGTAGTCGATTTGTTCGTGTGGTTTTTCTGTGTCATTTATCACTGCGATTATCAACTGAGATTTCAAGAAATATGGCAGGTTATTCGTTCTCTGAACAAACTGATATGCTTCTAATGCTTGGCGAGTGCTTCGGAAATGCAAATGCTGCTAAAATATCGTTATACCGATGAATCTCGCGATGAATAAAATCAATCTGCTGATATCATGTAACTACAAAAACTCAAATATCTCACGAACGGCTTAATTTTTTGTATTCATATAAGAGTACCTTTTTCATGTAATTTTCTTTGCTCCATCAAATGCTCCTGTTTTTTCACCGAAAATAATACAGGGAAAAAAGTTTTCTACAAAAAATCATGACTCACCCTCTGAAAACACCCTTTATAACAATATCAGAAATGTGGAAGTGTGACGAAAAAATGTATTTTGACAACATACATTCATGCACAAAATTTCAATCGGGTGGCTTTCATCGTTCAGAAGTTATGCGGAGAAATTATTTAAATTTTATCAACTTTGGAAGGATATATCTCCCTTAATATGCATTTTGGGCCATGAGTTTAATCATCGAACTACACTCATTTTTCAATGTTCTATCACCCCCAGAAAGCTTGGTACACATTTTTGACTCACCCTGTATAACTATATGAAAAAAAATATTTTATTGAAGATCTGTGAAAATATTCATACTTTGCGTTTGTTTCATCTTGATTTTTCATCCTCAAATATCAGTTTCCCGTTGTTGAAAAAATCATGCGCCGCCCGTGGCTCGTGTGTGCATTGTGAATACTTACGTTTGGTAAAGTAGAGCTGAAATTCTCAGATTGGGATCACTCGACCATGAAGACCGCTTCAGAATTTAGCCCACGCACGCGAAGTTTATTATTGAAAATCGGAATGCATTATGATACTGCTATAATTACCTAGCTATTACTCAACTTTATGCTACGGCTATGGATTATGTAAACCACCTGTGTTTTTTTTTGAGTAGTCAAATAGATTTTTCAAACGTTTAAGTACACAATTCGAGACTTTTTATTCCTCGATTCGAATGAGTGAAGCTAGAAAAATAAACATTAAATTTTGTAGACAGTCTTTTATGTACACTGTACCAGACATTTTCGATAATTATGCAGTTGCCGAGTGGACACCCTGTATAAGTAAAAAATACTTTGAGGGGTCTGAAGGGTTTCACACAAGATGAACAAGATGAGGGAGTAAACCTACCTACCTAACCTACCTACTAACCCTACTAAACCTACCTAACACCTATAGAAGCTAGTTTTGTTGGAATAATTTTCTAAAAACGCGATGATTTTGAATAAATTTTCGAATCAACGAATTGAACGAGAATATGAAAGTATTAATTTCAATACGCAGACTGGACGATCGATATGGATGAATGTCATCAGTGATGAAAATAAAGTTTCAGTTCAGTGAAGGGGCTAACCTTTATTCGACCAGGAATTAGACGAGAACTTTTTCGAACTCTGAAAAGATTGAATGTCTAGAAGAGCTTGCTCTATGTTATTAGAGCATCATAGCAAAATATAAAGGGTGTATCGTAATGTGACAAAGAAATCATGAAATGTTCTTCTGAGTCAATTGAACATCACGAATGTAGACCATAGAGTGTCGTACACCCTGTGTATCTCCTTGAGGTTTATGATACCGGAAACTGCAAGTAAGCCGATTGATTGCTCAGAAAAATAGGTACAGCTTTTCGAAGAAGTCAAATTATCAGTGAGTTAATGATGACAATAGTAGTAATAATAATAATAATAATAATAATAAACGTCTTTATTACTCACAAAACATGTATACAACCAAAAAAATATAAGAAAAAAATTAACCTCAATTCGTCTCTTTGCCTTGATTTAGCAGTTGAGTTTGTTTCTTTCCGAAATTTCATATACATGTCTGTCATGTTTTTCAAAAAATTTGTATACATATCTGATGGAGTATTGCCAAAGATTTTCGTATTCTTATTCCATTCATGGTATCGTCGATATCAGATAGCGCTGTGCATCGCCAACGTTTGTTTTCACTGGACAAACTCATTTTTTATGTAAAGATGAAAGTGAAACCCGACAGAAGATCGAAGTCGTCATGGAAAATATAACGTCGGTTTGTTCGAACATCTGTAACGTGAGAATTGTTGCAGAGAAACAGATAATAAAGATATGGAAGAAATCTAGATCGATAATGGAAATATAACTCTCTTCGTGAGAACTGGAAATTATACAGGGTGGCCCGAAATCGTTGGCCGATAGAGCGGGTGACAATGATTCTGCAGAAGTGCCATGGTCAGGGCCAAATACATCGATATTTTCTTTTTTCAGTTGTATGGTGTTTTTTCCAATTTTTCAAAAATTACTCCTTTCGATTTCATTCAAATTTGGTAGGTTCACAAGCAATAAGAAGATTTTT
Source organism: Gastrophysa polygoni (assembly GCA_963576655.1). NCBI lineage: Eukaryota > Metazoa > Arthropoda > Insecta > Coleoptera > Chrysomelidae > Gastrophysa > Gastrophysa polygoni. The sequence goes on from OY755085.1 coordinate 33,032,465, forward strand.
ACTTAATCAAACTGTGACGCCACTGCTTTTTTCAAAGTGAAATATTTTTCGAGAGATTGAGCAATTGAAAATACTACTTTCTCTCATCGTCAATTTTTTTTTGGAGTATCTTGCTTTTTTTCGAAGATGAAAAAAAATATTTCTCTGTGTGTTCTTGAATCTAGTAAAACTTTTAAAAAATTATATTGTTCATTATTGTTATTTTGCCAATATTTTCATTATCGCTATATATTATCGAAAATCGAAAGAATGGTTTTTAGAAAAATTGTGCAATGTTGTTTTTTGTTTGGAAAATTCCGAAAACTACGGGAAATCCTTTTCGAGTTGTATTATTTTCTATTTTTAAATGACAATGACACACCCTGTGCATATTGGAAAGCACCTCCTGTAGAACTATCCAATGAGAGCTGCGATTTGTGACAGAGATATTCGTTGGTCTATGGACTGTGACCGTACGCGTAAAATAAATCGAAACTTCCTGTATACGATCCATCAATATGCATATGGGCAGAACACATGGAGAAAACAAAAACACGTTTTGTTATAAAATTCGAGGAAACTGTAATTCGGCTTGTAGGATATAGAGCGAAAATACAATAAAATTTATTGCGATAGTAATTAGTATGAAAATTATGTGAACATTGCTACAGTCGAACGAAAGTCATTATATTCTTGAATTGCACACGGAAAACGAGGAGATCATTAGGGTTTTTTTCCAATTCGATTGATTTCGGAGTTTTGAAAATAATTCATTGGATCGCGCAAATGCGAGAATGTATCCAGGAATCGATTCACGTACTGTGTTATTAGAAGATTTAGGACCAGTATTTTTGGATTCAAAATTGTTTTTAATATAGTTATTGTTCTAGTTGATCTCTAATATAGTATTGTTATAGTTATTTTTTGATTATCGAATGAAACTATTTACGGATTCGTATAATTCCTGAAAATATTGAATAATTATCAGTTTTCTCTCAGTTATCTAATATATTCAGAAATCGATTCACGTACTGTATTAGAAGATTTCGCACTCGAATTTTTGTATTCAAAATTGTCTTTAATATAATTATTGTTATAGTTGATCTCTAATATAGTATTGTTATAGTTATTTTTTGATTCTTGAATGAAACTATTTACGGATTCGTATAATTTCTAAAAATATTGAATAATTATCAGTTTTCTCTCAGTTATCTAATATATTCGGAAATCGATTCACGTACCGTGTATTAGAAGATTTCGGACTAGTATTTTTGGATTCAAAATCGTTTTTATTATAGTTATTGTTCTAGTTGATCCAGTGGATATTCATAATTGTTTTCTTCAGATATCCCTTTGTATATGTTCAGTTTTTGTCGAATGGAATCAAGACATTTGTGGATGTGATTGATAGTTGTTGTTTAATGAAGATATAAAAAGGTAATGTCACTTTCAATAGGAGAAGATTATTTCTCATATTAGAATAAAATCGACGAACGCAATATTGATCTTTAATATAGTATTGTTATAGTTATTGTTTGATTCTTGAATGAAACTATTTACGGATTCGTATAATTTCTAAAAATATTGAATAATTATCAGTTTTCTCTCAGTTATCTAATATATTCGGAAATCGATTCACGTACCGTGTATTAGAAGATTTCGGACTAGAATTTTTGGATTCAAAATCATTTTTAATATAGTTATTGTTCTAGTTGATCCAGTGGATATTCATAATTGTTTCATTCAGATATCCCTTTGTATATGTTGTGTTTTTGTCGAATGGAATCAAGACATTTGTGGATGTGATTGATAGTTGTTGTTTAATGAAGATATAAAAAGGTAATGTCACTTTCAATAGGAGAAGATTATTTCTCATATTAGAATAAAATCGACGAACGCAATATTGATCTTTAATATAGTATTGTTATAGTTATTGTTTGATTCTTGAATGAAACTATTCACGGATTCGTATAATTTCTGAAAATATTGCATAATCATCAGTATTCTCTCAGTTATCTAATATGAGTTCAGGAATGTTCAGAAATATTCGAACTCATTCTAAAATATATGGTCATAATTTGGGAGTATATAGGAATAATGAAATGAGGATGTGCAACAAAAAGAGGCGCAATTTTTCCAACAGTCAGCTGATCACTGCTGATTGCTTCTCTGTCGTTTGCTCTTTTCATTGGTGTTGGATTCTTCAACCTTTTTCTAGGCGCGAACTACGGTCTATTTCATCTACGGTCTATGGAATGATATCCTCTGATATTTTTTGAATCTAATAGTACAGTTGTAGGCTAAACAGGGCGAAAGTACAATCTCTTACAAAGTTTTAAAATCCTCCCTCGCTCTAATGAGCTGAACCAACTAGGATTATTTACCAATTTTTAATATTCAACCAAGAAGAAAAACTGAGTCTGTTTTTGTCAACACACTTATACATTGATAAATTTCGCCATAATTTGAGTGAATAATCTCACACTATCAACTCTAATGAAATTGCATAGCACATCAAAATGTTTTGAAAACGCCAAAAGTCTCTTCCTTGAGATCGTTCCAATTCATCTCTTCCTAAGCTCGATCTATCTCGATATCGATATCGAGCGTTGAATAAAAATTTCACAATTTGATACAAGAGCAAACGGGTCGTAATCTAAAAGTTTTCCCAAGATCGAAGGAAAGTCGAGAGTCACGTGGTGCGCTATGGCTCGTATCTTTGTGACAGGCGAGATCTCTTCAAGTGGGATTTCGATAGGCGGGATGTGGTCCTTTCACGTAAAATCCTTACTATAAAATCCGTATCCCCGTCTAGTCGATTCAGTTCAGTTTCCTCCTTGCGATCCTCCGAATACCGAACGAAAATTACCATGCAAATCTACATTGTAAGTAAACGAGACCGATCGCGAGAGAGCAAAAAGAAAATGAAGTGCATTCACGGAAAAAAAAAAAACGGTGGTTGGAGGAGAAAATGAGAAAAATATTCGCTGGTTCTTGAGCCATGCCCTCGAAATTTGTTTTCGGATATTTCCGAGTATTGTTGCGTTTTTAGTACTGGGAAAATATAGTGTTGTGATTAATTGTGTGAGAGAAAATTCATGGGGATAGTCGGAAATCATACTGGGTGGTTCGAATGGAGAGGAACTCTGTATCTGAATAGTATATTGAGACACAAGGGCATGAAAAGCGCTTTTGCTATTAGCTGTATGAGCAGATCAAAGGCTGCTGAAGCGTTTTCTATAAGTTAGCCTACCACAAACACAAAAACAACGGAAAAACAAAAATTTTTTTCTGTTCTGTTGAAAATTCATGTGAAACCTCGAAATACGCATCAGGCAAGTGCCAGTCGGAAGTGTTTTGCTAGGGACGTTAAAGATTACTTTCAGATATCGTAGTCGAAAAATTGTAAATCGTGTTAATTTTGAGCTTTTCAATTCTCGTCTGCGGTATAATAAATTCTGTCTGTGAGTTAATCGAGGAGATGATGTAATAATTCTCTCTAGATTCTGTCTGTAAGTTTTTCGAGGAGGTGGCATATCCATTTTTCAGATTTTTGTGCGATTTTCTCTAGTCGTTTCTAAAAAATAAAGTTACTAAAAGTTATTTCAATATATTTGTAGTGAGGACAGATTTTGTGATCTGCCCCAAAATGTCACTGCGCTTGAAATTAAACCTTTAGATACCTGAAGGAGAAATTCTCTATTGGTCAGTGACACCTTGTTTTTGAAAAATTTGGAAATAAAAATATATTTTATAAGAATAAAACCTCTACTTATCTTGGTGGACGTTTCAGGAACGAATCTGCTCTCGTTCTCAACACAATTTTGACACTTTTCAGTGTCAAAACCGAAAACATTGAAAAATTTTGCGAAGAAAAAAATATTTTGATTGTGTTGAGAACGGGAGCAAATTCGTTCCCGAAACGTCCACCAAGATGAGTAGAGGTTTTATTCTCATTAAATATATTTGTATTTCCAAATTTTTCAAAAACAAGGTGTCACTGACAAATAGAGAATTTCTCTTTTAGGTATCTTGAGGTTCAATTTCTAGCGCAGTGACATTTTGGGGCAGATCACAAAATCTGCCCTTACTAAAAATATATTGAAATAATTTTCGATAACTTCTACTCTATTTTTTAGAAACGAGGAGAGAAAATCCCACGAAAAGCTGGAAAATGTATTTTTAATATTATGTACTCTGATTCAATTAGTTATAAGTTTTCAGTTTGTGAAATATTCATTCCTTATTGTAATACTGAATTTTAAAAATTATTTACTGTAAATAAATCAGTTTCTTGAGCTATATATATATATAAATATATAGCTCAATATATAAATATATATAGCTCAATATATATATATATATATATATATATATATATATAGCTCAATATATAAAATTATTTACTGTAAATAAATCAGTTTCTTGAGCTATATATATATAAATATATAGCTCAATATATAAATATATATAGCTCAAAATATATATATTTATATATATATAGCTCAATATATAAAATTATTTACTGTAAATAAATCAGTTTCTTGAGCTATATATATAGCTCAATATCGCACGATAGCGAATTTCGTCGCGCCGACGTTTCGACCCTGACTCTCTCCCTCCTCAGGTTTGCGCCGCCGCATTCTTCGCCGCTGCCAGCGCGCGACCAGGCGGCGGCTTCGACCATCTGGACTTGGCGGGATACACGGGCGGGGACGGGCTGCTGGAGGAGGCGGGCGGAAGCGGGCACGAGGGGGGATACGAGGGGCTGGCAGGCAACGAGCTGGGCCACGGAGGACACCATCAGCAGGAGTACGTCGATTATCACGTGAGTAGAGAGAAATATTCGCGAAAAGGGAAATCTAAAATGGTCGAGGAACATCGTGTTAGCCAGCGGTGGGATTTCGGGAGGCAAAGAATTCATTTTTTCCCACTACTTGGTAAGGCAGCATCAACTGCTGAGGTTAATTTATTCATAATTTTTTTTTTCGATTCGTGTATTTTTCATGCCGTTTCATTTATCGAAAAAAATGAGATAAATCATCGTCAGCTCATCTTGACTGGTGGGCAATATCTCACCTCGCTTGATAAGCAAAATTGTGTTGCTTAAGAGGCAATAATAAATAATACTATCTAAAATAATCGCAATTTTTATTTCTCTATGTGAGTAACATTTCAACAAATGTTCTTGTCAGTATAGGCCGAATATTCTCTACTGGATCGAGATTAGAGATTGAGGAATTGAAAGGAAAGGACTGTTGGCAAAACATTTCGATGTGTCATACCATCGTATTGAGAAATTATACATTTTCATTCATTTTCATTCGGATCGAGTTGATCTCGTGAGATAATTCACTCAAATTTATTGTTTAGCGAAATTTATTGATCCATAATTGTCTTAGAACGATGAGACTCAGTTTTACTTGCTATTCGAATTTATCAAAAATTGGTGAATAATTCTAGCTGATTCAGTCCATCAAGGAAAGATTACAGAACCTTTTTCGAGATGCAGTTAAATAAATAAAATATATATATTAAGATATAAAAAATGACTGATGTTGAACAAAATACAAATAGACCCTAGTTCGTGTCTAGAAAAAGGCGGAGGAATCCAACCAACAAGAAAACAGCAAACGAGAGAGACGCAACCAGCAGTGATCAGCTGACTGTTGGCAAAATCGCACCTTCATTTGTTGCACATCCGGATGAATTGATAGCTTTTTCTTTTTCTTATGTTCGTGTATGCCACTGAATTTCTGCATTATTGTTTTCGAAATGATTTACACCCCATTTTCCGATACACATTTTCAAACCGATTTCTCAACCCTGAAAAAATGGTTTGTTCCAAAATTTTCGGTATCTTCGAAATCGCATATTTCTCTAGACTAACATTTGTGCTTGACTGCAACCTCATATTTTGATTGTTTGCTATTTTCGTAATTTGCATAATGTGTTTCGAAAATCCTTATCAATTTCCATAATATCGTCAAAAAAACCCTTCTTTTGCAGGTGTTGAATGTACTCACAAAATGCAACTTTCTGTTTCACCCTGTATAACCCAAGCTCATTGGGAATTCTCGTGATATAAATATCACATAATGATCGAGAAAAAAAGCGCTCTCAACTCAAAGGAAAAATAGTTAGGATCGATGAAAAATCCATCATCGAATTTTGATTGGAAATTTGCCTTTTCTATATGCTTTTTTTAATTCTACTGTACATCCCATAGTTACACTTGATTTCGAAGTTCATTCTGAAGTCAAGTGTGATCGAGATTTTCTCTCATGTGTCGTCAATGAAATTGAGAGAAAAAAAATGCTTTATTTTCAGTGAGTGAACATGTATTGTAATTTCAAAAGCGAAACAATGATACTTCCTCACCTTATGTCACTTCATTATATCCACATATTATGTTTAATTGAGCGTCAGCTATGTTGATCCAATCACAGTCATGAACCATTTTTAATGAATAAGCGCATACCGACAATCATTCATTCAATAAATACTAGGTACTGCATGGATTGCAATGAAATAATGAATGTATAATAAATAGTCAGTTTGAGCAGAAGACGTGTTAATATTCAACGAGAGCGTGAGGAAAGATTCCAATTACCTGTTACAGCATTTTTCTTACTTTCTATCAGCGAAACTTAGTAAAACGAATTCCATACCAAATTCGTATCTGCTTCTTCTGAATGCGAAGTGACTGAAGATGTGCAACTATGCACGTACTACGTGCAGTTAGAATAAATGTCTGATTTCCATACAGGGTCTTCACGCTTAAACCCCCCTTTACGGATTATTTTTTTCTTCTTTGAAATCCACTTTGTAATAATCCCAATAAACAATTTGAAATATCTCGAACGAGAGTTGGGAGTTTCAAAATGGGCCACCCTATAAACTCTCCTCTCACTGTCAGATCCAGTGATTTCAGGTGGTTTTGAGTATGTATTCTCTATACGGGGCGATGTGAGTGGTATAAGAAATAGTAATTGATTCAAAGGCAGGTGCAATTTGTCGAAAGGTATCCAATGTTGCGTTCCATTTGTTTCCTCACTGAACTGGTGCAAAATTTCAATTGTTCTCAATACCGAAACTATTGACTTTCGTGATGTGAAACCCTTCATCAAACTCGTTCGAAATCCAACGCAGAATCCAATGAAACTTGAACCATCGAAGAGATCGAATATAATATCATATCTTTGGTTTCAACACACATGGTATGTTTTCGTTTCAGGCACCAGCTAAATACCACTACGACTACGCTGTCCACGATCTGCATACGCACGACATCAAGTCCCAGTGGGAGACTAGGAACGGGGACAAAGTCAAGGGAGAGTACACCCTGGTCGAACCCGACGGTTCCAAGAGGATTGTATCTTATACGGCCGACAAACATACCGGATTTAATGCCGTCGTCAAATACGTCCACGATTACTGAACTTCGACAGATACCTAGATACTCCATTATGCCAAGGGAAACAAGTATGTTTGAGACCTTTCACATGACTCGACAAATTGTACAGGTTGATTTACATGAGAATGCGAATAAAATAATGGTGTGGTAGTACGACATCAGAGAAAGTGTCTGCAAAGTCTCAGAGTAATCCGTGTGATTTTATGCAATTTTCTCAAAGTGAGACCCCCAAAAATAAGCCACTGGTAGCGAAAACACAGTTTCCCTTTCCGAAACACACTAGGTTACCTCCCGTCACAATTAGAATCTCATAAAATCAAATAGATTGTTGTTTACGATTTGATGTTCCTCTAGTTCCATTTGAAATGTCAAGCTGATCTTTCTTCTGGAGGGAATTTCGAGGTAAAATTTTCGTGTTCAGTTGTCACTAAAATAATATCTTCTATGATTTTATGATTTCGAGAAAGCATTATAAAATCACGCCGATCGATGCTAGTTTCCACAAGGCATGTATCAAAGTTGAGGAATGTTTCATTTCGTGAATGCATCAGGAAAGATTCCGTTTGTGGAGTTTGATGTAGTTTGGTATGCGCAATGACTCAGAGATGGAAAGTGACAAAATTATGGAATCAAATCAATTTTCAATTGGCCGTACACAGACACTGACATCACGTATCGGCAGTCTAGGTAGTTCTTATTTCCTTTTAGTATTTTTTTTTCAAATCCACTTGAGTGAATCAACCTGTATATTATATTATTTTGATAGACCTCTGGATTGAAGTTTTCAATCAATGAATGAAGTAATTCGAATGGAGATCAAGCATGCTTCTTTTTCGTAATTTGCGAAGTTCCATTTCATGAGATGATGTGGGAAGTTGGGAGTAATGTTGGAGTATATTTTAGTGAACCTTCATCAGTATTTTGATCTGAAATTGCCAGGAATTGTTGTTATTGGGGCTCGATTTTCTCACTAGTGATATTTCCTGGAGAATTTCTTCTGTTGTTTTTTGTTTTCCCTGTAATTAGCCATTATTTTATGCACAACTGGTAAGATACGCCAAATTGTGTTCTTGATTCGTTAGCATGATATCTTTCTCCTTATATTTATACAGATTTATTTATATGATATGATGATTCAGGATGATATTGAATGTTTACAAGGTTTAATGTATCAATTTACTGGGTCCTTATCAATAAATCACGTTATTTTTTCGACTTCAATGTTTTATTTCTTCCAGAAAGTTCTCCAAAAACAAGCCCGTTGACGTTTTTATTTCGACAGATAGACTATGTTTCTACATGATCATACGTCAAGGAGTAGTCACAGAATTGGAATGTATAGGGTATCGTAAAACAGAGCGATAAAAGTAGAACGAAAATAATGTAATAATATCGAACAATGCCTGGGATCGTATCCCATCGATAGTACCGGTTTTACGACCGTACCTATAATCAATCATGAGAAAAGTAGTTTCCTCTAATTGAATTGAATATCGATATTTCCTCTCAATAAATGTTTATTGCATTGAATTCTACGATGAAACTCTTTCATTTTTATCATCGAATGGGGCCAGAGGTGCAAGACGGAGACAGAGCTATATTAAAAATTGAGATCTCGCAACAATTCTGGAATCTCAATTAAACGAAAACTCGAGTTAGCATTTCCATTACTATTCGAATGATATCCCAAAAATTTTATAGATTTTTTTCCGTAAGAAACAATGAATATCTAGTACTTGGGCTACGAAAAAATTATCATATTATAGAAATATAGAAAGTAAACAACGAATGAAAACAGTAAACGAGAGAAAGGCAACAATCGACCCCATCTATGACCACCTCTCTTTTCCATGGTCATTTCAATACTATCTACAGCAAAATGAAGCGAGAGTGCGCATCTACTAGTATATATTATAAAATCATTGTTAGGTTTGATGTGTTTTGGCGAAGCCGTCAATGGTGGTCGATGCGTTTTGGCGAAGTCGCCGATGTAGACTTGATGAGGTTGGGCGAAGTCGCCGACGCAACGCCCGATGCTTTTTCGCGAAGTAACCGACCGCAGGATCGATGAGTTTTGGTGAAGTCGCCGATGGTAGTTGACGCGTTTGGGCGAAGTCGCCGACGGCACGTATAACACGGTTGGCGAAATCACCAATTGCAGGTCCAATGCGTTTGGCGAAGTCGCCGGTGGTAAGGGTTAAAGTTTTGGCGAAGTCGCCGATGGTAGGTTTAAGCGTTTTGGCGAAGTCGCCGATGTCAGGTCGCCTTCGTTGGAAAGCCATAAAGAAAATCTCTCACCTTGAGGTGCGGGAAGCCGATGCCGACGACGAAGTTCGAGGTCCAGTTGACCAGCACGGCGATGGACATGGCGGCGGGGCGCGGGCCTTGCGAGAACAGCTCGGCCGTGATCATCCACGGGATGCTGCCCGGCCCCATCGAGAAGAACTGCACGAAGAGCAGCGTCGACACCACCGACAAGTAGGACATCCAGTCGATCATCTCCTGCACGTAGCCGAAAAACTCCTATCAGACGGTAGAAGGGGTGTTCTTTCCCGGACGGGGAGGAGTTTCGACGGAAATCGAAGTCGAAGGGGTGAACTGGTCTAAGGGGGTGTTCGAAGGGGTGCTCGGTCCTCATGTGCAAGGTACGTCATCGACATTGATCATTTTTCTCGAAAGAATCTTTCTGTTGATTACACTAAAGGGATTCTTAGAAATCTCGAGAAAAATCGTGTTATTTTTTTTCGAAAGTTTGGAGGTTGTGAGCATCACAATTCTCACAGTTTTTGAATGAATCATGCATACTGATATTCATTTTTAAAGGAACCACACAATCCTCACACGAATCGAAATTCTTGAATGAATCACAATTCCTCAATTATCATGCTGATCACATTTTGTGATAAGGAATTAGATTCCTTCAATGTAATTGAATTCCACAATGTTTTTAAAGTGATAGTGTTCATTTCAATACCTAAATGTACTCCTCTATGAATAATCAGAATTGCCAACTTCGGAAGCTTCCTCGAATAATGATTCCAATCTCAAACAAAATTCACTCAAACTTTCCAGACGGATCAAACTTGAAAATGTTTCAGGCATATACTGGCTTGATTATCGTTTGTGATTCATACTAGAAAGTGAAGTCGTACATTTCGAGTCGATCTTACTGATCTTAGGAATGAATTCTTGTTAAATGTCTTCCTATTCGAAGTCCTATGTGATCATCTGAGCACTCCACAAAAATCCCACTTCTGAAACGAAATCCTTTCCACTTTCGACACAAGTCACACTTCTCAAGTGAATCCCAGCTCTAGAGAATTTAGATCTGATCTCGTCGTATCAAGATTTGTTCTTAATGCACATGAGAACCGAGTATTTTCTGATGTTGGACTGTGTTACAATTAACTGAACTCAGAAGAGAGTTCTTTGCTTTAACACATAGAATGACTAGACGAAATGAAGGTGTAGGAACGAAATTTACTTTCTGAGCTTCCTTTGATCTAGTCATTCAATTTCAGACTTAGACTACTGAAAATACCCCAAGACGTGTGTAGAGTGTCACATGCTGAGTTGCGCGATCAGAACCCGATATGTGAGGGTGAATCATTCGAAGAACGACATTATGTATGAACCAAAACAATGCAGTGAAGCTAATTGCTTTGATTTTTGATCCATCCAAATTGGAAATCCTCAATAATGATACGATTTCCTGTAGTCAGAGAGGGCCATCTAAAATTCTGTGGGAATCAGATTATATATACAGGGTGAGTCAAAAATGTGTACCGAGCTTTCTGGGGGTGATAGACCATTGAAAAATAAGTGTAGTTTGATGATTAAACTCATGGCCCAAAATGCATATTAAGGGAGATATATCCTTCCAAAGTTGATCAAATTAAAATAATTTCTCCGCATATTTTAGCAGGCCATGATGAATAATTTTGTTCTCAATTTTGACGTTCATGTCATCGACATTCGAGTCAACATTGTTGTAGTCGATTTGTTCGTGTGGTTTTTCTGTGTCATTTATCACTGCGATTATCAACTGAGATTTTAAGAAATATGGCAGGTTATTCGTTCTCTGAACAAACTGATATGCTTCTAATGCTTGGCGAGTGCTTCGGAAATGCAAATGCTGCTGAAATATCGTTATACCGATGAATCTCGCGATGAATAAAATCAATCTGCTGATATCATGTAAGTACAAAAACTCAAATATCTCACGAACGGCTCAATTTTTTGTATTTGGATAAGAGTACCTTTTTCATGTAATTTTCTTCGCTCCATCGAATGCTCCTGTTTTTTCAGCGAACATAATACAGAGAAAAAAGTTTTCTACAAAAAATCATGACTCACCCTCTGAAATCACCCTTTATAACAATATCAGAAATGTGGAAGAGTGACGACAAAATATATTTTGACAACATACATTCATGCACAAAATTTCAATCGGGTGGCTTTCATCGTTCAGAAGTTATGCGGAGAAATTATTTTAATTTTATCAACTTTGGAAGGATATATCTCCCTTAATATGCATTTTGGGCCATGATATTAATCATCAAACTACACTTATTTTTCAATGTTCTATCACCCCCAGAAAGCTCGGTACACATTTTTGACTCACCCTGTATTTAGCATATTTTTTTTTTTCTATTTTGATTTTGCATGTTATGACGAATTCACAATGCACTGAGCCACAATGAGTGATTGATTCGCGCAAATATCGATTTCTGATCGTCTACGACTGATGAGCTGCAGTGGTGTACGTCGCCATAGGCGTAGGCAACAGTGGGACAGATATTTACAGGGCCGCTCCTCCACCGTGTCGGGAAAGTCGAAAGACAGGCAGGGGAAGGCATAAGAAGCGATGATGAGGAAATAAATACAGGGTGCGAACGATTCGAGAGATGAAAGTTTCGAAGAAATAATCTGATAATTTTTTAGATTGTTTAATGCTTAAAATGATAATTCAGATTGTTGAAGAAATTCGGAGCTTTCATATATGGAAGTGATCAAAAAAATGTGGGTTACACAGCAAGAACTTCTAAACTCCTCAGAATGAACTGGTAGTTGAAGGAATAATAAAAATCAGCTAAAACGATTTATTCTTTACAAATTCTACTGTAAGTATAAGGTTCTTATTTCTTTCCAACTACTTGCGCTTTTCAGCAGATCCACGTCGAAAAAACTACTACAAAAAATATGAAACTAGTGAAATTTTTTTATAAACTTGAAAGGTTTGTTATATTCATGTAGCAACTGTACTGTACTGAACCCAAGAAAAAATTTCAAGTTCTCAAATCCGACGACTATGTGTGGAAGTGATTTCTATAGGTCTCCATATGCTCAAAGAAAGCTTTTTCGAAACCCATACAGTATTTTTTTCGCAAATAACACATCAAACATAGAACTCCAGATCTTAAACAATGAACTTTGGAAGTTCTCGAATCGCTCGATCACCTTGTATATGGATGAAGCAAAAACATAAAATCCCAGTGAATGATTTCGATGGATTACACAGTGGAAAATACATTCTCGAGCATCGAAATCACAAAAAACGCTCTTTTCGTTAAAGTCAAATCTGAAATAGAATTCGAAAATCGGGAGAATGGATTTTCACTGCGTTTGATATACGTATGGATTTTCCAACGAAATCACAAATAACAAAGTATATTTCTTCAGCAATAAATGGTGTGAAGCAAATGAAGATAAACCATGCAAAGGGGCGGTTCTCACATCTAGTCTACACACTACGAATATCTGATAATGTTACGAGAGAGATTGTGTATATGAAACTCTATTTTCCATTGGGTTTCAGAATTTCTTGATGAAACTGTATTTTCTTGCCGTATCCCATTTAATGATGTTTCGATGCACAGTTTTATTTCAAAGTCTTTACCTACTTATCACTCACAAAGAGTATCTTTTCAGTTACTCGATGCAGAAGATGAATGAACTTTGGAAACGTCGACTGTTTAATTATAAAGCATGTATTATTGGAAGCCCAAACCCTTCGAAAGCATAACTTGGGCTCGACTATGTTCATTATATTTGCGCTCCAGTTGAGCTCTATGCAATTCCATAATGGATCCATGGATTCCACTTCAGAAAACATCACCAAGACAGCCAGAAATAATTCAAATACAGGGTCAACCATCACCTTCGCCTGCAAACCCTTAGCAAAAATTATCGAGACCTCAGGTGGCAGAGTGAAGAGTAACGGACTATGAAATACTAGGTGTGGAACCCCAAAAACCACGAAGAACCTATTTAAAATAATCTAACTGAAGGAACAGGCACTATAGATTGGCTCTTGGCAGCTTCTTCAGACTCAAACAGATTGAACTCATGAAATTTAAAACGTTATATGGATAACTTATCATTTGGGTCACACAGTTTTCGTTACACAGTGGATATCCTTTATCTAATTGAATTTCAAATCGATTCACTAAAGGAAAGACCACTTTAGACTGTTCAACTTGACAGTCATATCTCAAAATCTTCGATTTGTGTTACTTCGATGAACGACTCTCAACGAAATTCTGATGGGGCTTCACTCTGTACCTGTTCCTCAATTGTCTGTAAGAAAACCACCATTTTGACCGAACGATACTTGGTTTTCCCCATTCAATCTTTGATTTTTCGTTCAACTGCCAACGGCCAGCAAGATCACCAGACCTCACACCTCCAGACTACATTTCTGTTGTTACCTAAATCAGGGACAATGGCAAGAACAGCTAGAAACCAGTTCTTTCTCAGTCATCTTCATTGGATGGTAAGCTCATCGAAAATGCACGAAGACCAAGTATCGTCCGACCGTCGTGGCAACACCGCCCTCCGAAGCCGCCGACCGCAGATTCCAACACCACCTCGAGCCAACGAACCTTGATCAGCAAACTGATGGTGATGAAAATCGAGAAGATGAACATGCCGCCGAGACCGTACAGGTGCAACGTTCGCCTGCCCATGCGGTCCATCAGCGGGATCGATATCAGCGTCATGATCACCATGATGCACCCGATGCCGATCGTCGCGAACTTCGCGCTCTGCTCCGGCAGCCCCGACGACACGAACAGGCTCGTCGAGTAGTAGAGCACCTAGAAAACGGTTAGAATACACAATTGACACTCGGTGTCCTTTCAACACTTCATGGTGTTATATCCACACCGTTCAGGATCGAATATACACCTTGCGGTGTGATATTTACACCACTTGGTGTAATATTTACACCACTTGGTGTAATATTTACACCGCATGGTGTCATATTAACACCAAACGGTGTGACATCTACACCAAGTGGTGTAATATTTACACCAAGCGGTGTAATATTCACACCAACCGGTGTGATATTCACACCACGGTGTAATAGTTACACCGAACGATGTGTGACACCGTGGGCGAGTCCGGTCGACGTACCGCGTTGATGCCGGAGAACTGCTGGCTGAGCTGCATGACGACGCCGATGACGAGGGGCGCGCGCAGCGTCGGCGAGCAGATCAGCTCCGACATGCCGACGGAGGATTCGGCGCTATGAGCCCTCTCCTCGGCGCGCATCTCCTCGATGTCCTCGTCGACGGAGTGGCTGGCGCGCAGGCGACGCAGCGCTTTGCGCGCCTCTTCCTCCCACTGCTTGGTGATGAGCAGGTAGCGCGGGCTTTCCGGGCAAACGGGCAGCAGCACCTGGTTAGGGAGAAGGAAGAGATGAACACGTTTTCTTCGTCTGTCGACCATACGAAGAGGAAATCGTGTTAGACAACGGTGGAAAGTTGGGAGAGGAAGGAAAACTCGACGAAGAAGAGGCTCGAGAGGTTGGAGGCTTGAGAAATACGTAAGGTTCGGGAGAGGAATTCTTCAAGAAACATAGGTTGGAGGAAGGATGGCTAGAAAAATTATGGAGGAAGGAGAGGCTGGGGAATTTGAGAATGAACATAGCACTAAAGAAACACCACAGAAAATGTGAAAGACCAGGAGGTACAAGGGAGGTTCGAGAAAAACGCTTGAGAACTTGAAAAGGAGACGGTGGAAGAGAGAGAGAAGGAATGAGGAAGAAAAAGATGCTCGGGAAATGACGCAAAAGGCAGGAGAAGCTTACAGAGCAGAGAAAGGTTAGGGTAACGGAGGCTATAGAGGAAGTGAAGTTGAGAAGCTCAAGGAGAAAGGAGTGTTCGAGGAGAGGAAAGGACGTTCTCGGAGAGACTCGAGGAATGAAGAATACTTACTAATTGCAAAATGGCGGGCACTACGGCTAAACCGAGCAGCAGCGGCCATCCGTCGTTGGTTCCTAGAATTTGTTCGATGCCTAAAATTTGCGAAAGGAGAAGGCCTGTCGTAACGGCAAGCTGGTTCACCGTGCCCAAACCACCTCGTAGGTTCAAAGGCGATATTTCCGATATATACATTGGTACTAAAGAAGTGTTCAGTCCTGAAACATAAAAGTAATTCGTCAATTGGTCAGGTAAGTAGATATTAGATAGTAGCAGCATGTTCAGGGTTTATCTTCAACCTTGTATCGAGATTTACAGGGATATATGTCGTGAGTTCAAAAAAATGTTCGATGATTTATCACGATAAATTACAGTTGTCTGAAGTCAGGTACCAATGGAGGTGCTAACAGATGAGGTTCTCATTCAAGAAGGGCCTTGTGCCCTGAGGTGAAAAAAATGATACACCTAGGGCCCTTACGAGTGGCTCTTTATAATTTCAATAATCAACTCTCTTCAAGAAGGAAGAATGTTTAGTGAAGTGCCAGGAGAAGGCTGGAAATACATCAAAAATCAAAGCGAACATCGACCAAATCGACCAAGTCAAGCTTAGAAATCAAAATTTAGGAAGTCACAGGTGACAGATGGCAACTGACAGTAGACGTGCGTTGAATGTCAATGTCAAGCTCGACAGAGCATACGAATCAGGAACAACGAAAAGGAGAAATGGTGAGTAAGTTGGTAGTGAGCATATAGACATGGGAAAACAAAGTATATTGAATGAATTCGAATATGGAACCGGGGGTTTCACAAAGATATGATATTATATACATTGTCGATTCATGAGGAGCATTGAAACAAACATACAAAGAGAGCTATCGATTCATCAAGCAGGAGCAATTTTGGCAACAGTCAGCTGATCACTGCTGGTTGACTCTCTTCTCGTTTACTGTTTTCATTGGTTGGATTCTTCAGCCTTTCTCTAGGCGCGAACTGGGATCTATTTGAAAGTTGTTCAACATTATTCGATAACTCACCTATGAAATGATATATTCTGATATTTTTTCCGATCTGAACAGGGCAACGCCATCTCGAACAAAGTTTTCAAACCCTTCCTCGACCTGATGGGCTGAACTGGCTGAACAAACTAGGATTATTTACCAATTTTCGATGTTCAAACAACAAGTGAAGTTGAGTTTTTTGTTTTAGCAAACTTATGGGCCAATAAACTTCGCTAAACAATAGATTTGAGGCAACAATCTTACACTATCAACTCGATTCGAATGATAGTAGCTGAGAATGTCGTATTTCTCGGTATGTTTGGACAATGCCATCAGTCGCTGCGTCTCTTCCTGACGGTCGTTTCAAAGCCTCATCGAGTAGAGAAAATATAATCCATATCTCGGCGGTTCCACTTCAGAATCTGTCGTCCGGCGACGGAAACTCACCGCAATTGACCCCTATAATAAATCTGCCGACGAATAGCATCTCGTACGAGTTGGCCATCTTCGTGCACCACATTAGGCACGCTCCGCTTATTCCCAAGACGTTGTTGAGGAGGAGGCCGCCTTTCCTGGAACACAGAACGCGAAAACTTTTACTCTGCCAGCGCCAGGGCGATATATTTTTTACGCGGAAAGGCCGTACAAGCGAATAACCCGGAACGAGACACAGGGCGGCTCATTGGGCAAGTGGGCCGTTTTTTTATTCTTCTTATTTTCGCTCCGAGAGATACGAGCTGGTGCAATCGAAGACCCAAAATCAGAATACACTCGTAGATAATGAATTAAACAGTTTTCTCTGCTTCGGCATTTTGAATAGTCCCATCAATTGACGATTTTTCGTGTATCAATAAACTCCAATAATACACGATTTTCAGGTGTTTTTATTTTGGGTTTTTCAAAGATTGGTATGCCGTACATGGCTGTGACTAACGCTACCCGAGATTTATGTTGAACGGAACAGGAAGATGAGAAGAAATCTTAAAATGCTGCAAAATCATTGAAATAATCAAATTTTTAAATATAGGAAACAAAAATAATAGCAATGACCATCAACAGATTTTTTTTCTCAATTGAAGTACTGTTGAAAAAATAGGGATACAACTCGTATAATGTAGGTGTTACTTATACAGGGTGTTACAGTGCTATGGGATCGAACTTCGTTAAAATTTAGAAAGACGATGAATTGCCTAAATAGGATTTGATGCATTTAATTTTTGCTTTTTGTACATGCAATGATCACAACAATTGTTCAAAATGTCTTCCTCCAACCGATTTAAACTTCGCACCTGATTTCGGCGGACTTGACTGAAAATTTGATTCTCGTTTTGAATGATTTCAAATGCTGCTGTTATTCGTCCAATCAAGTCTTGCTTTGTTTCTACTGGAGTCTCGTAGACCAAAGACTTCGCACAAGAAAAAGTCAGCGGTTTGGGCACCGTTGGATTGCCAGAGGAGGAGCAGTTTCTTGGCCTCCTAGGTCACCCGATTTAACGTCGCTAGATTTTTTCCTGTGGGGACATGTAAATTTCGTGAATTTTAACGCGTCTTAGGGCCGTAATGACTCTTTTCCGGACATGGGAACCACTGCTCAAAGGTTTTCTACTGTTGCACTGAAAAACCCCAAGAAGTTTGATCCCACACCCTGTATAATTATTGTTTTTATAGTTGAGACGAACAATAGTTTATTGAAAGGTCCCAAACTATGAGATTGCTAGAAGTAATAACAGAATAAGAATCTGTAGAATCTGCTAATATTGTTCATCAAAATTGCAACAGCTGCAGATTTCGAATGAAATGTCAGAAATGGTGGAAGTATCTCTTACATTCATAGAAATTCCAGGAATATTATGTAAAGAATTTAGGAGTTGTACCTTGAAATTCATCTGACATATAAAGGTACATTTTATAATATCTCTCTCTGCAATATTCAGTGAGAATTCTCTTTTATTCCGTGAAAATTCATGTATTTTGTTAACATTCACTTACTATTTACTCGTAATGTCATGATAACTTACACGACTATGTTTTCATATACGACATATCATCACTGTTGCAATGTTAGTTCTCATTGGTATTTTTAATTATTTTCAACTTTCAATTCTTACGATCTGTCAACCTGGCGTAAACTGGTGATTTTATGATCGATAAACTGTCTGTCTGTCTGTTTATTTTACAGAATTCCCGCTATATTGTGTCGAATTCAATTCATATTGTGTCAAGTAAACAAACGGTATAACAGTTCAATCAAATGAAGAAAGTTGTATCTCGTGCATAAAGGTTCATTAAGTACCTTGACGTCACATCAAATATTTGACGTAACGTTATTTATGGAATTCGGTTGCATAAACATTCATCATATACTTGATGGTATGTTAACTTAATCACCTAATTAACTTATGAAAATGCCCGATTAAGTGAAAAAGCAGTTGCACAAAAGCCAATCAACTTTGAACGTCACATCAAATCGCCTTAATCCTGGCATTAGCTTAATCAGTGCTCGATGACTGATTATGTATCCTGTTTTTTTTTAGAGATATGGTATCGGACTGTTTGCATTCTATTATATTTTTACATCTGTGAAAGAATGAATTGGATACATGAGTTCCAATCGAAAGATAGGTACCAAATTTTAGATATTATGGTAAACTATACGTACTTTTTGAAAATCTCCAGCAGTGTTGTTTTTTCTGATTCTGTATAGTTTGCCCCCCATTTTTTCTTCGAGCTATCCATATCAATATCCATACTGCCACAGATCTGTGTGAAACTGCTTCGTCAAATCAAATGATTAAACCTAACCTATAAATGCGCAACGCATCATCATTTACAAGCACGGAACGTGTGGATCCAGCAAATTAGCCCTGTTGCCACGCATTTTTCGTCGTTAGTTCATAGAACGATAATCATAACATACGAGAGTTTTATGCAACGCAAATTGGATTTAACGTAGCATCACCGCTAATGTGACATCAGATAATCAGATGATTAATTTTTCATCATGCAACCGATAGCGAAGGAACGTGTTGGAATTCCTCTCCAAGTTCCGGAGGTTGTAATCATCATCACTAGTGTAGTCAATAAAGTCTGGATTCCGGTCACCTATAATAATTTTATTTCTTCCCCAAAAGATGCGAACAAGAGCACACGACCTTATGTATATATATATATATATGACGCTCATAATGGCGGGAACAGTAGTTTCTAACCTAACATCGTGATCCTAACTCTAAGACACAGAACACAAAAATTGACAATAACATGACAGCAACGGATCGATACCAACTTAAAATATAGCGCCAAATTCAAACAGTAGAATTGATACTACACTAGTATTCGCTGATCCCACGACCGATCCAAGGAAAAAAATAAAAACGGTATTCCTCACCTGCCGAACTTATTGGCCACCATGCCGCCCCCGAAGCCGCCCAGCATGCCGCCGATCGCGAAGATGGAGACGGCGACGGAGTAGAGCGCCTCGACGCCGTCCTTGCTGAGGTCCTCGCCGTAGCGCTGCTTGTACGAGTCCTGCATGAAGGATTCGATGTTGCCCTGCGGCGCGTTGATCACGCCCGTGTTGAAGCCGAACTGGAACATGCCGAGCACGGCGGCCAAGATGGCGTACGACAGGAACAGCGTCAGCCCCTGCACAGACAGACAAAGGAGCCTTCAGGTCATCGACAACGAGAACGACGCGACGCGATCCTCCAATCGGGCGAGAAGGCTACGAAAGCGCTGAACAGACATGATGATGATGGTTTTTTTTTATATAATTGCCGATTAGTTACCACTAATTCTTAGTTGGAACTGGCAAATAAAACTAATTGTCCTTTTTAACTAACAATTATCCATAATTGCCATAATCAGCACTTAGCACTAATTGCCACTTCAAACTGGCATTTATCCCTAATTGTCAGTTCAAACTAGCATTCATCCTTAATTGTCAGTTTGAACTGGCAATTAGGCATAATCAGCACTAATTGACAATTCTTCAAAATGGCAATCAGCCCTAATTGCCAGTTCAAACTGGCAATTATAAAAAAAAAGTTCCTAATGTCCGTTCAGCGCTGAACGAACGTAATGATATGTTCCTTATAATTGCCAGTTTGAACTGTCAATTAGTGCTGATTATGGCTAATTGCCAGTTCAAACTGACAATTAGGGATAAATTCCAGTTTGAACTGGCAATTAGAGATAAATGCCAGTTTGAAGTGGCAATTAGCTCTAATTGCCAGTTCAAACTGGCAATTATGAAAAACAAATCATAATTATAATTGCCAATTTGAACTGACAATTAGTGCTAATTGCCATTTTGAACTGGCAATCAGTGCTGATTATGGCAATTATGGACAATTACTAGTTTGAACTGGCAAATAGAACTATCTTTTCT
The DNA here is from genome assembly GCA_963576655.1 of Gastrophysa polygoni. Classification (NCBI taxonomy): domain Eukaryota; kingdom Metazoa; phylum Arthropoda; class Insecta; order Coleoptera; family Chrysomelidae; genus Gastrophysa; species Gastrophysa polygoni. The sequence goes on from OY755085.1 coordinate 33,053,453, forward strand.
AACTGGCAATTATCCATAATGGCCATAATCAGCACTGATTGCCAGTTCAAAATGGCCATTAGCACTAATTGCCAGTTCAAAATGGCAATTAGCACTAATTGCCAATTCAAACTGGCAATTATAAAAAAAAGTTCATAATTTCCGTTCAGCGCTGAACGAACGTAATGATATGTTTCTTATAATTGCCAATTTGAACTGACAATTAGGACTAATTGCCATTTTTAGGAACTGTCAATTAGTGCTGATTATGGCTAATTGCCAGTTCAATCTGACAATTAGAGATACGTGCCAGTTTGAAGTGACAATTAGTTCAAACTGGCAATCATAAAAAAAGTTCAGCGCTTTCGTAGATGGGTGAGTCAGAATCTTCAAGTGAAGTCTATTTAATTTATAATTTTTCAGATTCTGAGCTCTGGAGAATAACTAATGAAACTCAATTATAAACACCGCAGCCGTAGTCGCAGTTGCCGTGCCAAGATAGAATATGTAAAATGTACATCTGTTAATGAACTTCGCAGTTGACGCAGTAACCGTAGCCTTCGAAGATAACCAATCGGCTACGGCAACGGTATTCACAGAAAAGTACCAGTGACAGCTGACAGAAGAGAGTGATCAGCTGACCTATGGTTTCGTTCCGAGGACGAGTTAGTTCGAAAGATGGCTGGAAATTGAGGTCACAGAACCTGCTTTCATAACCCGACAGACAACTGACAACAGTGACACAAAATCATACGTTCTGTGCATAAAGCTCAACGACAACAACAACAGCGCTTTGATTGGTATTCGGTATCGGTAGTTGTGGATTGTAACAGATGCTTCATCTTCTTCTGCTTATTACAAGTTGTGCTCTGTTATATCAGCTCCTCAAGATTCAATTCACTCAGGAATTCTTCAATTTCGTGGGACTCCTTCCACAGTCATCTGGTATGATCCCGATATGTACCATCTTCTTTGATTTACAATCTGTAGGTGCTTCTTATGAGCGTTGAGACCGAGCAGTGTCTGAGCAATGCGTGCTAAATATAAGAATTGCTCAAGAACAATCAATCAGACCAAAAAACGTCTGCTGCTGAAGCCATATATCAGACTGATGTCGAGGAATGTTTATAAAAGTGGGGCTGAGACTAAACAGAGCAATGTAGCGCGGTCCTAAATGCTCTGAATTGATATTATCAGTGAACAATATTGACCTCAAGGTAATTCAGCGGCAGAATTGTCAATCATCTGCTTTGTGAAGACCAAAAGCAATGACTGAGAGATCTAAATCAAGTTTCAAAGCCTGATCAGTCACATATTCAAAAAACTTGTTCCACTAAATATTGAAAGATTCCATTCGTCAACTGCTGAATTGAACATTTTGGTATTCATTTTTCAAAAATCAATCAAATCTTGTTGTACGGACATTTTAGTGATACCATGAAATTCCATTTAACGTTGATGAAATGAGAATGAGCTATGAAAAACTGAATTTTACATCACCTAAACCACCACCATTAGAACAACCAAAAGCTATTTCACACATATAGGTACCCTGAACCTCGTTCATGCATTTTTTCAATATACACTCATAGTAGTATTTCTTTAACTTCATTTTGGAGCGCTATTTCTCAAGAGAGAAAAATCTATAAAATATAAATCTCCAGTGAGTCCCCCTTAATATAGTACCTGATTCAATCAAGCTCTCGACTTATCTCCTCACGAATTTTTCGGATCGCAGAGAATGGAGATTTCAAACAATGAACGGTCTCAAATTACGAATTCCATGGGGAATTTTAATCGAGCTGTACAATGGCAGTAATTAGAGTAATTGGATTTTTCCTCGATAGACTGCAAGGCGAAATGATTCATTTTCGCCCCTGATTTCGAGTTATTACAGGCAACGCGAATCGATTTCCAGCCGATATTTACGCCAGAACAGTTTCCAAACTGGAGTTATACGCCACCGTTTCGAAAATCCTAGGACCACTTCGGAAATCTGAGCATGACATCTGAACATGGAAATAAAAATTTAGTTATGAATGAAACATTTCACCAGAATTCATTCCATCTAGCTGGATAAAATTCCCCCAAAGACTTGCCAACCAACTCCCACTTCTCTTGAACGCTGATCCTCACGCCATATTCGCTGTGGGAGCAGTTCTTTTCGATCTTCGAGATCTCTTTCTGCTCCCTATCCACGCACTTGCGCACTTGCTATGCCATCGGAACAAGCAACGACTGTAAACAGCCATTGCGAGCGCGCGCAAAGTCGCACTTCAGCTCCTCGTAGACCGTACCGGGCGTGCCATTATGAGCGCAGCTACCAACCTGTTCGAGCAGCCGCAGCTTGCGCCGGTGCGTGTGCTCCTCCAGCCTGTCGACGTACTCCCGCAGCTCTTCGATCTCCTCCTTCACCTGCTGCACGGTGTCCAGCTCGCTCTTGATGGCCACCATGTCGCGCTTCACCTCCGACACCTCCGACTGGCACGACTCCACCGACTTGGTGAGCTGCTGCAGCTGCGACCGGATCTCGCACAGCGCCACCGTGGTCTCGAGGTGGCGGTCGCCGCGCTGCAGCTCGTCCAGCTTCGCGGTGAGGTTCACGCTCATCACGCTCACCTGCTTCTGCAGGCTGACGTGGTGGTGGGGGGGGGGCGGGCGAGAAGGGGAAGACGAAACGTCGGATTAGTGGCGCGAGAGATTGGCCGCGGGCGGGGCGGTCGGGGTGGGGGTGGGGTGGGGGTGGAGTTTTTTGCTCGTTTGTATGCATTTTGATATTCATGAAATAATTTTGGTATGTTTCATCCAACAATACGTTGAGTTTCAATAACAACGCTTTTAGGTATGCGAATGTAACGAAGTTTCTAGACCATTAGATAGATGAAAGATTATTGTGGAATATGCATATAGATCATTCGAGGAGGAAACTGAATCTGATCACAGGGATTTCATTTGATACTGTTTGTAAGTTCTTCGAGGAGGTGGTACATTCATTTTTCAGCTTTTCGTGAGATTTTCTCTCCTCGTTTCTAAAAAATAGAGTAGAAGTTATTGAAAATTATTTCAATATATTTGTAGTAGGGACAGATTTGGGATCTGCCCCAAAATGTCACTAGGAAAAGAAGACAACAACCAAAAACGGAAAATCAAAGAGTCTGCTTGCATTCTCCTGAACGGAGACAATAATATTGCTTCTTGTTCAGTTGATATAGATAGAACTTGGCATCCACTTCTGAAAATTGAATATAAAAATGGAAAATTCGATATCAATCAATGAAAACACCTTGTAACCAGAATTTTTCCGTCTACCAAATTGTCAGTTTTTAGTGTCAAAACCGACAACATTGAAAAATTTTGCGAAGAGAAAAATATTTTAATTGTGTTGAGAACGGGAGCAGATTCGTTTCCGAAACGTCCACCAAGATAGGTAGAGGTTTTATTCTTATTAAATATATTTGTATTTCCAAAATTTTCAAAAACAAGGTGTCACTGACCAATAGAGAATTTCTCTTTTAGGTATCTAAAGGTTTAATTACAAGCGCAGTGACATTTTGGGGCAGATCACAAAATCTGTCCTTACTACAAATATATTGAAATAATTTTCAATAACTTCTACTCTATTTTTTAGAAACGAGGAGAGAAAATCCCACGAAAAGCTGAAAAATTTTATTTGATATCCGAATTTAACACACAAACTGGGAACAGTTTACGTGACTCTTCATGTTGAATAATACAGTTATTTCAACTTGAATTCAACTTGTATTTATACTATTCCTTCAATAAATGATTATTATTATATATTATCATTGTGAGATACTTGAAAAATATTTACTTTTGCCTCATTCATTCGAATTCACAATATTCAATATCTTCATGGGGGAATACAACTATTTCACGTTTGAATAATTTTTTCAAAATGGGATCATTTCATGCAACGCATTGAACAATGGATTGAGAAATATAACAATGAGATTCCGAATTATTGAAAAAATATTTGCTCAGAACGCTTTGATTGGCAGGAATCTCCAGAATTCAATGATGAAATGCATATTTATCATTCGTGATTCACTGCCATTTTTTTGTCAATCCATCATGGATTTTTTTGTTTGTTAGATTATGTTTCATGTTTCATGTTAGTTTATTATGTAATGTTTCTTGGCATAATAATACTAAATCAATGTTGTTAATGTCATAGATCATAAATCGAAGGCAACTACATCAATATCAAAATCTTTGCACATTTCTGAAATCTCCTAAGTTGAATACAAGTTGTAAAAGTAAAGGGCACTCTTCTCTATCTAAACTGAGGGAATCTAGACTTTCCTGCATCGCGCAACTTATATATTATATCTTCCCGGAGTTCCATTCACGAATGAAATTAAATTGCGCAAAAAGCAAAAAGATTTTTCGCCTGCTTCCTCAGACAGACATCAGATATTAAAGCAGAGTATAATTGGAAGGGTATGGCAGTTTGATATTTATCACGAGTTCTGCAGACGGTTTCAGGCTACATTTTCAACTTATTTTCGATAACTTTTCACAATCCATTTGGTTTTCTGCTTCAACAAAGGATATCCGTTTCCCAACTAGCGATCAGTTGTTTTAATGGAAAATACGAAGCATATTTCCAGTGTATAACAATCAAATTTTCGATGCAATAGAGACATTTGCTTTCAAACTTTTTCCATCACTAACGAATGATCCTATTTTGCTTTGCTTTCATCTATTCGAACTCTTTCAATTTTTCAGTTCATTTCATCTGAAAATGATCACAAAAAATCCACTTTTCACAGTGTTCTGTTTTCTCCAAAACTTCAGTTTGATCATGATGCTTGAGAAGCAATATGTGTTTCCATGAGAGATTGAATCCGTTCATGAATATCCAAATGATACGTTTACTTTTAGCGAAGTTCCTTGGACAGGTCAGTTTTACATATCACAAAAATTTCACTAAATTCAGTTTTCATTTATGAAATTGTAATTTGGGTAGAAATCGTGCCATGCCAATTATAATAATTAATGAATTTGCAAATCAAAGTAGGTGCAAAGAATCAAAAATTCGACAACTTATCTTTATCGATATCGTTGAAATGATAAAAGACCAATGCTATCTGCGGAAAATTCGGAATAATATCACTAAAATGACATTGGGTACAGAAAAATGACAACACCATTCTTCTATAGCGTCCCATTTCCACTATTTTGAGAAATAATCAAAGTGCACTCGGTCAATGTAGTGCACCTACCTAATAATAATGTATGAGGAATTAGGACTGAAAGGGATTAGGGAAATAAATATACGTTCTTCTAAACATATCACGTAATATTGTGCATGCGCAACATGTAAAACAATGGATGGTGAACCAAAAACCGCCTAAATACAAATCGAACAAAACCATGCAAGAGCAAGCAAAGCCAAGTAACGTAACCAATTGGATCGATGGTGCTTATTGATGCTACACTCAACCAGAAATATCTGAAATTCGCAATCAGAACCTCATCGACAGATGTGTCTTGCACTTAGAGCTCAGTAGGCAGATTTGATGTGCATTTAAAACAACTGCAAGATTATTCTGTCATGCGAGATGAATCTGTCAAACGAGTTTTCAATTGCAAGTTAACTCTTGCACCCTGTTACTCTGTGGTGAGTTTTTTGTTTTCTTCTCACACTGGAAATTCTTTTTCGGAATTACCTAAAGGTTTGAATGTTTAGAATCTTTGGATGAATTATAAACCACTGTACAAGACATTTCCGACAGAAGGTGCTTCTATCTACTGGATCTTGCAAGATGGATCTTGCCAAATGGATCTTGCAATTGGCTTGATTGACAGAATAATCCTGTAGTCATCTCGAATGCAAGATAAAACTGTCAATTAGGCTCTAATTGCAAGATGAATCTTGTAATCATCTCAAATGCAAAATGAATTTATCAATTGACTTTTGATTGTATGATGAACCTTGCAATCAGCTGATAAGCAATATAAATCTGTCAGCAGTCGCTTACAGCTAGCTCAAGTGCAAGATAAATCTGTCAATTAGGCTCTTATTACAAGATGAATATACAGGGTGTCCCATAAACATACCGACAAACTCTGAGGGATGGTAGAGGCCATCGAAATGAACATTTTTGCTCGATGAACATAAGTCCGGAAACTCTTCGTTTTCGAGATACAGGGTGTTTAATTTTTTTTTAAATCGATTTTTCATTAATATCGTAAAAACGATTCGGTCGAATTCAATGAAATTTTCACAGATTATTGATACATTTATAAGGTATCTTTTGGAGCTATTAGAATTTGCCCAATAATTTCAGGGGCGTGCCCGCGGGCTATGTCGGATAGTTTTTGCACAAGAAAAATATCGCTCAGTAGATTTTTTGTAATTATGATATTTTTGTTCAAATGAACAACTAAAAATGCAACTTTTTTGTCCCTTGAAATTTTTCCGTATCTACGTTTTGAAGAAAAAAAAAAATAAAAACCATATCTCTTACATCTATGAAAAAAAATTAAATGCTTCAAAATCATACCTTACATTTTACCAATGCGTTTATTGAAATATTGAAAAACTTATTAATCTTCCAATAACTTTTTTTTACTAATCATCAAATATTATTAATGACTTTTAATCATTTTTTGTTTTGTATTTAATTGGAAAATAATCGTAATTTTTAATATCTTGGAAAGAGTATCCAAAACATACCAACCAATAAAGAGTGCTGAAGCAATAAAATGTTTTAAATAAATAAAAATAAATAAATTAACTCTCAGTTCAGTTGAACACCATTGACTTTTGTTCACATTTTTTGATTTAACTACGTTCGATGTCGGGAACAAACATTGTTTTTACAATAAAATTCCACAGATACCAATTTTAAGACCGATACTATTTTTTTTACAATATAATTTAACACTCTGTATCTCGAAAACGAAGAGTTCTGTTCATCGAGCAAAAATGTTTATTTACCATCCCTTAGAGTTTGTCGGTATGTTTATGGGACACCCTGTATATATCGATCAGGTCCTAATTGCAGGTCAATCAGGCTGTAATTGAAGGACAAATCTTGCAATTGATCGAAAAGCAAGATAAATATGTCAGTTGGATTCTGAGTACTAGATGGATCTGTTAATTGAACCTCAATTGGAAGATGAATCTTGCAATTAGCCTAATTGACAGAATAATCTTGCAATGAGTGCTACAGACTCAACAAACACCAAATTGGAAAGCACAGTTTTTTTTTCATCTGCTGACAGCACCAAAGGAAATCCTGTAAGGTTCGAGGAACATCGTGTCATTCATTCTTCCAAATTTTTCGAACACTGACAAACAGAGAGAAAAGTGAATTTGTAGAACTGTGAAAACATGGAGAGAAAATCTCGAAAAATGAAGACACCACCACCTCATTTGACCTATAGAGACAGTATTCGACACGCATCGTGTCAGTCAGTTGGCCGATCAACAAGCACCCCATCGACCTCGATTACGCCATGCTCGAAGCAACCTCGAGCACGACGACGCCTGCACAAGTACCTGGGAGGCAGAGATACCATGGCTGTGTTCCCAACTACAGTGGACACCTCCCCAGGTATCCTGCAACCGGGCGATCGAAAACAGCTGCGCCCGCGCCGCTCACGAATCTCCGTGGCGCGCCCACGTGACTCCGTTCGCCGCTCGTCTGCCACCTATAGTTTGGAAACACAGCCCAGTCGGGGTTAGCGTGCTCTCGTCGAAGTCAAAGTGCACTAACGCAACATGGCCGACCACAAATGGCGGCCGAGCGAGGACATGGTCGGTCCGGGTTCGGAAGTTTCGTTGACCGAATGCTCTTTGGATTGTCTGACCAGTTGTGGCCTTATCCTGATCTCGAGAGATGGTTTTCGAACCTAGAGGGATCAAGACTTCCTCCCCTTTGGTATCGAAGAGTCCTCATTGATATCTAGCAACCAGTTTTTGAACAGGATATCTATGTCCTGGGTTTCCAAATTCAAATGATTGTCTGACCAGTAGTGGCCTAATCTCTATCTTAAGAGATGGTTTTCGAATCTAAAGGGTTCAAGACTCCCTCCCTTTCGTTATCAAAGACCCTTTGGTATCAAAGAGCTCTCATTGATATCTAGCAACCAGTTTTGAACAGGGTATCGATGCCCTGGCTTTCCTAATTTGAATTCTGAATTTGTGTAATCGTCATCTCTAGAGATGATTTCCAAATTTGAAGAGACCAAAGATCCTTGGATTGACTGACCAGTAGTGGCCTAATCCTGTTTTTAAGAGATGGTTTTCGAATTTAAAGGGACCAAGACTTCCTCCCCTTTGTTATCAAAGACCCTTTGGTATCAAAGAGCCCTCATTCTTATCTAGCAACCAGTTTTGAACAGGATATCTCTGCCCTGACTTTCCTGATTTAAGTGCTGAATTTTTGTAATCCTATTCTCTAGAGATGATTTCCAAATTCAAATAGACCAAAGATCCTTGGATTGACTGACCAGTAGTGGCCTAATCCTGATTTTAAGAGATGGTTTTCGAATCTAAAGGGACCAAGACTTTCTCCCCTTTGTTATCAAAGGCCATTTGGTATCAAAGAGCCCTCATGGTTATATAGCAACCAGTTTTTGGAACAGGATATCTATGCCCTGGCTTTACTAAATTTGAATGATGAATTTTTGTGATCCTAATCTCTAGAGATGATTTCCAAATTTAAAGAGACCAAAGATCCTTGGATTGACTGACCAGTAGTGGCCTAATCCTGATTTTAAGAGATGGTTTTCGAATCTAAAGGGACCAAGACTTTCTCCCCTTTGTTATCAAAGGCCATTTGGTATCAAAGAGCCCTCATGGTTATATAGCAACCAGTTTTTGGAACAGGATATCTATGCCCTGGCTTTACTAATTTGAATGATGAATTTTTGTGATCCTAATCTCTAGAGATGATTTCCAAATTTAAAGAGACCAAAGATCCTTGGATTGTCTGACCAGTAGTGGCCTAATCCTGATTTTAAGAGATGGTTTTCGAATCTAAAGGGACCAAGACTTCCTCCCCTTTGTTATCAAAGGCCCTTTGGTGTCAAAAAGCCGTCATTGTTATCTAGCAACCAGTTTTTGAACAGGATATCTATGCCCTAGCTTTCCTTATTTGAATGATGAATTTTTGTGATCCTCATCTCCAGAGATGATTTCCAAATTCCAAGAGACCAAGGATCCTTGGATCGTCTGACCAGTAGTGGCCTTATCCTGATCTTAAGAGATGGTTTTCGAATCTAAAGGATTCAAGACTTCCTCCCCTTTGTTATCAAAGGCCCTTTGTTGTCAAAAAGCCGTCATTGTTATCTAGCAACTAGTTTTTGAACAGGGTATCTATGCCCTGGCTTTCCTAGTTCGAATGCTGAATTTTTGTAATCCTTATCTCTAGAGATGATTTCCAAATTTAAAGAGTCCCAGGATCCTTGGATTGTCTAACCAGTAGTGGCCTTATCCTGATTTTAGGAGATGGTTTTCGAATCTAAAGGGTCAAGACTTCCTCCCCTTCGTTATCAAAGACCCTTTGGTATCAAAGAGCCCTCATGGTTATATAGCAACCAGTTTTTGGAACAGGATATCTCTGCCCTGACTTTCCTGATTTGAGTGCTGAATTTTTGTAATCCTATTCTCTAGAGATGATTTCCAAATTCAAATAGACCAAAGATCGTTGGATTGACTGACCAGTAGTGGCTTAATCCTGATTTTAAGAGATGGTTTTCGAATCTAAAGGGACCAAGACTTACTCCCCTTTATTATCAAAGGCCATTTGGTATCAAAGAGCCCTCATTGATATCTAGCAACCAGTTTTTGAACAGGATATCTATGCCCTGGCTTTCCTAATTTGAATGATGAATTTTTGTAATCCTTATCTCCAGAGATGATTTCCAAATTCCAAGAGACCAAGGATCCTTGGATTGTCTGACCAGTAGTGGCCTTATCCTGATCTTAAGAGATGGTTTTCGAATCTAAAGGATTCAAGACTTCCTCCCCTTTATTATCAAAGGCCCTTTGGTGTCAAAAAGCCGTCATTGTTATCTAGCAACTAGTTTTTGAACAGGGTATCTATGCCCTGGCTTTCCTAGTTCGAATGCTGAATTTTTGTAATCCTTATCTCCAGAGATGATTTCCAAATTCCAAGAGACCAAGGATCCTTGGATTGTCTGACCAGTAGTGGCCTTATCCTGATCTTAAGAGATGGTTTTCGAATCTAAAGGATTCAAGACTTCCTCCCCTTTGTTATCAAAGGCCCTTTGCTGTCAAAAAGCCGTCATTGTTATCTAGCAACTAGTTTTTGAACAGGGTATCTATGCCCTGGCTTTCCTAGTTCGAATGCTGAATTTTTGTAATCCTTATCTCTAGAGATGATTTCCAAATTTAAAGAGTCCCAGGATCCTTGGATTGTCTAACCAGTAGTGGCCTTATCCTGATTTTAGGAGATGGTTTTCGAATCTAAAGGGTCAAGACTTCCTCCCCTTCGTTATCAAAGACCCTCTGGTATCAAAGAGCCCTCATGGTTATATAGCAACCAGTTTTTGGAACAGGATATCTCTGCCCTGACTTTCCTGATTTGAGTGCTGAATTTTTGTAATCCTATTCTCTAGAGATGATTTCCAAATTCAAATAGACCAAAGATCGTTGGATTGACTGACCAGTAGTGGCTTAATCCTGATTTTAAGAGATGGTTTTCGAATCTAAAGGGACCAAGACTTCCTCCCCTTTATTATCAAAGGCCATTTGGTATCAAAGAGCCCTCATTGATATCTAGCAACCAGTTTTTGAACAGGATATCTATGCCCTGGCTTTCCTAATTTGAATGATGAATTTTTGTAATCCTTATCTCCAGAGATGATTTCCAAATTCCAAGAGACCAAGGATCCTTGGATTGTCTGACCAGTAGTGGCCTTATCCTGATCTTAAGAGATGGTTTTCGAATCTAAAGGATTCAAGACTTCCTCCCCTTTATTATCAAAGGCCCTTTGGTGTCAAAAAGCCGTCATTGTTATCTAGCAACTAGTTTTTGAACAGGGTATCTATGCCCTGGCTTTCCTAGTTCGAATGCTGAATTTTTGTAATCCTTATCTCCAGAGATGATTTCCAAATTCCAAGAGACCAAGGATCCTTGGATTGTCTGACCAGTAGTGGCCTTATCCTGATCTTAAGAGATGGTTTTCGAATCTAAAGGATTCAAGACTTCCTCCCCTTTGTTATCAAAGGCCCTTTGCTGTCAAAAAGCCGTCATTGTTATCTAGCAACTAGTTTTTGAACAGGGTATCTATGCCCTGGCTTTCCTAGTTCGAATGCTGAATTTTTGTAATCCTTATCTCTAGAGATGATTTCCAAATTTAAAGAGTCCAAGGTTCCTTGGATTGTCTAACCAGTAGTGGCCTTATCCTGATTTTAGGAGATGGTTTTCGAATCTAAAGGGTCAAGAATTCCTCCCCTTCGTTATCAAAGACCCTTTGGTATCAAGGAGCCCTCATGGTTATATAGCAACCAGTTTTTGGAACAGGATATCTACACCCTGGCTTTCCTTTGAATGCTAAATTTTTGTAATCCTCATCTCCAGAGATGATTTCCAAATTCCAAGACTCCAAGGATCCTTGGATTGTCTGACCAGAAGTATGATATCTACATGATTTATACTTTGGCTCTGCTGATCTTGAATTCTGAATTTTTGACTGAGAAGATCGATCATTAATCTGAAAAAATTGATGAAAGGACATCTATCGCTGAATAGTATTTCCGAAAATGATTGTAATCTCTTCAGTTGTCCACAGGAAGAAATGTATCCTTCTCCAATCTCCTGACCATTATTTTGTGTGACCTTAGACCTCTCATGTTCTCGATTAAAAATCAGGATTGGTATATCAGAGCAATTATCTCATTGCACTTTGATTTACGTCAGAAATGTTAGATATTTTCCTAATTCTCTCACTACTCTTGATAGAGCAAGGATTTTTCAGTTATCCAGATTATCTCTAGATCCAGGAAGTTTTGGAATGGTACATAATACTGAGACATCGAACGAATCTTTCAATCTTATGTCCTATAACGCACGATATCATTGTACAAATACAAGATTGACCATTTTGTTGTTTCCACGAAAATATACACCCCAATTGTAGATTTTCAGACGGCGTCATTCTGGTCCTCGCAGATTTCACGCCATTTGTGGTCAGCATGTTGAATATATATTTTGACCATACCACGCAATAAAAAGTGTTGGTCAAAAAACAACAAACAATGAATGATATCATGAAATGATTACTAGGCTATGTAGAGTGAGGAAAAGAAAAATAATAAAGAAAGAAAATCGAGATGGAAATACTTTATTACTGAACAGAAGAAGAAACAATATTGAAAAGGTATTTCGATAGGGATGTTCGATGTGCCAACTGGGATTCAAACACCCAATGTATAGATTCTCGCAGAACTTTGGAACAACAATATATCATAGTTTGATTGAATCACAATTGGCAGTTACTGAGTGTTTCATTGTATAAATCAAACTTATCGACAGATAAATAAGAAAGAACGATGTAAACAAAAGATTCGATATCTCAGAAGAGATTCAATTGATTCTGTCTTCATCTAGAATTAATTGCATGGGATGGCATGATTGATGAATTCTCTCACCACTCGCTGGAAAATAGCGTAGATGAATAATAATCATTTTCGATACATGAAACTTCTAGATTAGAGCCTCAAGTGAATCTTTTCTGTTGAAAGAAAAGAAACTTATATTCTAGTCGATTTGCAGAGAAGTTAAGGCATAGGCTTATAGCTGACAAATTCGTTAAGCTAACGGATTCTGCTGTGCAATCTATGAACCTTGTTCTGACACACTTCGAGGTGAATGAAACATGAGGTTTATTGCGATCATATCACCTCAGATCACGCAGATTTCTATGAAATGTTGTGGGTTCAGTGAACGTCATGACATCGATATTATTTCTTTTTTACATTGAAATCCGTTTATTCGAATAGGTCGTGCTAACTCTTACTGTGTCCGATATTGAATGTTGAATAGATTTATTGTATTATTGTATTTTGTAAAGTGAAAGAATTCTTTCCGATTGCACTGAACCGTCCAGCTTACGTAAATCATAGTCAGCAAAAGCCGTCAAAAACTCAGCGCCTGCTCTATTTCAACATGTTATAATCCGATGAACTGATATATGGCGTATATAGATCGGAAATTCCACAAAGATCACGAATAGTTTCAGTGTTCTTGTGAATTTACAGAATATGGAGGTGATGTAGACCTAAAAACTGAATAACTATCATCATCCCAATGAATAGAAGGCGAACATTTTCAACATATTATATAGATGGAAACGGTTTTGTTAAAAATTCCACAAGGAAAGATTCAATGAAGAAACGAAAAACATGTACGTGTTTTATAAGTACTATGGATTCTCAAAATTGTACAGGAATGATGACTGAATGAATTGACATCAAAATACGCCATATATCGCTCATCTATAAACTAAAATAAAAAATGGCTAGCGTCCCAAAGTTACGCTTCATTCTGTTTGGAACATAGAGAGTAATAAATCGATCTATGAATCACGATAGATTTTCCTTTGTGTAGTTACATGAAAAGTTGACGTAGCGTATAGTATGTAGTGTAGTGTGTAGTCTAGTGTGTAGTGTAGTCTGTAGCGTGGTTTGTAGTGTAGTGTGTAGTGTAGTATGTAGTGTATTGTCTAGTCCAGTGTGTATTGTAGTGTAGGGTGTATTTCAGTGTGTAGTGAGGTAGTGTGGTTTGTATTTTAGTGTGTAGTGTAGTGTGCATTGTAGTGTGTAGTGTAGTGTCTAGTCCAGTGTGTAGTGTAGTGTGCAATGTAGTTTGTAGTGTAGTGTGTAGTGTAGTGTGTATTTCAGTGTGAGGTGAGTTAGTGTAGAATGTAGTGTGGTTTGTATTTTAGTGTGTAGTGTAGAATGCATTGTAGTGTGTAGTGTAGTGTGTAGTGTAGTGTCTAGTCCAGTGTGTAGTGTAGTGTGAAGTGTGAAGTGTGAAGTGTAGTGTGTAGTGTAGTGTGTATTGTGATGTAAATTATATCGAGTGGTCTTTCTAAGATCGTTTTATTACTATTTCCAGCCCAATCAGACGGATAAATACCTAATGAGCATTTCTCTGAGAGTTGCTTCGTCGTCATCTTGTATCTCTTGCGTCGTCTCATGCCGGTCGCCGGGGCGGCGCGTCGACGTGTACGCGTCGCGACGCTGGACGACGACGCCGGTCAGCTTGAGCGTCGTCTCTCCGTCCGAGCCGAGCTCATGCTCCTCCACTTCGACTATCTCCGCTGAGACTGCGGCAATTTTGCAAACTCAGATTTTTCGAAAAAGAAAAAAAAGTCGACAGAATCGACGAGGTGACAGCTCGACAAAGCGTCGGAGTGCTCGTGGGAACGGATAAAGGCGCCGCAACGGAGATGTCGAACGGTTTGTATGTGTAGAGAGAATTTTCAATTTACGATTTTCGAGTACGCTAGTGGGGTGGTTGAATTGGTTGGTTTCTAAATCTACAGGGTTGGGATGAAGTGTGGAACCAAGTGAATATCTTTCAAAACGAAAAGAACGATATTTATGAAAATTTTCAGGTGAGTGCAATGGAACAAAATGGATCTAATGTTCATTTTTTTGTTAATAATATACTTCCGGTTCGACTTCTTCAATTTAAAGAGACACCCTATATATATTCTTTCAGATTTTCAAAGAGCCTGTTTTTTTGAATTCATACATACTTAGTTTAGTGTAAGAAAAATTGTGAAAACATGGAATATAGCACACTTTAATCAACCTCCTTTGAGTTATATCCAGTCGATAGATGGCGAAACAAGAATGGAAACAGAATCAGTATTACTGATAATTGCACAATCAGTGTTTTTAAAAATGATGATTCAGAACTAGTGATTTAGGTTACTTCCCAATTTTAGATCGAACTCTAAATAGCACTTTTATCAACCTCTTTTGAGTTTTTTTGCATCAGAGCAAAAAACTATCTTGATAAACTAATTGATGTTGTTTGTATGCATAGTAATAAATAAACGTACAATTCACAAATTGTACAATTAAGAATGGTTCAATAAAGTGAAAAAGCGCGTATTGAAATATTAATGATGATCGGTTATGGTGATTGTGAAATTTATTTCCGTAAATTAGAATTTGACACTTTGAGAACAAAAGAGTACTCGTTTATATATTACTATGCATACAAACAGCATCAATTTGTTTATCTAAATAGTTTTTTGCTCTTACGCAAAAAACTCAAAGGAGGTGCTATATTCCTCGTATATTTACAATTTTTTTCACACTAAACTCAGTATGTATGAATTCAAAATAACAAGATCTTTCAAAATCTGTCAAAATATATAGGGTGTCCCATTGGAATCAACGAAGTTGATGGCATTACCGGTCAAACCAGAAGTATATTATTGACAAAAAAAATGTACATCAGATGCATTTTGTTCATCACTTGCAAATCTTCATAAATATCGTTTAGAAGATATCCACTCGGTTCCATACTTCAACCCAACCCTGTATATATAGACATAAAAGACACAGCACACACACAACCGAATTTACCTGTACGCAAAAAGCCGGCGGTCGCAGAAAAGACGGTGTCTCGCTCTCGAAAACCCGCAGTTGTCTGTCGCTGGTTGGGGGCGGGCCGCCTCATCGGCCGGCCCACAGGGACGCCGCTGCCGCCGTCGCCGTCGCTTCCACCGGCGCCGGCCGCGCCGGCGGGTGCGCGCCGCTGCCGGCTCTCTGGACAAGCACAAAGCCCCACACCGTTAGTACGACAAGGAAGTTTGAGGTTAGGACAGGTGCGTTGAGATCGAAGCGGAGGAATCACTTCGCACGGAAGTGCTCGAAGATATTTAGCAAGTATAAGAAGCTACACAGATCGGGCTGATAAGCAGTGTCGATAATTCAGTCGATTCGATCGATTTCATTCCTGAAATTGGTCGAATAATGTGAAACAGTATAAGGCATCGCACAGGACTGTCGTGTATGGGACCGTCAATGGTCAGTCGTGCGATGTTGCCAATTATCTCACCACGGCTCAGGAGATAGAGAACGACGTGGTCGAAGTGATAAGGACTTGATGGAAACAGTGCAGTACAAAACACTGAGATAAGCTCCTCACCATTGTTAGCTGTGAAGTTGAAGCACTCAGTGAGAGTCGTGTGGTTTCAGGTATATACCGGATGTTTGTTCAAGAGTGGACTGCATCTTGATTCGTTTACGTTTCTATGCAATGAAAATGTAAACATTGAATTCATTATTAACGATTTCAGATTGATATTCTTTGTTTATCGACTACGAAAATGAACTCATGAACAAAAAAAATGGAACAATGTTGATTTTCCATGATGCATGAATCAACCAACAAAAGTAGGAATAGAACAAATTAAAACATATCATCGCTGTGAACCAGTTTCTATGATTGTGAGATCAATATCCGTCATCAAATTGAATGAATCAGAAAGTTTGCGCTGTTCATGGATGAATCCACGAGGATCGATCATCGTAGAGGAACTCAACAATAGAAACAAACACTACATGGGGAATGTATGAAATCATACAATTTTCTGTTGATATACTAGTATCACTTGTTGAACACCACATTCGAAAATGACGGATTCCAGTTCCGCACTCACGACGACTAACCCCTGTATCGACTTCGAACCTTCCCGACTCCCCAGAATGATTCATGTCGGTCCGATAAAAAACCGGCATTCGTCGTATGAAGCATTCACCCGCCTCATTCGATTCTGCTCGCTCGTAAATCCACCTTTGTTCGTAGATGGCGCCACCGTGCAAGAACATGTTAATAAAACCGGGGGCGATATCTGCGGTTGACACTTTCCCAATGAACGGTGCCGATAAATTTCCCGGTTCGACATTCGACGAAAAATTGCTGATTCGGACGAATCCGTGGCGGAGAGCGATTTGCCTCGTCATGTCGGACGAAACCATGGACGTATAAACAAGAACTCCTTCTCTCAGAATCCTCCTTCTACTTGGTTGTATCATGAAATCATCGTTTTTGAAGTGATCGGAACAAACCAAAGCATTTTTTGTTATCTGCTCTGCCTTGAATCTGAACAGTGATAACCACAAATCTCGCTGTTCACCATTCACTGGGAATCTGCGAAACATGTTTCATTTTACTTTTACATTCATAATGAATAGAAGGTAGGCTAGAAGAACTGAATCAATGAATGTATTCAGATCGCAATATGTAATTTCCTATGATATATTTCAATTAAGTTCAACCAATATTCATATAACGGACATTTCGAATCAATACAATACCCTGCACTACGCCTATGTTGAAATTCCAACGTTATTACTTACGAATGAAAAGAGAGTTCTGGGTGTAAATATGCAGTTTTTCTGCATACAACACAATTACGCACCATCAGGACACTTAAAGTTCGACTATTGTTCACAAAAATTCACTGATTCACTGAAATATCACGAGTTTCGAGAGCATCAACACGACGTAAACAGAGTTAACAAACGTAAACAATACTGCGGTAGCCATGTTCGTTTTCCAAATAGCGATGTGATTGGTTGGTACTGGAAGTGGTGCCAGAGGTTTCACGAAAGGGTGAGGTTATCAGAATATTTCCTAATTTATCAAATCAATTATAAATTTTCTGCTGATTCTCGGGTTGCAACGTGTATATCTTGAGGAATTGTTCCTATTAACTGAGTAATGTATGGTCATTTATGAGTTATTCAATGAATTATATATACGAAAAATCGAAAATTGTCCCGAAGTTTGACTCAGCAAGAATAATATGGCAACATCAAATTAGCGATTTGTGGATATGACTGTGCCATTTTAAAGACTTCACATACAGATGTAAATAGCCCAGTCCATCTTGTTTATACGTCCATGGACGAGGCACTTTTCTCGACCATCGACTGGAAACTTTACCGTTTCTGGAGAACGGTGTTTCTCAACCTGGCGCTCTGCAAACTCATCTCTGGACCATTCGAAAATACCACCGAGTCACGTAATATCCATTGTATTCATTGGATGAAAACAATGTTTGCTTGTGAACTTGTGGTTTTGGGTTTCCTTGCATCGTTACAAAAGAAACCACCAGCTTCATTTACCTTCCATCATTTTTATGTATCCTATTGCATTTCGATTGTTTCCTGATCAGTATCCGAATCAAATAATAATCTCACCTTAATTCCAAAAATATCCATCATGGCGCTTTCCTATTCTGCTCCTGCCAGGAATTATCATCTACTTATGTTCCTGAAACAAAAGAGAACCGTCATGAATTAAAACAATCGATCATTCAATGATAGGAATTTCTAACTACATACTTCGATTAGGCAAAGAAGAAGTATCGATTGATTTGTTATTCCAAATAGAATCGTCATTTTGTATATTGCTACTGTGAAATGCCATTGATTTTTTTCAAGAACAACCAGAATGTGAACAGTTTCTGGAGAAATTATTGACTGAAAACTATAGTTTAGACCACAAAATGCACACCAAGTGGTAGATCTGATTACACAGGAAACAGAAGACACAAGCAGAACAAGTGCAAAAATGATATGGCGTCAGTCTGTGATTTCGTTTGATATTTATCGTCGACATGGTTGAAAATGTTGATACGAACCCTTCTCGAATCCTTCATTCTATCACCGCAATTCACCCATAATCAGTATTCCTGATTTCTGAACAATCACTAGTTTCTGACTATTTTTCCCAGTAAGCTGATAAAAAGGTACATTTCTTGTCCTTCGGCCTATTTCCTACAATCGATAGCACTTCTGCATAGATACAACATGACCATGAGCGAATTTTTCAGCCTGGAAGCCTGTTTCAAGGACTTTCACCTCCGTATCCGAACTCAAACAGATTTCCATCGGCTGCGATGAAACCCCCCCACCGGGTGTGTCGACGAACTCAGGCGAACATACTCTGATGTCTCTTAATGTTACTCCCTACTGCTAAACCCATAAAACGTAGGATAACGTGCGTGTGGCTTGAGTCCTTCGCACGAACCGCCTCCGAACAAAGAGCCTCCTAAATTCACCACGTCAGGCCCGTCCTGAGCCTGCATCAGTTTCAATACGCCCGAGACCCGAAGGATCGATCTGGACATCCGAAACTTCCTGAATAACTCTCCACGTCAACTAGAAGTCCTTTTTTATTCAATCCAAGTGGTTGACTCACAACCTGGCAAGGAGAACTTGCACGAATGAACAGACATTGAGCTAGGGTTTTTGTTGTTAATGCAGCTTTTCATTTGTCAACACTAGAGGAAAACCTATAATGATGAAGTACTTTGAGCATGGACAGTGGCGACTTTTCATCAGGAACAATGGTATCTGACATCACCGTGATGGGCATTGTAGATTTTGTTGCATTGAACTCTACTACATCTTTGGATTCTCACTTCAACATTCTTGCAAGATCTTCGTTGATAGTGAGCATCGACCAGTGAGTACTATCATCCACAAAGCTGGAACTGGACAGGAGATCACATCCAACACAGATGTTGAACAAGAACAAAGCTGGACTGAACCTTCGACTTCGATTGTATAGTAACCAATTCTGATGTCCACTCGTGGTATGTTGATGGTGCGCTTTTGGAGTCACCTCTGATGTAGTTTCTCAAGAACGAACTGTTTTTTGGCGCCGGTCCTGTATCCCAGTTCGCTACGACGGGATCCAGAAATAGGTTATTCGAAACTCTTGGCCGAAGACGAATGTACTTACGCACCGTAATTACTGGACTAATTGAAGTAGGGGCCTGATCACACGATAATCGCACTATGTCGACATAGACAGACATATGGTGCGATTGTAATTACACCTATATTGGGAACGAAGGTGAACTCACCCTCTCCCTCTTCCAAGACAACAGCAACGCTCTGATCTAGTATATGGGGTGGTGGAAAATCTTGAACGACCGGCAATATGGCTTTCGTCACCGTGAACCAACAGGAGACCTGCTCGCTTGTCTTTATTTGCAGAAACTCTGTTTTTTCTCCTCCACATTAACGATCTGTGCATCAATGCAAAAGAAACTCAAGCTGGTATCTTCACCAAGGGTTTGGTATCACCTCCAACATGGGACGATCTTGTGAGGTCCATTGCCAGAACTGCTTCACAAAAACCTTCGCCTTTCGTAGAGCTGACATTGAGAAATTGAAATCAAGTGTATGAAAAAAAGTGCAATCTAGTTTAATTCGTGAATTAGATAGGTATAGCTGTCGATGAATCAAGTATTAAAAGACCGCAAGAGTGAAGCGTATTAGACTGCCGATATAACTCAATCAGAAAGGAGCAATTTGACCGACCGAAATAGGGTCAGATGTTAATAGAATTATACCTAATTTGGTCTTGTTGTAATTGGAATCTATATGGAAAGCCCTTTCTTGATTATCTATCGATTGTTCAGCAACATCTGATTGGAGGTGAGTTTAATGCAATGGATTTTTTTTCAAATTGTGATTAGTTTGACAACAGATCTTCGAAAATAAACCACTAGTTACCAAAATCAGTTGTTCAATGATCAGCTTCTGCAACAGTGTCGTTTGAGAATGCAAAGTTAAAAAATACCTGCATGAATTGAGATTGTCTCGACAATGTCAGACATTTTCATATGGGTGAAAGCTCATACATGAAACAGTGGACATGCCAGCTGCTTTAAATCTGACACCTATGGGAACAACCCAAATATGTCTTGATGGTCTCATTTCCACTGTTCACATGTTTGGAGCTCAGCCCCCAAACATACGCTAAAGCACTTAGATTCAATTCAGAAGAGAGCCATTCGCCTAGTCGATGATACTACACCCACCGAATCATTGACCTCTCTAGATCATCGTAGAAAGGTCGGCGATCTATGCCTTTTTTATAGGTACTTCCATGGTCGGTGCTCAACGGAAATATCATCTATTATGCCACCACGCGCGATTCCTAGTAGACAAACCAGACGAGCTCAGGCTGGTCACCCCTACATTGTCAGGCTCGAGACCTGTCGAACATCGCTATACCAAGCATCATTCATCAATAGAACACGGCAAAGTTGTGGAATTCTTTGCCTAGTGGAGTCTTTCCTGATGCTTACAACCTCCAAACTATCAATAGATATTCCAACACCTTCCTTCTCTCCCAAAATTCCACCACTGGCTAACACGATGTTCCTCGAACATTATAGGTTTCCCTTTCGTGTTGTCCACAGATGAAAAAAAAAACAAAAAAAAAGTTCGAATCACTGAAACAAGTAAGTGGGTAGATATACGAAAACTCATCCCCCTGGCTTCCCCCTCAAATACTGGCAAGTGGAATTTGGCCATGGCTTGATGATACCTTGCCTTTTTATAACGGCAAGTGTGCAATATTGAGGACGATTTAGACCATATATTGTTCAACTGTTTGACAACATCTTCTCGATATCACGAAGGAAAAATGAAAAATAATGGTAGCTGGCCCCTTCTCTCTATGTTAATTCAAAAAGGAGGAATACGAATCAGGAGAAATTTCCATGACAGTCAATGATACATCGCACATTGTCTGTGGTGTTTAGCCTTCCGAACAACAAACCCACTAGAAGGATCACAAAACAAATATTCTGATGCTAACATGAATTCCCAGAATTATCATAATATTAGTACCCAATCGTCGCCAGTGTTGTCATATCCAATCATCAAAAAGTGATGAATAGTCCATAATATTCAAAGTCCTTTATGAATTCATGTAGTTCAATGCATGAATATAATAATAAATTTGGGTCATGACGATTATGAATCAGTTCTGAGCAATAGAAGATTGCTACATTATTCTGAGACTCAGCAATTTTACTTTCTTGGGGGCTCGAGGACCAGCATGGGTATTATGAATACTTTTTGCTCAACGTTGCAACCCCGCAATCTGATATTGACAGTCGACGGCGATTATTGCTTTGTTTGGTATCGGTCATTATTTACGTTTTGATTTATCGATATTATTCAACTTGTGTTCAGTTTTGTGTACTCAGAATTCATCAGACACTCAGTTTATTTTCTGTTTTGGTGATTTGATATAATGGTGAGACGTTGTGAGGTGTGTTAAAGACAATTTGAACCGGCGATCAAAACACGTCATTTCATAGGTGAGTTACCATTGTCGTATCATTCGAGATTTTGAAGCATTTTCCCAAATGGAACGGATAAAAATGAATTTGAATTGAATTGATTATATTATATTGATTATACCCATAGGTCATCTGCGACAATGTCTCGTCATTGTTCATTTTACCACCAAGAAATGCTGAAAAGTACCACTGAAATTGTTACGGATTTTCAAGTTGGTTTCATCATGAATTAATAATAAATTCGATCCCCTCTGACAACACGGCACTGGTGCTGGGAGAATCAGCTCCTGCTATCCTTGTTTAGACAAAGATAGATACTATAGATGTTGCGCCCAAACAAACTGTATTGCCAGGGCTGTGGATTACTTATCTAGTTTGTTCAATGATCGAAGGTTTAGCCAATGCTGCTTTACCACCACAGTAGCAGTAATGGTCCATTTCCTTGTTAGTGACTGACGGTGTCTATACAATGATGTTGCTGTACTGTGTCGTTCCGGATTGTGGTCGGCTTCCATTTGGGAGCTGTGCCACGCTGTTACATAATCAGCACAATCCATCAACATGGATTTTCAGTTCGAAATCATTGTTCCCACGACCACCTACGAAAACAGGAGAGTGTTCCTTCTTCGACACCAGTCATGTAATATTCCCCTTATATTGAGTTCTCGATAGTTTTCAACGGCGAAAGTGGATTTCGAGTACTATTTTCAAGGAATTCGAAGCATGAGATAGACCTATCTACACATTTCTACCATGAGACATATCACAAGTAATTATTGAGAAGTGCATGGAAGAGACCGTATTTAATGTGTTCACTTTGGATAATGAAACTTTCAAGTGATAAACAAAAAGTGAAATCGTCAATAGTTCATTACCAAACTAATTCCTTTCCCATATAACCGAGGTGAATTGTACATATATGTAACGAAAATTTTCTTGAAACGAATTGAATATCGGTATTATTGAAGTCAAATCTTCAATAGGTCATTACCAAACAACTTTCTTCTTCATAACCGAGGTGAATTGTATATATACCGTGTGAACCAGACATGCAGCAAATATATCAGATGAAAAAATACTAGACTTGGAACGACATGTCTTCGATTTTATCAGTCAAGTTCATTTTTTGTCAAACTAAGTGAAAATGTAACTGAATGAACTAGAAAAGTTGCTCAATTCGCTTCCATTAGCAGGGGTCTAGTTTTTATACATTGCTGTTTTCAAAAATCCCACATGAATAAGTCTATCAGTGTTAGATCAGGTAAACTTGATGGCCACCGAATAGGACCAACACAACGTGTAATGGAAGCATAAAAAAATGTCCGAAACGTCAGTTTTTATCACTAGAATCCTCGCTAGAATCGAATAGAGTACACTGTATCCAAAAAAATATATGCAACAAATCATTCATTACAAAATATCTCGATAGCTACAAAACTTCTTATTTTGTGAGTTTCTCGTCTGTGATACATCGTTGAAGTTAGAATTGATGGCAGTTCAGAAGGCGAAAGAGAAATATATAGGGTGTAATTCGAGTAATTGCAGGCGAAATCGAAGGAATATGGTCCAAACTCGAGTATTTTTTTCATCGACTGTATGGAAAGATCTGGGACACCAGGTATAACGAAAATTATATATCTATCTAATGGTATTCATGGTCGAGAAATCCCAGCAACCTTGACATTTCCGCAATACATAATTGTTTATCAGACATGAATTATAAAATAGGTAATATCAAAGGAAATATCACCAATCTCAATGGATCAAGATGGAGATAATGACATAAAAGAAAGTCATCATTATATCCGTGACTTAGTTTTTTCAATGCATTCTTTATTCGCTTCTTCTTCTTTCCCTTGAAAATATGTTTCTCACTAGACTTTACAAGTACTACAAGTCTATTTGTTCCGGCAGTTTTATGATTGTTCTAGAAATATTAATGTTGATGAGAAGGTTATGAGAAATATAGATATGAAACAAAATTGATTCAAGCATGTCATCGTATACCTATACTATCAGTGAATATATGTGAAGCGTTATCTACAAGTACAATTATCAGACGAAACAATTGATATGTAGTATGTCATTCATGAAGATATAATAGAGCTGATATAAACCTGGAAATCTTGCTCGATATATGGAGGAATGGTAACTTTTTGAATAGGTCAATTAACGTAATAAATTGGGTCATGCTATCTATCGAACTTTCACAAGAATCGTCGAAAACTCATTGAAAAACAATTATCAGATCATACTCCATGATAAAGACCACTAATATTACATGAGGTCAAAGAATTTCTGGGAATCATTTTGCAATTCAACTACCTCCAATCCAGAAAACCAACCACCCATTCTCAGCAACGGTCACACACATTTTCTTATAATTTCCATTTGAATAAACTGAACTGATTCCAAGGTTAGTCAATTCATAACATGTTGCTAATGAATTCCTACTAGTATTTGATGATCTCACGGCATTTTACAAGAGGATGGAGCTTTTTATAAGTTGTACACTGCAATAAATAGTCTAACGTGTCCGGTTTTTCTTTTGAAACAAATGTCCATCTATCAAGAGTCTTTCATCGAATTTTTGCAAACATCGGTATGACTCGTCCTCGAAATATAGAAGAAATATAAGCAACATGTCTTTCTTCAAATCATTTCACCAAATATTCTGCAAACTACATAAGTTTGAAGTTGTGAATTTACTTCCGAAAAGATGTGCATCCTTCCATCATATTGAACTCAGTGTACACCACAAGACTAGATTAATGCGTTGGGGAGTTTCAAAGGAAATTTAAATGTTTCCGGAATACATCGATCAAGCTCTTCAGAATATATCGATTAAGGTCAACTTCATCGGATCTTAGGACGAGCAAATGAAAGTCTCATTCAGATTGAGCTTCGAGTGAAGTAAGCAATTGCTTTACGAAAACGTGGTTTTCGTTTCTGTGAAAAGAGCTACTAAACACCCCAGGATGTTGTCAAAAGATAACAAGAAAATACTCTCCAACAATAATCATTCAACAAGTACTGATATCAGGTCGGAACTTATTTATAACATCAAAAGTCGATGGATTTTAAATCAGATGACTCAGATACTTCATTGAATGAGTAGGAATTTTTCAGAATCGATATCAATCTAAGTAATGATCTCTCAGATCTTCGACGTGTCGATTTTGTTTTTTGTTGGCGAAATTTCAGTCATACTAGGTGGCCCAATGAGAACGAAACAAGGCCGATTCGACATAGTTATCGTTCTAAGAAAAAAAGACGCTCAAACCGGTCGATTTTTATTTCGAGGGGCAAACATTTTGCCCATGTTTTCAACTTTTTCACTTCAAACCCCTCGGAGGGAGTGATGGAAAGTAACGCTTTTTTTCTTTATTTCATCACTATTTCTCATTTTGTAGTTAGAACGATGTCCATCTAAGGAGTGCCCTATGTGATTTTTTTTCCAAATCCTGTCCTATCCAATATTACATGCAGAATCATTCATTTTAATGTCAGTTCCATGATCTCTCATTAAAATGCATACCTTGTTGCGTTCTCATTGGGCCACCCTGTATATTAGAACTATGCTCAAGATGTGTGTACACATGAAGAGAGTAAACACATGAAGTTCAACTATATCTTGTGCTTTTTTTATCTGTGGACAACACGAAAGGAAAACCTATAATGTTCGAGGACCATCGTGTTAGCCAGCGGTGGAATTTTGGGAGAGAAGGAAGGTGTTGGAAGTTTGGAGGTTGTAAACATCAGTAAGTTGATAGTATTCAGAAAATATGAAACATTCCAACCTGTTGTATGGATGTTGATAGGGTACGTTGGAGTAAGATCTAAGGTGAATTCGACAGGATCCAGAATGTTTGACAGTCGTATAATAATGAGTAAAAGTCACTTCTGGAACGGTGAAAGTAGACCACAGGGTAACAGTTGACTCATTTTTGGAACCGTCAGAGTAGACTCTCGAGTAAGAGAGTGAGGTTTTGAAACGAAACTTATTGTTATTTCGGACGTAAACATTGCAAATATTGTTGTGTTATGTTGATTTACTACTAACCTTGTCGATTCACCAACACCGCACGCACTTACAAACAGAACAAAACGCGAAAAAGGTATCCTCTCTAGGAACACCCGATCCCACTAACACCTGCACGGAAACTGTCAAAAAATATTGGTCATCGAACGAAACAATGACTAGCGGTACATCGTTAACAATAAACCTGATAATACCCGAGATAATATCATAATGGAATGTAATAAAAATAACAGACGACTTCGAGTTCTGCAATCAAGAATTCAAAGACAGCGTTGCCACTGTCAGATCAATATTTTGTCATTCTCTCATTATCACCCAATCACCAAAAAACTCACCTATACTTTACAGGGTGAGTCACAGCTGGACAAATCGGGCACAAATGACCAAAATGCTTCACAAAGACTCGGCTTTCTGTTCCATGTCAAGAGATACTTCAACTAAGATGTGATGTACCTAATTCGAGAATTTTGTCTTTTGTCCACCCTGTGTATAGGTATTTTCGCATTCTGTGGAGACTGATTAAATCAAAGTGTAATCAAGATCGAACATTCACACTCAGAATATTGACTCAAAAGTGGTAGAAAGTTTTATTATCACTGTTATCAGCTATATCTACGTGTATTTAAGTGTATTTAAGTGATAGCTATATAAGTTAGATTGGATAAAATCATTATTTGCCGGCACAATCGAATAGATAATAGAAATCATAAAACAAGTGACGACTCTTTTCTGGAGCAACTTAATAAAACAATTGGAAATCTATGAATTGGTTTGGAAATTAAGAAGATATCACGTACATTAGCCCAGTCAGAATTATGGGAAGATCTGCTGATATACCTCTATTTTAATCAAGTTGCTTATTTAGTCAATTAAGTACCCGTTCATGCATAATACCAATGATTTCCTTTGCTCTATGGAATGTCAAAAGAAGTCAAAACTTGGAGAAAGGTTCCAATTAATCTTCATTAATCATTCCTACCAGAGGAGTATCTGTTCAAACTTGGAAATATCCTCAAAGAAATAAGAAATATTCAATCAACGAAATCCTCTTCATATTTATTTAGACCTCTCAGACTATTATTCCCATGCATCCTATCAGTTCGTTTATTCAACTTGCAAAATTGCTTTCCCTTATTGCGAGAAATTCACGAACAATCGGCAACGCTGCTCTTTGAGGATTGTAATGAAAGTGCTTATCAAGTTTGCGAGAAGGCCAATGTTTTTACAGGTTTCAGTAGAAAAACAACGAATTATTTGGTTCTTTTTTCCTCTTCTGGACATGTAGCAGTAGGTCGTGTATCTGGAGATTGAGTTGCAACAATTATAATTTTCTTTTTGTTGCCAAATCCAAGCAAAGAGCCAAAAGTTGCAAAGTGTCGAGTCTCAACCATTTTATTCAGTTACGTTAGAAAGTTATGCACCAGTTCTTGAGTATCACTCCTCACTGCTGAGAAATCTTTCAAATCGAATGATATTTTCTTGAATTGAAGAAGAGTCGAATAAACAGGGTGTTACGAAGTATGGGATCAAACTTCTAGGGGTTGTTGACTGAAAATTTGATCCTTGTGTTGTAATTCGTCCAATTGAGTCTTGCTCTGTTTCTACTGGAGTTTCGTAGACCAAAGACTTCACAGGAAAAAATCCAGCGATGTTAAATCGGGTGACCTAGGAGGCCAAGACACTGCTCTACCTCTGGCAATCCAACGGTGCCCAAACCGCTGATTTTTTCTTGTGCGAAGTCTTTGGTCTACGAAACTCCAGTAGAAACAGAGCAAGACTTGATTGGACGAATTACAGGAGCATTTGAAATCATTCAAAACGAGGATCAAATTTTTAGTCAAGTCCGCCGAAATAATGTGCGACGTTTAAATCGGTGTCTTTAGGTTGGAGGAAGACATTTTGAACAATTATTGTGATGATATCATGTACAAAAAGCAAAAATTGAATGCATCAAATCCTATTTAGGCAATTCATCGTCTTTCTAAATTTCATCGCGTTAAACATGGGACCAACTACTCAAATGTTTTCTACTGTTGCACTGAATAAACCCTAGAAGTTCTGTAACACCCTGTATAGGATATAATTTTTTTATGAAAAACCTGACTTCAATCCATGAAAAGACACAAAGGAATAGAAATAGCATATAACGAAAGCTATACCCTCGAGAGTGGCAGTTGTCGAAAATAGGTCCAATCAGAATGAGGACGGTATAACAACCCACGTCACATCATTTCGGTGTCTTGCACACCACTTGTCCAAATAATTGACGGCCTAAATGTCACATCACCGAATCTGGTGTGCCTTGCCAGAGTCGTTGGAGCCGACATGTTTACGTAAATATCGATTCTGCCATCCCTCAACGTCGGTGTTTCGAAAAAGTCAACTATTGATGGATGGAGAAAAAGTGTGTCATATTTCCCAATATGGCAGAGTATTTTGCCAAAAGTCAGCTGATTCTTTCTTTTTCATGGTCGATCTAGTAGTATCAGTTGTATACAGGGTGAGTCAAAAATGTGTACCGAGCTTTCTGGGGGTGATAGACCATTGAAAAATAAGTGTAGTTTGATGATTAAACTCATGGCCCAAAATGCATATCAAGGGAGATATATCCTTCCAAAGTTGATAAAATTAAAATAATTTCTCCGCATAACTTCTGAACGATGAAAGCCACCCGATTGAAATTTTGTGCATGAATGTATGTTGTCAAAATACATTCTTCCGTCATACTTTCACATTTCTGATATTGTTATAAAGGGTGTTTTCAGAGGGTGAGTCATGATTTTTTGTAGAAAACTTTTTTCCCTGTATTATTTTCGGTGAAAAAAACAGGAGCATTCGATGGAGCGAAGAAAATTACATGAAAAAGATGCTCTTATTCAAATACAAAAAATTGAGCCGTTCGTGAGATATTTGAGTTTTTGTAGTTACATGATATCAGCAGATTGATTTTATTCATCGCGAGATTCATCGGTATAACGATATTTCAGCAGCATTTGCATTTCCGAAGCACTCGCCAAGCATTAGAAGCATATCAGTTTGTTCAGAGAACGAATAACCTGCCATATTTCTTGAAATCTCAGTTGATAATCGCAGTGATAAATGACACAGAAAAACCACACGAACAAATCGACTACAACAATGTTGACTCGAATGTTGATGACATGAACGTCAAAATTGAGAACAAAATTATTCATCATGGCCTGCTAAAATATTGTTACCGATGAATCTCGCGATGAATATCATGTAACTACAAAAACTCAAATATCTCACGAACGGCTCAATTTTTTGTATTTGAATAAGAGTACCTTTTTCATGTAATTTTCTTCGCTCCATCGAATGCTCTGTTTTTTCACCGAAAATAATACAGGGAAAAAAGTTTTCTACAAAAAATCATGACTCACTCTCTGAAAACACCCTTTATAACAATATCAGAAATGTGGAAGTGTGACGAAAAAATGTATTTTGACAACATACATTCATGCACAAAATTTCAATCGGGTGGCTTTCATCGTTCAGAAGTTATGCGGAGGAATTATTTTAATTTTATCAACTTTGGAAGGATATATCTCCCTTGATATGCATTTTGGGCCATGAGTTTAATCATTAAACTACACTTATTTTTCAATGGTCTATCACCCCCAGAGAGCTCGGTACACATTTTTGACTCACCTTGTATTATTATATCTTTGGGGTAACCAGTCTGAGGTCCATATTACGATTTAAGGTACAATTTCCTTCTGCAACTACTATAACCGTCTCTCCTAATTCAAACTATTTCCCGTAGTTTTCCATTCCGAATTGGACTCATCGCAGTGAATCCTCTTCCATCGGGAAATTCCTCTACTACCTCGAACCTCGCAGACGTCGGTCGTACGATTTTCCCAGCCATTCTCTTATCCGAACCCGAAAGCGGATAAAAACTAGATTGCCATGCACCTGAAGATTGATGGTGGCACTCGAGAGGTTTATTTATCAGCTGATATAAGGATTTTCCTGCCCGCAAATTCGCCTCGAATGTTTCGATTTGACACCAACAGAAGCCACAGCGGTATATTCTTTGTCCGCCCTCATGATGTTTCTTCCATTATTTAACACAATACAGATTATCCAATGATAAACAGGTTGATTCACCTAAGAACGAGGAAAAAAGTGAAAGCAGTGTGGAAATGAAACCATAAATCGCTTTACCTGGATACTGTAGGAGTCATTAGCTCTCCTGAAGAGGGCACTACTATTCGACTAAATTTTGGGTGGCAGGACTGAATACAGTGAGAACTGCAGTTCTATCAAACTTGCAATAAAACAAAATTGAAACATGAATACACTTTTGTGTATCTAACTGTTGTATTTTTGATGAAATCATGATGAAAAGATTCGAATTATTGAAATCGAATCATTCGTAAGACACCATGGAATTTGATACGCAACTTTTGGCGTCATCTTCAGGAAAACCCGCGAAGCCTAAATCACTTGGAGGTGAAGCGGATTGGTTTAAACAAAAGCACATCAGTGCATTCACTATTCTCATTTCATTATGGGTATATCTTCTTGAAAATCAATTCGACATTTCCGCTCTAGCACTGCCATTCTACTAATGAACGCGAAGAATACGGGTCTAACCTCACATTAACGAATATACTAGACAAGTCAAGTCAAGCGAAGTCAATATAAATCTTGCTTGCACTGATGGTGTTTCGTTTCGTCAAAAACGCTAACGCCATTTTCCGCTATAATGGTCTAATAATTATGAAACTCCCCAGAAGATGGTGACATTTTTACATATTCCTGTACAAATAGTTGACGTTTTGTGGTTGTAATTATGTAGTTCGATCTAAAATTGAGAAGTAACCTAAATCACTACTTCTGAATCATCATTTTTAAAAACACTGATTGTGCAATTATCAGTAATACTGATTTTGTTTTCATTTTTGTGTCGCCATCTAACAACTGACACTCGAGTGATTTTCCGCTATAACGAATAGGATTCTGTTATCAAGTTAGCTGTTAGTTTTGGTTGAAGAAGTTTGACAGGCAAATAGGCAGAATAGCTTCACCAGTTTTCTGTACATCGTTCTTGCTTGGCATAAAATCTTCGGGAATTTTCGGCGCAGTTCGACTCATTCGACGAATGATACTTTCGATCCATAATACGTCTTATTCGACATGTTGAAGTTGTCCATGTGCGAGATGCTGAGAAAGACACAAATTGTGTGGCAAGCGAATCCTCTTTTCGGATTGTAAGTATGAGGCAAACACAGGATCCCAGCGATAGCTTCAAACTCATGATTGCGTCTTATGTCAGCCACACATCTCAATTATAAAAAAAAAATCCTGTCAGAATGGGATACGAACCCCAAGCCTGAGCTTGAGAAGCACGATTGCTAACCAGTAGACTTTCGCTGCGTTCATTCATATCGCTGCGAGAAAATAATTCAGATGGAAATCATACTCCAGCATCACGAGATTTCGGTATTGAGAGATAGATCAGCAGCGTGTCTGTTCTTCCGGATTATTTCCGAGCGACCAAGCTACCGTAATTTAATCGAGCACTTTTCGTCAGATAGTCCGGGCGAGTAATGGACCGTGAAACAGCCGTAGGGATAACGGTTGTCCGTCACAGCCTCCTCTTCGGAATTACCTTGATGAGCTCTCTGCCTCGTGAAAACCAAACCCACAGGATATTCGTCGACGGTTGCTCTGAAAGGGGGTTTTTTTCAGTGAAATTCGAGATGTACAATACGAGGTTAGGTTAGGTTAGGTTAACTACCCTTTTAGTCCACTGCCCCGAGCGTCATCACCCACTTGGGGGGGGGGGCAGTGCGCCCACAAGGAACTCACATTTCTATTGTTGTTGAAAAGGATCACCTGCTAATGAGAAATTAACTCCAAACATGTGAACAGAACTCCAGGACAGCTCG
Source organism: Gastrophysa polygoni (assembly GCA_963576655.1). Lineage (NCBI taxonomy): Eukaryota > Metazoa > Arthropoda > Insecta > Coleoptera > Chrysomelidae > Gastrophysa > Gastrophysa polygoni. Next base: position 33,085,535 of record OY755085.1, read on the forward strand.
AATTCACGTTTTGTAGTTCGCTCTGAGATTTGGAACAGACACTCCAGCTTTTGTGAAGCAGTTCTCGCAATGGACCTCACATGATCGTCCCCTTCGATCATTGAACAAACTAGATAAGTAATCCACAGCCCTGGCAATACAGTTTGTTTGGAAGCAACATCTATAATATCTATCTTTGTCTAAACAAGGATAGCAGGAGCTGATTCTCCCAGCACCAGTGCCGTGTTGTCAGAGAGGGTCGAATTTATTATTAATTCATGATGAAAACAAATTGAAAATCCGTAACAATTTCAGTAGTACTTTTCAGCATTTCTTGGTGGGAAAATGAACAATGACGAGACACTGTCGCAGCCGACCTATGGGTATAATCAATATAATCTAATCAAATCAATTTTAATTTTTTTTTATCCATTCCATTTGGGAAAATGCTTCAAAATCTCTAATGATACGACAATGGTAACTCACCTATGAAATGACGTGTTTTGATCGCCGGTTCAAATTGTCTTTAACACACCTCACAACGTCTCACCATTATATCAAATCACCAAAACAGAAAATAAACTGAGTGTCTGATGAATTCTGAGTACACAAAACTGAACACAAGTTGAATAATATCGATAAATCAAAACGTAAATAATGACCGATACCAAACAAAGCAATAATCGCCGTCGACTGTCAATATCAGATTGCGGGGTTGCAACGTTGAGCAAAAAGTATTCACGATACCCATGCTGGCCCATCGAGCCCCCAAGAAAGTAAAATTGCTGAGTCTCAGAATAATGTAGCAATCTTCTATCAATCAGAACTGATTCATAATCGTCATGACCCAAATTTATTATTATATTTGTGCATTGAACTACATGAATTCATAAAGGACTTTAAATATTATGGACTATTCATCACTTTTTGATGATTGGATATGACAACACTGGCGACGATTGGGTACTAATATTATGATAATTCTGGGAATTCATGTTAGCATCGGAATATTTGTTTTGTGATCCTTCTAGTGGGTTTGTTGTTCGGAGATCGTCCCATATCAGTCTGCTGGAGAGCGCCAGCAAGAATATTGACGACGTGTTTGGCATTGAGTGTCCTGCTTTCATGGTGAAGATACAAGCTTGACTTTTTGTTGCATTGGACTCTACTATATTCCAACATCCACCTTCCGAAATGCTTGCCAGACCTCTGGCTTCATTGGTTGATCCAAGCTTCGAACAGGACAGGAGGTCACATCCAACAAATCGTTGATGTCGATACTGAAGATTGCTTCAGTAGAAACGTCCTATTGGTCGAGGAAAAAACAGAGCAAACCGAGGAGCTGAAAGACGTCGGTGCAACCCTCTCTGACAACAGGCGTCTTCATCTCGGACACAATATCCGAACGATTTCTCCCATCTCACGTTTCGCTTGGCAAAGGGTGAGAATTTCCATTGTACGACGACGACGGCGCCTGCAAAGAGCCCCGACGGCCGTCGACTGTGTCGAACGGGCGTCGTTACGCGAGATTGGACGCCAGTGTTGCCGGATCTACTGTTGCAACAGCTCAGGAACGATAGCGAACACGTTCAGTGGCAGGAGTTTTAGCGTTTCGGGAGACAAAAGTAAAATTACTGAATAATCTTCTCACATAATATCCCTAGTAGATAGAAAGCTTGAGGAAAATCGCTGAAACTGAACCTCGGCATTTAGGACCGTCCGATATTTCTACAAAGGCAAAAAAAATACGTCGCATCAATAAAGTGAAGGGAGTGAGAGAAAGGAACGGACCAATTGATTATTATGAACATAAATTTTTCTTAGATAGATACAGTGTGGAACAGCCAAATGGAATAAATTCGACAACAAATAAATTAGGGTGTGTTGGGAAAAACGCTTGGACACGTCTCGATTTGTATTTTTGAATACGCATTTTTTTTCAAAAAAATAGATTATCTATAGTGTGTCATGTGACAGTGGCCAATACCAACTTTCTCATTTCAAATGGAACACCTTGTATTTCATTCCATTTCTGAATTCTCACTGTAGGGCTGATTTCATCGATACACCACACTTGGGGTCTAGCGGAAATGATTACAGAGATATAGGGTGTGAAAAATCGAGATTTTTCAACGTAATGAATTTTTTGTGTCGAAACTATGCATTATTGGTCGAAACGACTCACATGTCTCTATCTCAATTTTCGATATACTATCTACTGACATTTCTTTGGGACAGATACAGGATGATTAATTTTCTGAATTCCGCACCACCCTATATTTGTTTCAATCAAATGACAGTAGGTAGTGTATCAAAAGTAAGCCGTTTCGACACAAAAAAATACTCTCTTCAGTAAGAATTTAAGAATGGAATAAAATACAGGGTGTTCCATTTGAAATAAGAAAGTTGGTATTGGCCACTGTCACATGACACACTCTATAATATAATTTAATTTCTTTGATAAAAATGCGTATTCAAAAATACAAATCGACGTGTCCGAGCGTTTTTCCCAACACGCCCTCATTTATTTGTTGTCGAATTCATTCCATTTGGCTGTTCCACACTGTATATCATTGTAAATTACGGTTACATGTATATCAACAATTGAATGAATATGACGTCAGACAGGTTAAAAGAGTTGAAACTATAGTTTAATATAATAACATCAGTAATCACATCACAGATCACAAGTGAAAGTGATAGAAGGCATATTTATATACAGTTGTTCGCGTACTTGAAGTGAAACTCAATTTTTTTTCGTCCATCTATCGAATGTCGCGTTACAGCCCTATCGAAAACGGAATAACTCTGATGTACCTATCAAAAATCGGAAGAATTAGGATTGTTGTACTGTCAACGAATTCATTTGCGAATAATCTACTGTCTTCGAGGAGCAACATCTTGCAACACTGCGGGGGGTCGGAAGGGAGTGCTTGCACAGTCTGGCCTGAATATTCATGCGATTCTCGTTTATTAATTTAGTTAATAGGATGTGTTAGGTCGAGTTTAATGAAGTCACGACCAGGACCTGTCTCAGAAGGAATCTGGCGAATCTGGCGTCAAATCTACACACAGCTAAAGGTGGCTGTCATTTTTTCCTTGCTAGAACGATGGACAAAACACTGGTGCAGTCACTGATCGTGTTTTGTTTCGACGAAAACGCTAACGCCATTTTCCGCTTCAATGACCTGATAGTTATGAAACTCCCCAGAAGATGGTGACATTTTTACAGATTTCTGTACAAATAGTTGACGTTTTGACATTGTAATAATTTAGTTCGATATAAAATTGAGGAGTAACCTAAATTACTATTTCTGAATCAACATTTTTAAAAACACTGATTGTGCAATTATCAGTAATACTGATTTCGTTTTTCATTTTTGTGTCGCCATCTAACAACTGACATTTGAGTGATTTTCTGCTATAACGAATAAAATGCTATTATCAAGTTGGCTGTACGTTCTGACTAGTATATCTAAATATTTTTTTGGCTCTAATGAAACTCAGAGGAGGTTGATATTGAAGTGTGCTATATTCCTCGTTTTTACAATTTTTTTTACACTATACTCAGTATGTATGAATTCAGAATAACAAGCTCTTTCAAAATCTGTAAAAATATATAGGGTGTCCCATTCAAATTGAAGAAGTTGATGGCAAGTATATTATTGAAAAAAAATGTACATGAGATGCATTTTGTTCCATTCACTTACCTGCAAATTTTCATAAATATCGTTCTTTTCGTGTAAAAAATATTCACTTGCTTTCATACTTTATCTCAACCCTGTAGGTATGATGTAGTTGATTAAAACTTTATCTATCTGACGTGAAATGCGATTTCGATATCGACTACAAAGGCAAGCGGTTGTCGGAAAATTCGCATTCGTAATGGATAAGTCCTTTCAAGTTCCGTTTCGAAAATGTCTTTTTTGCCACGACATTTCGAAGCGTTTTCGACCAGTTTTCGTACCAGTTTCGTTACTTGACGTGAGTAACTTTGGTCAAAAATGTCGTTGGGGGGTTTTTACACTCTCCTAGCCCTATCATCTACGCCACTGGATATTCTTCCAAATTGACATTTCGAATTCTTGTTCATGAGGATTAATTAACGAGATGGTTGCAATTGAAAGTTTAGAACACTTCTAAAATAGCCGTCAGATCCGTTCTAATTTTAATATTTCCATAAATCTCTCTTGATTATCTCAATATATATTCGTTGTGAGGACAGATATGTGATCTCGATTTCGGAGAAATATTCGGAAGACAAATATACAGGGTGGCCCAATGAAAACGACACAAGGTATGCATTTCACTGAGAGATCAAGTAACTGAAAAACCAAAGACGTGTTCTCGACTAACCATAAAATGCACGAGCGGTTTCTTCTTGACTAACAAATGCTCGACTGCGATGGAAATAACATATTCTTTCGCCTGGAGAGATCGTTTCCATTTCTTGCGATAACAATTGAATTACGGCCAAAACATTTTGGACGTTACGCCAAAAAGGAGGAAGACGCGGTTGATTTAGTAAGGCGAGTTATCTGTACGAGAACGGATTCGTTTCAGAGGGAAGTACGAATAATAGGCTTCGACATCTCTTTGTCATTCGATTTGTTCGATGGCTCCCTACCTACCTAGGATCCAGTTCCTCAGTGCTAATGAGCTTTTGATGGAGTCTAGCGGATATTTGTTCTGAAAACTACCACATTCCGAATAGATTCTTGGTGGGGAAAGGAATGAATTACGCAACACAGTCGAATCCGAGAAAGTTCGTGCAGAGACAGCAAAAATCTGAGGGTTATTTTTCTAACAGAAGATTCATCGGAGCAAGATGACTGTATACAAACATTATCGGGAGATATTTCGGAGTCTGGAAAAACTGTTGCCAATCGAAGACATCATTACATTCCAACCTTTACGACCTTCATAATGATTCGTTCCATATATTTTTCCAACTCATGAACAATCGAACTGAGTCAAAAATAACTACCAGTATGGAAACTAGTGGACTATTCTTGACGTATTTTCAGTTCATTCCTCTTACTCATTGCGTGTCGTTTGAAACTGATCATGCGGCAAACCAACTTTTGACAGTTCATAGTTGAGGTTACTTCGGTCGTGGCGGGAAGCGATTGAATTTTCAATCAGTCTTTTTTGTTCATAAATCCAACGTCAGCAACCGAATTTAATTGCAGGACTTTGAGATCACGGAACCCTTCTCGACTTCGTAGTGGAAAAAGCAATTATTATTTGAGCTTGACGTTTCAATCGAAAAATCCGAAATTTTTCTTCCTCAATTGCTCGGAGCATGCGATATACGAGGTGCACACGCTTGGCGCTATTTGAGTGTCAGTCAGGATTATTCTACGACCGTGTGAGTTGTTGATTATTATACTATACAGGGTGAGTCAAAAATGTGTACCGAGCTTTCTGGGGGTGATAGACCATTGAAAAATAAGTGTAGTTTGATGATTAAACTCATGGCCCAAAATGCCACCCGATTGAAATTTTGTGCATGAATGTATGTTGTCAGAATACATTTTTTCGTCACACTTCCACATTTCTGATATTGTTATAAAGGGTGTTTTCAGAGGGTGAGTCATGATTTTTTGTAGAAAACTTTTTTCCCTGTATTATTTTCGGTGAAAAAACAGGAGCATTCGATGGAGCGAAGAAAATTACATGAAAAAGGTATTACTCTTATTCAAATACAAAAAATTGAGCCGTTCGTGAGATATTTGAGTTTTTGTAGTCACATGATATCAGCAGATTGATTTTATTCATCGCGAGATTCATCGGTATAACGATATTTCAGCAGCATTTGCATTTCCGAAGCACTCGCCAAGCATTAGAAGCATATCAGTTTGTTCAGAGAACGAATAACCTGCCATATTTCTTAAAATCTCAGTTGATAATCGCAGTGATAAATGACACAGAAAAACCACACGAACAAATCGACTACAACAATGTTGACTCGAATGTTGATGACATGAACGACAAAATTGAGAACACAATTATTCATCATGGCCTGCTAAAATATTGTTACCGATGAATCTCGCGATGAATAAAATCAATCTGCTGATATCATGTAACTACAAAAACTCAAATATCTCACGAACGGCTCAATTTTTTGTATTCATATAAGATTACTTTTTTCATGTAATTTTCTTTGCTCCATCGAATGCTCCTGTTTTTTCACCGAAAATAATACAGGGAAAAAAGTTTTCTACAAAAAATCATGACTAACCCTCTGAAAACACCCTTTATAACAATATGAGAAATGTGGAAGTGTGACGAAAAAATGTATTTTGACAACATACATTCATGCACAAAATTTCAATCGGGTGGCTTTCATCGTTCAGAAGTTATGCGGAGAAATTATTTGAATTTCATCAACTTTGGAAGGATATATCTCCCTTAATATGCATTTTGGGCCATGAGTTTAATCATCAAACTACACTTATTTTTCAATGTTCTATCACCCCCAGAAAGGTCGGTACACATTTTCGACTCACCCTGTATACGCAGTGTTAGTAAAGTCAGCGAACGCACGGTTTCCAAAGATATTTTGATTTTCGTGCATTTTGGATGATCACTCAAAGAAGACACACTTAAAGTTTCCGTCCACATGGTATGCAGTGAATCGCTTTTGATGGTGGTCATTGAAATTGCTGATCGCAACCTTTCTGACCACCGTCAACTATTCTACAGTGTGGTCAGTAAGTCAAACTGTTATCGACCACAAGTGTTACATGACGATTCACAAAATATGCCCAAACCATTAGAAAAAAATTCTGGTGTGAGCTATTCGTTTAACTAGGCAGGAGGAGAGATATTTCGCCTTGAAATTAGTAATCATCAATCAATCAGCAAAACGGTATCATCTCTAAATGTTTCGTGCCTTCAAGTATCGTTATCATTCATATCCAGTTCGGCGAAATGATTTTTTTTATTCCTAAAATAATTTGATTGGGCGAAGGCAAGAGAAATCCCTTCTCTACACCCATTTAACAGCCAGGATCCAATATAATTGAGACTGTGGCACAGAATGAAACATCCTCGAAGAATTACGTTGGAAGTTGAAAGAAATTCGGGATGATTTCACACTCGAACTATGTGGAAGTCTGCACGAGTTCAGGAGAAAGGCGAGGTTCAAATCAACTCTGGTTGGTTACGTCAGTTACGTCTTTTTCAATCAGTATATTACGTATTTGTTCCAGCTAGATGATGTCAGAAATGTCACAATGACTTGCCGGAAGTCACACGATCTCAGACGACACCAGAAAAAGACGCAGCGTGTTCAGTGTGAGATTGATCACTATTGTTTAGCAAAGTTTATTGATCCATAAGTGTGTTAAAACAAAGAAACTCGGTTTCTCACATAAGGATCCTCTTTTTAATCTGGATGTCCTGATAGCATGTGCACGTTGTCTTTTCTGCCGAGGGGAGATGGAAAAGGCTTTGCCTCCCTAGGGATCGCTAAGGAGGAACAGCTTTTCTCGAAGGAAAACGCCGTGGAAAAATGAGATCGATCCACCATCTCACCGGGATCGAATTCGTTATATATAAATGCCGGATCGCGTGATATTCGGAATGAGCACTCGATAGATCATCGAAGGATAAAGAAACTAAAAAAATTGCATAATGGCCACATCTACGATTTCTTGGTTGAACCCTTTAATACTCTCAAATTGGGTAATGGCATGACTTCTCGAATTTACGGCGTGGTATATCTGATTCGACATTATGGTTTCATATTATTAGTTCTCATAACAGTTCTCATATACAGCACGTTATCTGAAATGTTCGAATCGGAAGTCTATGGTTATTATGGGAATATCTCCATTCTTTGCCAAGTGAAGTCTTTCCCAATGCTTACAACCTCCAAACTTTCAAGAAAAATTCCAACACCTTCCTTGTCTCCCAAAAATCCACCGCTGGCTAAAAACAAAATTTATGGTATCAGTCTCTCACTAGGGTGAGTCTCTGTAAAATTTGAGAGCAGTCTGAGGTAATTCATGATAATAATTCGCGCTGAAACGTCTAGAGAGACTTCATTCACGAGGTCAACTGCAGTGAAAATATCGCGATTCTTCTAATGATCGTACAGAATATAGACTCCAACTCTCTCCAGAAATAAGATCTTGATGGTCACTATCATTTCTCGATGAAATGGTAACTAACAAAATAAGAGCATTCCAGGAGTTTCCAGGAAAATTTATGTATTCCTTTTGAAATCAGCTCAACGATAAGCATCCATCAATGCGATCATGTTCGACTTTTAAGACAGCTCATTACAAAGTGAGCAAAACATTACCATTCGTTTGGTAGGCCCCAGTTTGATTCCTCAGTCCATAACACAAAGAACTGCCTGCTGAGATTTGGTTCCAGTTTGTTTTCATTTCGTAAGCTCCACCACATATGATATTTGGCTTGAGATTGATAAATAAGAGCACATTTTTCGAATTCAAAGATCAAAACACTTCCCGACTCGATTGGTAACCTTTCAGTGCTAAATGAAAATTGAAGGCAAACGTTTTAGTTCACTATCTCCCAAAATAATCATTATTCGACAAACGTGTATTCTTTAATTTCATCTTGTTTCGTCGTTCTCCATCACTCACTTCATTTTCAGCTCCAAATTCGGCAACAACCTGTTCAATGACTGGATCCATGGGCGGCGCACTGCTGAAAATAATGATGCCGAGTACGTGTCACACATTTCTAGGGCACCATAAGTCACACAGTTGGCTGTGGATTAATCAGAGCTGTATGGCTGATGTAGGACTATACTGCGTCATACAGAACTGGATCCATTCGTCTTGTGCAAATGCGGTTTCCCATGCATTATTCTTTGAAAGGATATAACGGAACGGAAACGTTTACTGATGCAATTACGGAAATTTCGTGCCGCTGCCATGATATCATTTTCATCGCGCTCGTTTCGGACCTAATAAATTCCGAGGAAGGATCTGTTGTAAGCTATGCAAAGCAAGGATTGTTTGATCAAACTCCGCACGCGGGAGGAAATGAAATTTTTGCCCACGTCGAATGCAGCAACCTAAATGAATTCCCGAACATGTGGAGGGAAATATTCATCAACCACCAGCATGAGTCGACGGAGGGTGAGCAAAGTTTGATGAGCTTCAGGTTTTGCGAACAAAACAGTGCAAAACTCCATGGTGCAGAATGCTGTAACTGTGAAAGAAGATGCGTTGGTCGAGTTATTCAAAAAGACCCGTCAGTCGCCTAGTGTCAGTGACACCTTCCTCGTACCAGGCTTGAGCCAAGTATAGCTGAGATCTAATGACTTCGAATTTTTTTTTTCATCTGTGGACAACACGAAAGGGAAACCTATAATGTTCGAGGAACATCATGTTAGACAGCGGTGGATTTTCGGGAGAGAAGGAAGGAGTTGGAATTTTTCTTGAATGTTTGGAGGTTGCAAGCATCAGGAAAGACTTCACTAGGCAAAGAATTCCACAACTTTGCCGTTCTATTGAAGAATGATGCTTGATATAGCGATGTTCGACAGGTCACGAGCCTGACAGTGTAGGAGTGACCAGCTTGAGCTCGTCTGGTTTGTCTACTAGGAATCGCGCGTGGTGGCATAATAGATGATATTTCCGTTGAGCACCGACCGTGAAAGTACCTATAAAAAAGGCAGAGATCGCCGACCTTTCTACGACGATCTAGAGAGGTCAATGATTCGACTAGGCGGATAGCTCTCTTCTGAATTGAGTCTAAGAGCTTTAGCGTATGTTTGGGGGCTGAGCTCCAAACTTGTACTTCAGGACAGGTCGAATTTGTGCTTTGTAGATCATAAGCAGTTGCTGGGATGTGAAGTATCTCTTTGCACGGAATAGAAAACCGAGTTTTTGTGAAGCAGTTTTCGCAATGGACCTCGCATGATCGTCCCATGAGAGAGCACTGTTGGTGGTGACACCCAGCATGGATATTGACGACTTCATAGGAACAGTTTATACCCGACATCATCAAATTGGGCATTGTGTGATCAGCCTTCTTGGTGAACATACAAGCTTGAGTTTTAGTTGCATTAGTTCCTGGAACTAGAGTGATAAAGTTGAAGAATGAGTAGGAAAGGTATCTTTTCCAGGGATCATAGGTACTGTTCATTTTTTCGATTCAGAACCCTAACCCTATGTTCAGTTTCAATCACGCTCCAATATGAACGCAGCCACCTTGCGATAGTTCTCATACGATTTTCCTGCGATGTTTTGATTTCCACTTCGTTCAGTGTTTAGCAATCTTGACGGCAGAGCCGGCAACACTGCGCCAGATCAATAGTCCTGTTTGGTGGGTCGCCGGTCGGCTCTCTGCCTCGCGAAATACCGGCACACACACACACATAGCCGCCTCCGGCCCGTCGTCACAGATCTGAGAAGAATCTCGACCTCAGAAACGCGTATCTCGCGTAGCCTACTACCTCTGTCGTAGGTATCTGGAATTTATCCCACTTCTGATTTTTCATCCCACTTCTGATTTTTCATCCCACTTCTGAGATATGTCGCTCGTCTTCTGAGAGGTATGCAAACTTCTCCCCCGATCAATTATTCCTTCACTGGAGTTTATCCCACTTCTGACACCATTTCTTGGTTTTCATTTCATGCCTCATGGAAAGTGGAAAGAACTACTTGACACTCCACTTTGGAATTGGAGTCGCCCTTTCGAACTGTAGTGATAGCCGATTGGAATAAAGACTCATAAATCAAATCAAATCAAATCAAATCAAATCAAATATACTTTATTGTCAAAGATTGATACATTTTATGGACAAAGCAAATATAAAACTAAGTGCCAATAGGACAAACAATACAAAGGTAATACAGATTAAAATCTTAAAATGAAATAATAGTCAATCAATAAAAATACACAGAGAATAGGCATTTATAAAATCAGAAAACATCTCAAATTCTTTCCTCGAAATTTCGCGAATCTCATAGTATGGTCTACAAAGTGAAAATTCTTTAACCGCTTTCCTGGATAGTACATAGGCTCCTATATTTTTCACCGAAAGTGGAAGGTGATTAAACATCTTTTCTCCATTGTAAATGAAAGAATTTTTTACCAATTGTGATCTCGGCAGAGGCAAGGGAATTTGCCGAAGTCTTGTATTGACTGGATTTTGTTGTCTATATAAATGATACTGATGCTTATGAATTAGACACACGGTTTCCAATATAAAAAGACATGGTAATGTAAGAATCTTCCCCTTCACAAATAAAGTCTTGAAATTTTCCCAGAAAACGCGAGCATGGGAAACCATTGAACCCAAACGTGGACGACCCTCAGTATATTCAAACCCCGTTTGTGACATTATCCCATCAGTGCAACGTATCCCACATCTGATTCCATATCCCACTTCTGACACCAATTCTCTCCTTCCTGATTTCGTATCCCACCATTGCATTCCCGTGAAGTCACCCGATGTTCCACCAACATTATAGGATTCCCTTTCGTGCTGTCGAAAAAAAACTTCTGATTTCCCATCGTAGCTCACACTATTCGGGGTGAAAAAAAGCGCACACCCTCGCCAGGTCGCCGAATGTCGTGTCGGAACATCCGTGTGTATCAATCAATATTGGAGCAGGTGTCGGAATTGTATGGGAATCGACTACTGTTCGGATATCGTTCAAGTGCCTTATCAGACCAATAAAGCTCGTAAAGAAAAAAGAACGTTCCATGCAAATCCACCGGGACGATGGCTCAGAGGGGATATTTAAAAGAGAGGCCGGTGTTGAACAGCAAAGTCAGTTCGAAGACGATAATAGTTTTGTCAATTCCCCAATAAATAGATACCTTCCATGCTCAAATGAAGACTGAAGCCAAGGTTTCGATCAACCGTACGCGTGCAGCAAGACACATCATGCCTCGTTTTCTTCCATAAAAGTACGAGGGCATGTTCTTCAATCCTATTTCAATCTGGCTATTTATTTATTTATGACAGACAGAAGTAGGATATTTCATTTGTTGACAATTAAATCTGAAGTGCGATACATTCCACAAGAGGGGTCACAGAATCAGAAGGAGCAGAGATTCAGAAGTGGGATAGAAAATTGAAATCGGGATAAATGATCAGGAGTGGAATTCAATTCAACAGTCTTGTATTGAATCAGAAGAACGGTATTACGTACAGAAAGCTTAGAGGTATTATATGAAATGAGAAGTGGAAGAAAGGCAGGATTCCAGCAGTGAGGAGGAGAGCATAATGACTTTGAAAACAACTATAGATCACTGCCTTGTAATATGTACAGAGGGATTGAAGTATAGAAGTGAGTTGTGAGATTGGAAATCAATCTAATGCATCTTCTTTGCTGTTCCTATCGATATGTTCAAATAGACGCCGGTCAGAAGTGGGATAAGAACAATCAGAAGTGGGATATCGTATCAGGCTCTTGATCAAGAAGTTCAACTATACACCGTAGCTCCCTCCATTACTCAATATCCGTAATCACTGAATCCTAATCAGAAACTCCGGAGTGCCATCGACTACAGTAAATACGAGAAGATTCCGTTGACGCAAAATTAGGTCGTACACATTTCCGGAACTTACTCAGACTTTCTCTAATCTATTCCCGGATCCGTCCGAACGGTCTATTCGACGAGCACTCCATTGTTTGCCAATAGCATTTAATCGAATGGAGATTGATTGATTTTCCTCAGAGATCACACGAGATACGACCGTCTCAGGCTTCTCACCAGTCCGAAGAGAAACCTATATTTCCGTCGACCATCGTTGAATTTGGAGGTCGAAGTGTTGAAGCTGCGGTAACGATGCTCAACCTGCAATCTATCCTCTGCCATGAGAGTTGATTCTTCTGGTAGAGAACAGTAAGCATCAGGAAAGACTTCACTAGGCAAAGAATTCCACAACTTTGCCGTTCTATTGATGAATGATGCTAGGTGAAGAAGAGTTCGACACGTCTCTAGCTTGATCTCAGAAAGACCAGCCTGATCTCGTCTAGTTTGTCGACCTGGAGTAGCTTTGTTGAGCACAGAAATATCTATAAAGAGAAGTCAATTAATTCGTCAGTGTACCATCATCAAAGGAACAGTGGTACCTATGACATCATCATGTTGGGCATTGTGTAGTCTAACTTCCTGGTGAAGATACAAGCTCGAGTTTGTTGCTTTGAACTCTACGTGATGTTCAGATCCCTGTTTCGTAATTCTTATATATATATATATTCTGAGATCTAATCTGGTTCTTTCACTTACTGACACATGCCGTTTGTATCGACCTATCCATTTGGGAGGCTCCCACAGTACAGAGAGTGTTCAGCTCACGATAATGGCACATCAATTCTCAATTTTCGTGATGGAAAACAAAGATTTATAAAGGAGGTTTCCAATGTGGGCCATGGGTAAGCGTTCACAAAAGATTACTGATGGAAAGTTAATAAGTAGCTTTCTTCAGGAACTCGGCGTAAGGTGAAAAGTTTTTTTTTTATCTGTGGACAACACGAAAGGGAAACCTATGATGTTCGAGGAACATCGTGTTAGCCAGCGGTGGAATTTTGGGAGACAAGGAAGGTGTTGGAATTTTCCTTGAAAGTTTGGAGGTTGTAAGCATCAGGAAAGACTTCACTAGGCAAAGAATTCCACAACTTTGCCGTTCTATTGATGAATGATGCTCGGTATAGCGATGTTCGACAGGTCTCGAGCCTGACAGTGTAGGGGTGACCAGCTTGAGCTCGTCTGGTTTGTCTACTAGGAATCGCGCGTGGTGGCATAATAGATGATATTTCCGTTGAGCACCGGCCATGAAAGTACCTATAAAAAAGGCAAAGATCGCCGACCTTTCTACGATGATCTAGAGAGGTCAATGATTTGGTGAGTGTTGTGTCATCGACTAGGCGAATAGCTCTCTTCTGAATCGATTCTAAGTGCTTTAGCGTATGTTTGGGGGCTGAGCTCCAAACATGTGAACAGTACCAGTCCAGGACAGGTCGAATTTGTGCTTTGTAGATTATAAGCAGTTGCTGGGATGTGAAGTATCTCTTCGCACGGAATTGAGTGCTCAAAGAATTATGTTGACAATGCATCGGTTTCTGCCGATTTATGATACACCATATATACAAAATACAATTGTTTGTATCATCAAGTTTTGTTTGAGCAATGCATAGGCAGCAGAAGGATTGCAGCTTGATAATTGTCGAGATGATTTGTGGTCCACTCAATTCTTCGATCACTTTAGTAATTGTTCATTATGAAATTCACTTGATAAAGAAAGAAAAATGGCCTACAACTCGATAGAAAAAAGGAATTCGAAGCAGCCAGCCTCCACCGAACACCGAATGAAAATTTAATCCGTTCAGAGACTCGTATTCTCGAATTCGGTTTCATAGAAAGGAAACGGTTGCCCGTTTTATCGACTGCATGAATTAATGATGGAAAGTCCGGCACCGACTTTGACGTCACGCCCGGTGCACTTTATGCGGATAAGACTAGGCGCGCCCTCCTGACCGCCGAATATAAACTTCGGTCAAGTTATCCTTGGAGGATTCGACGACGTGACGCACTATATCGCCTCCTTCGGACCTTTCGCACCGTAGTTTCGACAGCATTTGGATTCGGAGATATTTCTCACTCTCCGATTTTTAGTTATCCCACTCCTGATTTTCTCTATCCCGCTTCTGAAAGTGTATTTAGATTCTAAACACCGTTCAGAGCAAATTAATGCATGAAAGAATCCAACAATAGCGTAGCCATTTCCATTAAAAGTGTCTATCCTTAGAAATATAGAAGTTCGTACGGGCGCAAGTTCGTTGGTGTCTTCGAAACTTAGCTGGGACTCGCCCGAATTAATTATCCTCATTTTATGCAAAATAGACTCGGCGCTCTGCGAATTTCAGCAATAAATTAATTGAGTCTTCGCTCTGTCTCTACTGGAACTACCTACATCGATTTCCAGGTACAATCTGGCCGCCTCAGTAGCTTAGTCAGAAGTGGGATTGGAACTTTCAGGTGTGGGATCAGAAATGCCGACAGGGGTTTCACGATATCTCCTTCAACAAACGAATTCCATGAGTAACCTCTCGAGGTTAAGTGTGGGACATGCTTATATCCTCTCTCATTGCATATTATATTAAAAAGATTCAATAATATAATTTCGATGCACAATATGAAATATCATTCTGTTAAGGTTTTCTTGTCGCATGAAAACACAACTTTTTGTATTTACCAGAGTAAAAATGCATTAATGATTCATACGTTTGTTTCACACAAAAAAAAGAGAACTTCACTCACCGAGAATCGCATATTTATCTTCCGAAGTATCTAAGCCTGTAACAAAAATAAAATCTTTAGTGCTCTCCATCTCCTGAAAAGCCCAAAATTCGACATGTCCTGGATCACATATGTTCAGTTCCCCAATATACCCTGAAACTCTTTGATTCCATTCAGAAGAGAGTTATTCGCCCAGTCGGTGATACTACTGACGAAGATTTGCTGAAGGATGACCCACAGTTCCATTTTACATTTCGAGCTGGTCCCCAGGTGTCAACAAATCAGTGACGCTTCGCCAGCTTTCACGCGACAAGATATGGATTGTTTTGTAGGGTTATTACAAGCTCTAAGCCTTTCCCCTTCTCATGAATATGAGTCTTTTCGGAGCAAACTGAACAGTTAGTTCATGTTCCTTTTTTTATGAATTGCCATATCGCTTAGATACTTCGGTTTATTTCTAATTCAAGAAGCTGATTGTATGAGGAAACGATTGTCAGCATTTTGTGTATGATCTACCTTTTTTTTCTATCTAACCATCGAACCAAATTGTTGATTACAGCAATTCTATATATGAAAGCAAGTTGGGAGTATCAGTCTTTTGAAAAGTGCTTGGTGCTAAGTCGAAAATGCTTGTTGCTGAGGATTCTGCAGCACTTTTCAGCACTTTTCAGTCAGCCAAGTGAGTTTCCCAATGAAAGACCAACTCACCTCCTTCCCTGAGCACAATTTCTGCTGCGCTCATGTGAAAAGACCATATACATTACCAATATATATACATTACCAACGCTTCAAACAAGTCGAGGACTCGAATTGAAAAAACCCACTTCATGGAGAATTGCCACAACATTTCCATGTTTCACGTCATAAGAGCTCCATTCATTTTTCCACCGCTATGCGTGAAGAGGAATTTCCCTACCAAGGTTATTTTCCACATTTCATTAACTGATTCTTGATGAGAATCTTCTAACCTGGTGCAGAAACCACTATCATCAGTCAGTAGTGTTCTATACACAGTCGAGTACAACAAAGAAAAACCTCAGACAAACTTGTTCCAAGGTTTTACTGTCATACTTCTTCAGCTACCTCATATTCGTCGAAGGATAATTCAAGTTGGATTCATGGATTTTGAGGAAAAATGTTGAGTACTTTCAAAGGGAATACATTTTCTGCGTCGAGGAATTTGCTGGTCACTAAAGATTCCATAAAATGATCAGAATCGAGTAGATTCTGTGATCAAAAGAGAGAAAAAAGCGCTTGATGGGCTCCACAGGGACTGCTTCAGCTGAAAATCATTTTCACAGTATATATAGCATGACCGCGAAGAATATCAAATTTATCGTTCACTTCTTTGTAATTGCTGCAAGTCATTTCGTCATAACATTTCTTATCTCTAGAGTATATTATTGAATCATTTTATCTGGTATCAGGTGTGGGATATCTTTTCATAATACACGCTGTTGGTCACAAATTATCCTCGATTAAGTAAACTACCAGTTACTATACCAGTAATGTTCGTTCCATTGGCAGCGAATGATCCTTGAAAATTATTGCACACTATGAAATCAGCGCTGAAAACGACTACTGGGCTATTTTCACCGAATTGCACTTTTGGTGTCAGGTGTGGGATAAAGAGACATACTTACTGTTCCCGTTGATAAGGTTCTTTGTTACCGACTAGCAACAAACAAAAGGTCGTTATCTATATGCAGATATGCCATGTTTCGTCCGTGAAAATGGCATGTCAAGGCGGATTTCCGGAAGGGAGAAGCACAGCGCCAGGGCCTAATTGAAATAACGTCATCATTAGCGAAATTTCGAAATCAGCGACGAACAATGGACGGCGATAAAAATGGCATTGTCGGTTCTCAAAAACCGAGCACAATAGTGGAAGACGGCAGAATATCGAAATATCGATTCTATCGCTATTTTGCCGGAAAAGAAGGAGTTGACGGGGACGTTTCTGGAAAAGAGTACAGAAACAAACGAAAGCTCTCGTTATTTCGAGTGCATAATGGAAAGCAGGTCGATAACAAGCGAGAATTCGGATACTCGAAACGTTGGCATATCAGCCATTCAATGAAACTCATTCGTATACTGATATAGAAGAACTGTCAATTTTCTATCCAGCCAAAGTATGTCATCTTCATCCCATACATAATCTGTAGCCTATTTTCTCGGAATATTTTACAGTGTTACCACTCCTGAACATCGATATTCCTACATGCCGAAGCAATATAACTCAAATTCAAGATGAAACCTCTCGAACTCATCAAATGAATGAACTCTTCCGAACTGTCAGAATTTCAGTAACTCAATAAACCTATCGCAACTAGGTTCGGCCATAGTTCAGTGTTTGAAAGTTGCGACTTCTTAGACACTTTGCTAACTCTCGTACGTGTTTTCTCACTTCCACATCAACTTTCCTAGTATCGAGTTTATAGTTGTGATTTTGATTCGTGCTCTCATCAGCAACCATATATATGAATTTCCAAAATCACCCTCAACATATTTATATTGATTTGTACAGTTTACGTTCAATGTACGCGTTGTTATAATATATCCCACACCTGACACCAAAACGCTTATGCAAATGCAGGAGTTTTCCAGCATCACGGAGAAATCGAATGTTGAACTGCATTCAACACACTGAGTCTGATACAGAAAAGAAAATATCCTGCTGGGAATCAGTAGAAAAACGCGAGTAATAGTATCTTTCCGTTCTCGCGAATCTGGTCATAACCCAGGTGAATATTAAATTTCCGTTGCGAAAGGTTCCTCGTATGTCGGGTATTTTATAATGAATCAAATTTTAATTAAAAGTTTATATCTTGCCAACAGCTTTATATTATGAAAGTTATGAGCGGCCATTCAAAATCTGTATTTGAAAACACAAAGAGTCCCTATTTAATTCGGGAATATTTCATAGAGAAATTTATTAATTCGAGAAAAGGTGAAAAAGTTGTTAAAAGTAAATTATGAAGAGTTTCCATTGAGGAAGGGCTAGGCTAATTCTCGTTTTAATTAATACGTTTTGCTTGGTTTGTATTCTACAATTCTCCTTCGACCAGGATATGAACAGTGAACCAAATAGTCACTAGTTCGTATTTTTATCTTTATCTTGTTGAGATAGATTTCTCAAGAGGAAATGTTTAAAGCAGTAGTATAACTTGATGAAGATACTTGATGATCGGTTGGTGAATGTACCACATCCACTTTTATACAGGCGCACCACAGGGCCCAGTACAGATCCTTGAGGGACACCAGAGATTGTTGAACTCACTGTGTTGAGCTCTCCTGTGTCTTTCGTTCAGTTCATAAAAGGGACAGAGTCGTAGGTGAAGCCGAAGGAAAGTTTTGCGAAGTTACATTCCCCAACGATTGGCCTATAGTTTTCAATCATATATTTTTCACCTTCCTTCAGAGAAAACAAAGTTTTTCCCAATCTTTGCTGTTAGGTGGGAAAATCCCAGAGTCCTTTCGAGTATAAAAAACGTTCATTCTATCACTAATCGGCTGAAAATTCGTTCGTCAGTAAGTAAAGTTCGAGCCGGGCAGTTTCTATAAATACTCCGAAATCATAAATTCCGAATAAGGGTCACACAAAAGGGATTTCGGCTCTTTTCCTTTCCCATCGATCGCGCAGTACAATGGAAGGAAATTCGTACGGGAGATTGCCTTTGTCAAATATTCCCGGACAAACATTTACTTTTATCTCGAGACATATTAATAGATCGCCTGAAGAGGAACCTTTTTTTGGTGCGCTGATGAAGGGGAATCTCTCCTGAGCAGTCGCTCAGATGACACTGTGTGTTTTTTCTCAGCAAATATATTAATCACCCCACTTGTTATTCAGTTATCGATGCACACATGGAATTTTTCATTCCCATGCATCCTGAGAAGTAGCAGACCAGTTCACGTTTCACTAAACTTCTGAATAATAATAATAATGAATGTTCCTTATTGGTAGTCATATCGACCGAAGTCCCTAACAATGTTTTCTAACAATTATGTAGATTGTAGATAATCAGATTATGTGTATAAAAAAACTATATATTCAGGAGATGGGTTTGGCCTTCATTCTTGGTGGTAGAAGAAGAAGAAACTTTATTTCCAAATAGGCAAGCCTAATATAAACATAATTAACATACATTTCTCAGCTTTTCATGGGATTTTCTCTCCTCGTTTCTAAAAAATAGAGTAGAAGTTATTAAAAATTATTGCAATATATTTGTAGTAAGGACAGATTTAGGATCTGCCCCAAAATGTCACTGCGCAGATCCTAAATCTGTCCTTACTACAAATTTATTGCAATAATTTTCAATAACTTCTACTCTATTTTTTAGAAACGAGGAGAGAAAATCCCATGAAAAGCTGAGAAATGAATGTACCACCTCCTCGAAGAACTAACAGACAGTATATAATTAACATACTTTTTTACACATACTTAATACATAAAAAAATCAAAATATTTGTCTTTTTCAACGAAATAACAATAAATAACAGAGAACTATATCACATAAATAAATTCTATAAAGTAAACTATTTTATCTATTTATTCTAACAAAGTCGTAGTTAATAATATATTTTAGATATGAGTTAGCTTCCATTCAATTTGTTGTTATGAATGTTACCAAGTCCCTCTTGAATAAACGGATAGAAGAAGAATTTTTTATATTATTCGGCAGTTTATTGAAACTATCCAAACCTTCGAAAAATAATGAGTTCATACTGCTTCGTGAATTTGTCCTTGGAATGTAGAAATTGGTATTCGATCTGGTATTATGATGATGTACTTCATTGTTCGTGATTAGAAGGTTTTCTAAATATGTTGGTTGCAATTTATTCATTATTTTGAATATAAATATCATAGTTAGATAGTAAAGTCGTTGAGAAACTGTAAGCCACCTTAATCTACAAAGCATAGCAAAGCAAAGCATCTTGTATAGGTGTCATTCTATTGCAGCGTAGTATTTTTCGCATTCCACGATTCTGCAACTTTTGGAATTGATTTGATTTGTTCTGATTAATAAGATATAAGAGAGTAGCGCAGAAATCATTATGAGGTTTTATTATGCAATTATAGCATGTTATTTTGGCATACATTGATAGTGAAGATGACACTCTTGAGAAAAAATACAGTTTTTTTTTGATATTTTACTTATGGTTTCCCAGAGTGTTTTTTTCCGGGTACTTCAAACTTCTTTGGTGCCTTTCTGTACGGTTCTTACAGTGTTGTCCGAGGATTTCAGTGTCGTTTACATTTTTTGCTAGATCCGAGAGACTATTTCAGAGCGGCCAGGTGGTCGAGATGGTCGAGCGACATCCCAGTAATCGAGAGGTCGTGGGTTCGATTCCTGGCTGGCCGTTGGATTTCGGTTTATTTTTGCGCTGTACAAATGCCACAGTGGTTTGGATTCCACTTGTATAAACTGTAGAGCCCCGTCTCCTTCACTCGCACAAGCCCTTCCATGCTTCTGAGGGTTGCTTTGGCAACTAAGGATATGAGTTGAAAAAAAAAATTGGTTTGAGTTCATTTGATGGGTTATGAAGTGTGTTTACTGGGTGACGGATTTTCGTAATGCTTCTAAGGGTGGATGTTTCCGCTACTTGTGTGTTTCTAAGGGCTGGTTTTCGGCTGCTCAGATATGTGATGGGGGCATATTCTAAAATAGGGCGGCAGATCATGTTATATATTCATGCTGCTGTTTCAACCTCAATCTTATTATTTTTCAACTTGAATTTTTGCGACAATTGCGCAACGAGAATCTGCAGTAGACAATCATTTCAGTTTGTGTCAGGTGTGGGATAAACATGCCTACCTGACGACTGTGTCACCATATCGTAGGAAGTATCTTTGTTGTTTCGAGTTGTGAGAAGAATCTTGATAGAAGTTGATGAAATCCCCATAATCTCACTGACTCCAACAGAATCAACGTTTAACAACCATTGCCCTCATCAGGTGTTGGATGAAGGAATACAGATCGAATAAAAGTCGTCCTCGCAGCACTATATTGAATTGTATTTAAGAATAAGATACAGGCCTATAAAACAATGAGAACCCTTTAACCTGAACGCCTGTCGCTATAATTCACCGGGCCTAGTGAGAAACCAGTATATCATCGGTCCGTGAGGGGACAAAATTTATTTGAGACAGTGGAAAGTCGCTTCTCGAATTTCCTGTGGTGGCTGAAACCTGTCGAGTTGTCTTCCTCCATGTACACCACGAATTTATAGCTTCGTCCCATGAACAGTGATGTGATATCAGATGGTTCACAACGGGAATCACGAATGGACCGTAGATGAGTTGCCATTTTGTAATTCCTTGCCATAGAACAGAACAGAATAAGTCAACAGGATGCAATGTGTGGGCTTTGGAACCCTGGCTGATCATTCTCATCAAATTAATCGATGATCAGCAACAGCGCCCTCTCAAGTTCAAGAATTCATCACCGTTCAATGAATTGGTCCTTCTAGCCGGATCGGTGGAAACCGCTTATTCAGTCCTGCCGACCGGGGCTTATCGAGACGTCGAGCCTCTTGACGATTTTCCGCGCCTCGGAAAAACCACAAAAGCTCTCTGCTGTCGAGTGGCAAATATTTACTCCGCGGCGAAGTCCGAATCAATATTTCTGAGCCCGATTATGTCTGGGCGACGGTTATGGGCACTTAATCCAGGCGAATTAGTATTTCCATCACCGTTACGGCTTCGGAAGGTTTCACGGCACTCTTTGAAATGAAAATTGTATGAAAATCAGAGGATAGTCGGCTTTCGATTCGGTATCTTCCAGTTTTCCTATACAAAATGTTCTGGAAAATCAATCGAGAAACTGCTAGCAATGTACCTGAGTATACAGGATGTCTCCGAAATGGGAGCGAGAGACACGCATCCTGTACAAAATACAATTTCGCATATCATACCGTGCATAATACGATTTCGATGTTCGACATTCATGAATTATGGCCTAGGGCGAGCACGCTACCCCGAAAATAATTAATAAGCGTCCTCCTGTCGGAAGGGCGACGGCATGTCAATTCCCGCTACTTTGGCACGATCACGGGAGCATTCCGACCTAATTATCGCCCGGCCTGATTGGCGATTCCGAACGGGGCGGAATTGGTAATCTTGCCGGCCGCAGGTCGAAGAGTAGGCCCTGGAAAGCACCGCCGGCACATGGCGCTTCCGAAGCCGCCTGCGATGTGTCCGAACGCGGCGTCTAGATGGGCGCCATGTTGGTTTCCATCGACAAGGTTCGGAGATATTTATTTTCATATTTTGTTTCATAGCAACATTTCTGGTCGATTCATCAGATGATATTATCTATTCTGTACTAGATGCACTTTTGCACAATCGACTTGAAACGAACATTAGAAAGAGAAAGAGATTTCGATTCGAGCAGTCTTAGTGGAAATTGTCTGAAAAATCGATTGGTGAGTAGTTCAAATCTGTAAGTCTCACCGTTCCGGAGATATCGAGCTCCAAAGTGGAATTTGTGCGTTTTCAGACTAAAAAAGCTTTTAGGAGCGAGATAACTTCATTATCTTCACGAATTATCTCTTTCTGATCACAGTTCTGATATCTACGGGTCCGAGATAGAGATTGTGAATTTTTTCAGATTTTTTGAGTGATAATTAGGAAATTCGAATTCTCGGAGATACGAAAATCTGGTAACTTTGGATTTTCAGACATGAACAAAAATTGTTATTTTCTGATCGAATGATCTGAAATAGAGCAGTCTTACTGGAAATCGTCTGAAAAATCGATTGGTGAGTAGTTCAAATCTGTAAGTCTCACCGTTTCGGAGATATGGCGCGTCAAAGTCAACTTTTTGCTTTTTCCGCCGAAATAAGCACTTCTGGGTTGAATTACCAAAATACCTTTACGAATTGAGTATTTTCGATTACAGTTTCGTCATCTACGTATCCGACATAGTCTATATGATTTTTTTCAGAATTTTGAAATGACTTTTAGATTTTTGTAAAAATCGACCATACAAATAGTCGGAAAAAATGTACATGGAATTTTCGACCATAAACGAAAATTTTTATCTATCGTCCGATCGGGCTGATTTTTCCCATCCTAGTAGAAAAATGTCTGAAAAATCGATTGGTGGGTCGATCTTATCTGTAAGTCTAACCGTTCCGGAGATATGGCGCGTCAAAGTCAACTTTTTGCTTTTTCCGCCGAAATAAGCACTTCTGGGTTGAATTACCAAGTTACCTTTACGAATTGAGTATTTTCGATTACAGTTTCGTCATCTACGTATCCGACATAGTCTATATGATTTTTTTCAGAATTTTGAAATGACTTTTAGATTTTTGTAAAAATCGACCATACAAATAGTCGGAAAAAATGTACATGGAATTTTCGACCATAAACGAAAATTTTTATCTATCGTCCGATCGGGCTGATTTTTCCCATCCCATTAGAAGAATGTCTGAAAAATCGATTGGAGGGTCGATCTTATCTGTAAGTCTAACCGTTCCGGAGATATGGCGCGTCAAAGTCAACTTTTTGCTTTTTCTGCCGAAATAAGCACTTCTGAGTTGAATTACCAAGTTACCATTACGAATTGAGTTTTTTCGATTACAGTCTCGTCATCTACGTATCCGACATAGTCTATATGATTTTTTTCAGAATTTTGAAATGACTTTTAGATTTTTGTAAAAATCGACCATACAGATAGTCGGAAAAAATGTACATAGAATCTTCGACCATAAACGAAATTTTTTATCTATCGTCCGATTGGGCTGATTTTTCTCACCCTAGTAGAAGAATGTCTGAAAAATCGATTGGTGGGTCGATCTTATCTGTAAGTCTAACCGTTCCGGAGATATCGAGCTCCAAACTGGAATTTGTGCGTTTTCAGACTAAAAAAGCTTTTAGGAGCGAGATAACTTCGTTTTCTTCACGGATTTCCTTGTTTTCTCAATTTCTTCCTCTCATCCATTAGGGATACGGAATCAATGATGAAATTCTCAGCAACTCAGGCCATAATTTCTCCATCTGCCAGACGAAACTGAATCATTCCAAAGATCAACGTCGTCACAAATCAAAAGGGTGTTCCCCCCACCCGATAAAACGATATCCAGATGTACCGACATCTGGAAAAGAGATGCCACCCACCATTGCTCGTCCTCATCCATCCAGGTGAATCGGCGTCGGTTTCAAGCAGGCCCTCCGTAGTTCCATTCTTCGCTCATCCTGAGTTCCAGTCACGCGCCGGATGGCTTGAGGCGATCCCTTCGGGATTCCGCGCCACGTCCAGAAATTGTTATTTATTTCTGATTGTCCCATCGGAGCCGCTCTAATTAAAAACTATTTATTTTTGTCGACGGCACCGGTCGACGGAGTGAACAGATAATTGATGTTCTTCACGTTCATGTCGCCGGAGCGCATTTTTCCTGCAGCCATCTTGGAATACGACTGATCCTGGTAACCAGCGAGGAATGAACTCATTGAACAATCAGGAATCGATCTTCACGAAGGAATCTTACGAAAGCGCTGAACGGACATGATGACTTTTTTTATAATCGCCATAAATGCCAGTTCAAACTGGCAATTAGCCCTAATTGCCAGTTCAAACTGACAATTAGTCTTAATTGACAGTTCAAACTGGCATTCATCCCTAATTGCCAGTTCGAGCTGACAATTAGCCATAATTGACAGTTCAAACTGGCATTCATCCCTAATTGCCAGTTCGAGCTGGCAATTAGCCGTAAGTGTCAGTTTGAACTGGCAATTATAAAAAAAAAATCATGATGTCCATTCTGCGCTGAACGGACATGATGACTTTTTTTATAATTGCCATAAATGCCAGTTCAAACTGGCATTCATCCCTAATTGCCAGTTCGAGCTGGCAATTAGCCCTAAGTGTCAGTTTGAAATGGCATAATTGTTGGTTCAAACTGGCATTTATCCCTAATTGCCAGTTTGAACTGGCAACTAGCCCTAAGTGTCATTTTGAACTGGCAATCAGCCCTAATTGCCAGTTCAAACTGGCAAGTAGCCCTAATTATATATCAAATTATTAAAATATCAAATTTAATTATGACTAATTGTCAGTTCAAACTGGCAAACAGCCCTAATTGCCAGTTCAAACTAGCAATAAGGGCTAACTGCCATTTTGAACTTGCAATTAGTGCTGATTGGGTAATTTTTTTTTTTTTTTTTTTTTCAATCGCTTCTTCTACGTCGGAATCCAACGTCCCATAAGCCGAAGCTTGAGCGGGTTGAGAAGAGCGGGAGGAGTTTTTATAGTGGACTCCGCCAACCACTCCTGGGGGACCGTGTATCGACACTACCAGATCGATGTCAGGATTGAAATCGCTGAACTCATTTAATTTTTCAATGAAAAATTAACAGCCGCGGCCGGGTTCGAACTCACTACCGTTCCGGCAGCTCGATCATGGTCAAACGCCTTGACCACTGTGCTACGGCCCAGTTCAAACTGGCAATCAGGGATAAATGCTAGTTTGAAGTGATAATTAGGGAAAAATGCCAGTTTGAACTGGCAATTAGAGATGAATTCCAGCTTGAAGTGGCAATTAGCCATAATTGTCAGTTCAAACTGGCAATTATAAAGAAAAAAATTCATAATGTCCGTTCAGCACTGAACGAACATGATGATATGTTTCTTATAATCGCAAGTTCGAACTGGCAATTAGGGCTGATTGCCAGTTTGAACTGGCAATCAGGGATAAATGCCAGTTTGAACTGGCAATTAGGGATCAGGGTTGCCGGTTCAGCTAACAGGTTAAAAAAAGATCAGTATATATCATCTCATAGTTGAGTTATTTAATAACGTTGGACAAATTTCAAATAGACTCGAAGACTGTTGACTCAAAGAACATCTAGGAAAGCTTTGATTAAAGAAGGAAAGCACCTGCAGATTCTGTGGGGTAGAAACATCACATCTGGACAAGATCTCAAACCTATCAGATGCCCCGGGAACTTCAGGAAAATGGGGCCCTATAACTAGAAGAGAGGACATAATCAGATCATGGCAGCTGACTAACAAATATTTACCAATAATAGACTAGCTCAGAATTTTGAATTTCCTAAAAGACTCAGCTTGAAGAGGTGCTTCAAACGAGCAAACTTTGAGACAAGCAGAAGGTGTAGAGTACGACATCCACAACTAGCAGAACCAGGTGAGCTGACAGCTCAGTGCTGTGAGGAAGAAAATCGATATGATCTGAAAACAGGTGAGGTAAATATGAACAAACGAAGTAAAGACGCGTTTCGCGATGGCAGTTCAGAACCCTCGTGGGCAATCGTGATGAAATAGCGGATCCGGGCGAGTTCTATAGCCGGGAAATATATGGAAGCCATAAAATAAAGTGGAGGTTTCTTGAGCGCGAGATAAACAAAAGCTCGTCTGGGTGGATATTCCTCCGAGGATTCAGCAGGGCGATGAAAAGGCGAGCATTATGCCACGTACTTTTATTGGAAATATCGAAGGGTTAATCTCCATGAGATATTTGACGGCCAGGAAATATTCCGAGGAGCTCGCACGGTATTCCGGAGACTGGATATTATTTTCCATTCGTTCGACACGGTTTTCTGGAGACTCCTAGTAATGTTGTTGATGAATCACGAAGCCATCTGTTAGTTTTTCATTAAAATTGAGTAGGTAGAGTGGTTGGTGGAGTCCACTAGAAAAAGCGATTAATTAAAAGGAAAAAAAAACTTTCACAATTACCTCAGGCTACCAAGAGTCAAATAAGGGCAGAAAACCATTGGATATATTTGTGTATCATATATCTGGCAGATATATGATATTTCTGGTTTGATTGATCATTCAGCGAACTCCGAGAGTTATTGCCAGTATTGTAAAGAGGAACGTTTTAGAAACCGTTGGTATACAGGTTGATGTAGGTTTTGGTTCCATTTTGAGTTACGCACGTTAAGTCAAAACTACATCAAAGTCTTTATAAATCAGTAGAGAAGCCACATAGATCTTTGAGATCGAATTATTATTAATTGGGACCCACTGTATCTGCTTTTCCAAGGCCATGTTCGTAGCATCCCCTTTCAGCTTCAGTTCCCTCAGGCAATTATCGAGAATTCAGCAAATATTTATCAGCATTCTATACAGACCACAAGCAAAGCTTCAAAGTTATATTAGGTAATATGACGCAGAATGAGAGAGATCATTAATTCTGGTTATTTTCATATTGTTATTAATTTGTAAAGTACTGAAATACCTCTCAGCTTTTCCCCTTCAGAAGCGGGGGAATAAATTATACAAGGTGCTATTTCTGTAAAGTAATAACTACATCTGCCACCTCATTTATCTGACTAGGGCCAGATGGAAATCTTATATTGATTGGTTTACGTATTCCGTATTTCAATCCATTGGATATATTTCTGATGGCTCAAAATATCAAGCTTATGACTAACTTAGGATAGCTCCTACTTGTAACTTCGACAGATTCCCAAAGTCCCAAAAAGATTATTGGTAACAAGAATAAAAAACTTGCGAAAGAAGCTATCTGTTCCTTCCCATTATTCTCCAAAAACTTTCAGAGATACCAAGACATCGATAGATTCCGAATGCACGATTTCTTGATTCTTGTTGAAAATATTTGCAACAGCAAAAAAATATTTTCGCGACTTCTAGTGATTCCCAAATTCAGGAGGAAACGTATAGTATATCAACTGACATAATGATGAATGAATAATGAAACTGTATGATTTTAATCACCACATAACATATTTTCCAACCGGTTTGCAACAAAATCACCAGGGCTTGCATTGTTATCGGGAGAATGTTACTTCTAAAATTGGAATTCGCGAAACAATTCGTTATTGGAAGGTATATTGTAGATTATAATATTGATTATTTGATTAATAAAGTTCCATGTAATTGAGGTAGAACCTATACTGAAAATTGCATTCATCAATAGATGATAATCCAGTGAACATGAACATTCGGATTGAGCGAATAGCGGCCGGGGTGGTTTTTTTAATCGGCCAGATTGGAATTCAACGTTTTGTTCCATTGTTTTCCTTCTCCGTACATGAAGAGATGTGCTAGTCTCGTAAATATATTTCCAGTATTCAGTATTAGTGTCCTTCTATGAGATATTTCGGTTCCAAGTTTTCATTTCCATCAAATAACGAACCTGTAAGTATTAGACAAGTCTGCTATTCTGTTAATGAAGCGAAGTTCCTCACTCCTCAACCTTTCTGTGGAAAATTTGGTGATAATCGCCTATAGTCACTAACATTATGGTGAGACAAGCTGTATAAACATAGCAATCGAACCGCTGCATGACAAAAGGGGGTGGCATCGCCATTATTCAGAGACCGCAAGGGCCGTCATCGAGTGTATTCGATTTCAAACAATATACTGATATATCGACATTGACGTGTTAACACTGGCTTGAACTCGCGTCAGAACATCGCACAAATGCCTACAGGGCGATATATTATGTTACCAGTGTGTTGGATACAATTACGAGGTCATAGGTTTCGATAAATAATTGGTCCTTCGCACCGGATCCATTTGATTTGAAGCAATAGCCAACAATTTGGAAAGTAAAATCAGGTAACAGAATTGATTAATCACGGCAGTTCTAGAAACTACGTATCTACGGTAGGTTTCTACATTCATGAAACTCTGATGACGGAAAAAGGAAGACTGGAAGTATAGGAACATAAAATACTAGAAAAGTTCAAAAAATATATCAGACATCTGAACCAATTCAGAAGGAAAGCAAGTAAAGTGATGAAGTGATGATAAATTAGATAGAAATAAGTATAACAATATGTTGCTGCAAATATAAACAAACAATACTATATATTCCCAATGACAACTTTCGAATTCCACACAATATGTGTATTCATCATGTTAAAACTCATGGGATATTGTACATGTTATGAACTAGTCTAAGAAATATTATTTCGTGTTCAATGACAGTTGTCATTTTTTCAATTATATCTTTTAGAAATGATTGGAAACACACTTTGTGCTCTCAACACAGATCTGAATTCATTGTTCTGAACTGTCCTTCTCATTCAGCTCCATCCCTTTTTGAACAGAGGAACAATATTTTTATTCAGACACTGGTTGCTTTTGAAGCCTTCTATGCTCTTCTCTTAATGAATTTACATTCAAGTCGACGTGGAAATTCATGAAGCCATTTTTAATTAATAAAAGAAAATTGTCGGTATTACTCTAGTGCATCCACAAAATTAAAAAATCATGAGAATGAATACACCGGGGTTATTAAATTAATTGAGGAGGAATGCTGAGAGCTATCTACATCTAGATGGAAAGATTCCATTTATACCTAGTGTGAATATAATTTGGACAAAGCCTGAAACAAGAAGTTCTCGCAAATTGTCGTACCACTAGAGAGCGCTGTTGGTAGTTATACCAAGCTTGCATATTGATGACTTCGTAGGAACAGTGCTGGTACCTGACATTTTCATGTAAGATACAATCTATAATAGGTGGAAAACTTCAACAACATGAATGGCTTCATGTGCGAATAAAATCGAATGAAATGCCATCACATGCTGAGAAGTATCAGACCGGTAATGATAGAGATATAGCCATTCGAACTTCGAACTTCGTCGGGACTATACTCTACAAATAATGACCGCAAGAGTTCGTTCCGCTTCTCAGAAACCCATCTAACTTTCGAAGAACTTTGAATACATATATTTCTTTTCTGTCTCGACAGTATTTACCTTCGCAGGTTTATCTTTCAAGGTATCTCTAAATTCACGAAACAGACAGTGGACTGTGAGGCCACAGAGACTTATGCGACTGCAATCTCCTTCGATTTCTTCATAACACGTACAAAAAAGGATCATCGTCTTTCTTTATAGATTGTTTCGATAAGGTTCATGGAATTCCCAGAAATAACGTATATATCTATTTAATTTGGAGCATTCTATGCAAGTTCCACACGATACTTTCTATGCGAGTGGAATATATATAATACTGGTTCCAAAACAGAAAATCAACTTCGATTTCAAAGCAATCGGTACTTATTATTGTTGTTTCATTGTGTGTGTTGAGTTCTGTGGATCCGTAAACGAAAAAATGAAGGAAATATTTGTGTGCCTCGAACGCCTCGTATCATTTAGCTTGCCACCGCGAAAGATTCGCCGGATCCGTCCCTCCCGGACCGTTCCCGAATAGGCTATGCCAGCCGGAGTCCGGACTCCGGAGCGATTCGACGAGCGCAGCAGGAAAATCCGGAGATCAGAACAAGAAATGACGTAACTGACGTACGCCGTTGCCGGGGCGACGCGCGGCCGGATCGGTGACGTCAGTGGTCGGTGGCGATGGGCGTCGCCGCCTACCTATACAGGGATGTGCGAATGAAAGATGTACAGTCGACTGGTAGTTGTTACTAATTCGTGCAACACCAGTTGTATTCGTACAGACTATTTCTAATGGTCCAGCATTGTAGGCTGCAGCATATTTGGAAGCATTATGCAACTCACAATACGTGTACAACAGAAATAAGGTTGGCCACGCAGCGAAGTAACCTGAAGTTAGTTACTCGATGATTGATCTCTGAAGTAACGATGTAGTTGGGATTACCAATTATATATAAGTGGAATACTACCACAGGAATTATATGAGGCTGACGGAACCATTGAAAGATCAGTTTCAGAAAACCACTAAAAAAATAGGGTTCGTGCCTTGAGTTAGTACCACTGAATTATAATTTTCAAATGGTTCTGTGCAATGAACCAAAGTTGTCACTGCGGACTTACGCATAAAACTGGCGGGCTTTGGATTTTCATATCAAAACAAGTGTTTTTAATTCTAACCCTACTTGTCACTTTCAAAAAAATATCCCGTCTTTTTGTTCCACTGTTTGTTTTTAAATTAGAGCGTGCTAAACTAAAGATCACATCCAATTATGACGCAGCGACTGAAACATTGTCCGAACACGATGAACTTGGAAACCATAGCTTGTGAAAGGTACATGGCGAGACTCTTGAATAAGGACAAGCTAGTCTCTCATGGAAACAAGTACCGCGACAAGACATCGAAACTTGCACAAGCTAACCAAAACCAAATGTCAAGACACAAAGCTGGAGTGAAACAGCAGAATTTCCAATTTTCGAAAGCATCTCCAACGGTACTAGAGAATGGTCGAGAATGTGAAGAAACTGCTTTAGAGGCGAATTTGCCTGTGAAGGCCAATCCCAGACAGAGGTCGAGATCGACTACAGTGGACAGGGAGCCTTGGGGTCAGCTTTTGAAGCAGCAAAGAAGTGGAGATAAATCTTCTGTATTTGGGAATTTCGACCCATTGCGTACTTTGCATTTTCTTGCTAAGGAGCTGCAGTTCCAACTGCAAGCTGTCCTACCAGGTATTTTTGTCTCAGAAGCTGATAGTTTCTGTATAATAGACATGAGCTTAGTAAAACTCAAAGGATTATATTCAATCTTCTATTTGATGTATCAGATCCACACAATTTTAACTCACGCGAAATACTAGGTTTTAGTAGGCTCACATTGGATTACCAGTTTGGAAACTTTTGAATGCTGAGGTTATTGTTTGTCAAAACCCCAGACTTCATATATTCCAATTTCTTCATCAAATTATGAATATATATAAATTTGCATATGGTAATAAATTATGCAATTTTTGCAAAATTGAAATATCCAGTTAGTTTTGTTAGATTTATGGTGGTGGATATCACTTGAGTGTCTGAGTGAATTTGACAGTTAATAGCAGGTATCATTAAAAAAATTCAATATCATCGAGGCACAGTCGTTCTAGGATTTTCTATTCTATAAAAAGCTTTCTATTTTATAGAAGACAACACAGTACACCAAATGGTGAGTGATATGCAGTATGCTCTGAAGAGAGTGCCTCCAGAAGTAGCATCTTCTGTACATTTGCAACAAGCTTTGGATTTGTTGCCGAGAAGGAGTAGTTGTAGATCTTTGAGCTCAGAAAAACCAGTGAGTTTCTTGCAAGTCAAATTTATGTTTTCCTGATATTCTTCTCTATGGATCTGATATGAAAAAAGTTTCTGGTGCAAATTTTTGAGTCATTCTGACAACAAAAATATATACAGTGTCTTCATAAGTAGTTGAAGCTCAAGTTCACTATTTGTTTTCACTTCACAAGCTTTTATAATCATGTAATATGGAGAGTAATATGAAAATTGTTTGGTAGTCTTTTTGAAATTGTTGCTTGTAACTGTAAATCAATAAGAATTGTGAGGAGTAATATCATATTTTGAAACTTTTCAAAATGAAATAGTATGGATGGAGACCATAGTTTATATATATTTTTTATGATATAGTTATCTACTTTTCATCCTCTCTCTTCATATCAAACATCATTGATGATGATGATGAATAAAATAATTGCAATGAAAACAAAGGTTTTTTTGGAAATTTCATACTGACTTTGCATCTAATAGATATCATGTTTGTGTTAGGAAAAACTCAAGGTTTGTACGAATGAGAGAACCACACAAACATCACCCAGTTTCACAGAAGAAGATAAAGAAAGACTGCAAAGGCTCATGGAAGAGAACACAATGAAGCTGGAAAATAATTGTAGGCAAATGGAAAAAGTGTGCTTAGAATTGAAAAATAAAGAAGATAACTTGTGCAAACAGATATTAGAGCAGAAAAATCAAATCGTGTATTTGGAACAGAAAATTGCAGATTTAGAATTGGAAAATGTGAGTTAAATTTCAGAAATGACTTGAAAGGTAAATATTCTTTGAAAAGATGAGGACTCACCATGTATATGCTCTTTCTTGTATTTAAGTCCTAGCTGATGCCAATCATTCTCAGGAAAAGGTCTTCTCAACTCTGTAGATTGTAGTCTGTAAAAAAAATAAGAACACATGAACATTCCATTTATTTCTTCCAATAATGATGATTCTATAGCCCAAGAAACGCCAAGAGATTGCTATAAAAGCACATTTCTAATTGAATATATCTTTGAAAATGTATAAAACAGTTTTTCACCTTGAACATACATTTTTCAGAACGAAATTTTGCATCCGAGAATCAAAGTTCTGGAAGAAGAAAAACGTAAACTGGAATCGAACTTGCGCCACATCTCCACTGAGCACGAAACCAGACAAAAGCAAACCTCGGACGAACTCAGATCGCAAATCTCCGAACTGAAAACTCAGAAATCCGCTGTCGAGACCGAATGCACGAAATTGAGGCACCAAGTGAAGCTCTCCGCCTTGGAAAAGGAGAAATACGTCACCGTGTTGGGGCTGAGAGATCGTCAGATACACGAGATCAGAACTGAGATGACTCATTTACAAGAGGTGGTGAACGAGCAGTTGTTGGAGTTGCAAAATAACATGGTCCAGGGGATACTCATTAATAACGAACAGGAGAAAGCAGGTAAAATCATATAAATAATATCATGGACACAGTTCAAGGATTTACCACCCCTGTAACATCAATTATATTATTAAAGTGAAACCATTACACTGAATAGACCATTCATAATTTGAATTTTTTTGACAACCTGAATTTTTTTTTTAGATATTTACCAATTTATTTACAGTTTTTAGGATCAGATGTGATAACTTTCAAACACAGCGAGGATTTTGTGAAAAACTCGACAGAACTAAACTTACACAAGGTGTAAAGTGCGACAATACCACTAAATAGGCCATTCTTAATTGGACTCTATTCTGACAACATCGCCATTGGAACAAAAATAATAATTTTTTTCTCAAATACTGTTCATTTCTTATAAATTTTTCTGTTTATAAAACTCTACAATTGATTATCAAGAAGAATTTTCTCCATCATCTGAAGGTCAATGAGAGATGATGAAATTTGAACCTCACCATTGTGATCTCAAATACGATCGAATATACAGGGTTGATTAGATCAAACAAAATGATGTATCAAAAATTGATTATTTACAAATTGTTTTTGAAATACGACGTTCTTTTTCAGAAACTGTCTTCAACTTAAGGAACTAAAAATGTCATTCATTCGTTTTCCACCTTTGGTCACCACACATCGATTTCGAAATATTCAGGAACAAAAACTTACAGTTTCTGTATTTCATAGAGAGTCCGCAAACGAATGGTGTTTTCTAATTCAGAAAAATGTAATATGATGAGCTGATATCTTGAATTCAGTAAATTTATATCATCGAAAGACATTAATATCTCCAAATTTGACGACATTTTGCAGGGAACGAAAAATAATGAGTCTTGAATTTCAGTTGCATATAATTCTAGGGAATCGTCGTAACGGCGTGAATTTCGATGATAACAGAGAACACGTAGGAGATGGTACAATATCCTCTATTCATAGTAACGAAGATCAAGTGCAACAATATTTTCAAGCCAGGCAAGAACATTCTTTCAGAGATCTACCTTCAGGAGACATCGGTTGTTCTATGGTCGAAAACACTGTTGAAAAAAAACCGACAAAAGTGAGGCTACTTTTGGGTCTTTGATGAATTTCTCATTGTTTCTTCAATTTCTAGAATAAAAACGCTTGCCAGCACGCACAGGAAGCGTTTTTGGACAAACTTGATTCTCAAACCAGCATTAGAAATATGTTCAACGATGTGAAAAAAACGGCTTACGCTATTTCTTGCAGTACACCTAAAGGATGAGAACAAGCAGGAAAAATACTCAGCTAATGTGATATTCTTTGTTGTAGTGTAAATTTCTGTGAAATTGTTTATTGTATAATACGATCAAATTCGTCAGCACTTGTGAATAAATTGACATTGTTTACTGACTGGATGTTTGTTCAATTCGCTCGGAAATCTTGCAAGTTCTATCTACAGTGTGACAGGTTAGTTTGTGGAAAAATGTTGAACTATAAAAATGTATATCAAAGAACATCTAAAATCTAAGAACAATAAACAGCACACATTGAAGGTCATGTGATAGTTGCATTGTAAAATTCTTCAATATTATAGGAGGCTTTTTTTGAAAGAATGGCATGTAGTTATATATCTCTTCACTTTCGAATAGCAAAGAATATTTTGTTAATCGGGATTTCGGAATGGGTAAATCAATTTTCCTCTCTTTTCTCTGTCGGATCACATGGTTCGTTTGTAACGTTCGATCAGCCACATATTTTCCGCGAAACAAAATTAAAAAATCGAAATCGTAGCTGCACCAGTACCTACAAAGATATCGAACGATGGAAGGTGGTCCGGCACTCACCCCCTGCTGACGACCTCCCTCTGGCTGCGCACCGGCACTATCGGAACCCCGCACAAGCGACTGCACACTCTCGACCCCTGGCTGTCTCCGGCTGCGCTAGCACTGCCAGCACCGGGTGTCTGTCTGGCCGCCCGGACGGGGCGGTGCGCGTCGCGACGCCCCTACGTGAGGCGGCGGTGCCGCGTCGACGGCCGGGAAAATCTTCGTCGAGAGTGTTCGACGTTTCAGACGTGGGAAACTAGTCTGGCTTCACAGGCTTTTCTTCGCAGTGGACTTTATTGCAATCAATACGCTAGGAGAGGAATCTCCTATTGTTTCTTACATTCAATGGATCTTCATTTGAAATAGGAAACATAATATACAAAATATAATTTTATAATTTAGAAGAATATAATTAGGTAATTATTACAATCCAAATATTCGGTTTGGTTACAGGTTGCTTATATCGACCACTAAAATAGTGAAATATCCCATGATTAAAAATAATACATGATTAATGACAATAAACTATACTAATACTCATATTTTTTATACTTAAATTTGTTCATTTTTTACAAATTCTTTCAGTGCTGTTTTTGACTCTCTCCAAATTGATCAATCTTTTTTATACTACAGGTAATTTATTGAATTTGTTGTAAATTTCAGAAAATAATGAGCTCATATATAGTACTCCTGACTGCCGTTCTTTTCATATGTATATTATTTGAGTTTCAAGTGTTGTAAATTTGAATGGTATTATTCAAGTTGAGGTTCTGTTTAGGTTAGTTTCGTCTACTTTCCACTGACAACCAATTTAAACGTTCAAAAATACAATGGCTCATAAATTTAAGTCTTTTCATTGCAATTTCTCGAGACTTTTGACATTTGTAATTATAATCTCAGTTTGAATAAATAAGAAAAAAAGAAGAAGGATACGGATGAAGAGAAAAAAATTACTTCTGGCTTATTATTATTGTCATCATTATTATATGAAATGCAATGACGTATTTTTATTATAACTAAAACTGAAAACTATACAGTAGCGGAAAAAATAACAAATAAACCACGCATCCATTTAAGATCCATTCAATTCTTCGCTAAGTACTGCCAAATAACAAATTTCTTGCGACTCAAACTTCGCAATCACAATCGCTGAAGAGAATAGATAAAATCGAGATCGATAATTGACCACATCTGGATATTTTCAATTCAATGAAATGTCTCGTCCCTGGGGAAATAAGGGAAGATAGGGCAACTGGATGTGCCAAGCCTACTGCGCCGAGGCAATCAATAGGGTCACAGCCGGGAGCACACGCCGATTGCTATACCTACTTCTTGCTTTATTCCGGTTACTCCGATTGCCTTCTCCGGCTCAAACAAGGCCGGATCAAGACTATTTCTTCAGCCTATCAAATTATCTATTCAACCATGTATGAGAATTTGAGAGTCGATCTTTTTTTTTTTGGCTGTTGAATTGCATTTTCTAGAAGCTGCTACGTATTTCCTGTGTCACCCGGTATAAATCATCATAGCTCTGAAATAATTTTTCATCTCAAAAATAGACCATATATGCATGCA
This sequence comes from Gastrophysa polygoni, assembly GCA_963576655.1. Classification (NCBI taxonomy): domain Eukaryota; kingdom Metazoa; phylum Arthropoda; class Insecta; order Coleoptera; family Chrysomelidae; genus Gastrophysa; species Gastrophysa polygoni. The sequence continues at coordinate 33,122,484 of OY755085.1, forward strand.
TTAGACATCTCTGCAAGTTGCAACTCGAAATCGATAAGTCAGAATTTTGTTTTCTCTATGGAATTAGCTCAATTGTGTTATATCTGTGGGCTCAACGAAATATAGCCCAAATGGAATGTGGCTGCAACGAGCTTGCGTTCAGAAGAGTGTAAACAGGATAGCCAATCAAAAATTACCCATTATATATATATCATGTTGCTTTGTGTCGTCCTAACAGAACTATAAGTTCAGTGGTCGTCATTCATTTGTGAGTTGACAGACACTGTTGACAGTTTACATGTGATAAGGATATTGACAAATACAGAAACTTTAAAAAATGATAGATAGATGATCAGCTTGTTGTACCTTTAATTTTCTATGAATCTCGGTTATTGAGGAATGAGGAAACGTATTTGAATGATCCACTAGCGATGGCAGAAGTCGATTATCAGCTTGCCCTGCTTCTGCAGCACAAGTTTGATCAAGAGAAGAAAATTCAGGCTGATCTCCAACTGGCGAAATCCCTGCAAGAACAATATGAAAATGAAGTCAATTTACAAAAAAAATCGGAGGCCGATCTGGAACTAGCCAAGAGCCTTCAAGAGCACTACCAGAAAGAATTAGAAGTGGAATGTCCTGCCCAAAATCTGGTATACGATAACAAAGCGAGCAAGCTGAAAGATGCAACCAAGTCACTCACAGATCCCTCCTGGGAGGTGATTGATCCCACCCCTGACATCCACGCCTTGTTCATCGCTTTCAACCAGAGGTTCTTCTGGAACACTCTCGGTGCAGTGACTGTAAGCTGGAGCAAACGCATGACCACCTGTGCAGGCATTTGTTCCTATCAAGGGGCTGGTGGCATGTGTACGATAACACTCAGTGAGCCTTTACTGAAGCTCAGGCCGAGAAAGGATCTGGTGGAGACTCTCCTGCATGAGATGATCCATGCTCATCTCTTTGTGACTCACAATAACAGGGACCGAGACGGACATGGACCAGAGTTCCACAAACACATGCATAGGATAAATGGAGAAGCAGGTATTCTTCTTTCGATTTGTTCAAATGTGGTCAAGTGATAATGTTCTGTATTTTTATCAAGGAACAAATATAACAGTTTACCACAACTTTCATGATGAAGTCAGATTATACCAGCAGCATTGGTGGCGATGTGATGGTCCTTGTCAGAGTTGGAAGCCTTACTTTGGAATGGTCCGTAGAGCTATGAATAGACCCCCAGGACCTAACGACAGATGGTGGGGAGAGCATTCTAGAAATTGTGGGGGGAATTTCGTAAAGGTTAGGCCAATAGCTAATCCATGATAATTCATGTTGGTATTTCAAAATACTGTTGTGATGTTTGTTTCAGAATCTTCTTCAGAAGATACAGATGAGAAATAGTGGCTCTGGTTTTGGTTATTATTATGCTAACTTCACATATTAGTATAGCCTACATTTCTCTTTAAATATACCTATGGGTGATGGCATTATCAACTATACACTATATCATTAGCGGCCTTTCCATTCTGTAGTTTTTTTAATTGATAATTGAACAAAAAAATGTATTCATAGGTAATGTATTCAACTTGACATTGATTTATGGCTTCTTAAATTCAAAAACCTGTTGAAAATTACTGATAAAAATAAGTGAGGTGATTGGTGCAAACTTACTGATGCACATTTTTCCAATTATTGCAATGCACAAAAAATATTCACAGCCTTCAAAAAAGTCTCTTCAATTCATTTTCTCAATTTCAGGTCAACGAACCAGAAAAATCAGTGAAACCAAGCAAGTCCAAGCCAGTTCCAGACCCTAAAAATACTTCAGATATAAGAAACTTTATTCCTGCTACAAAAGTTTCAGATATGTCCAAAAAAGTTTCTTCAAACAATTCTCAAACCAAACCTACATCTAGTAACATTCAAACGATTTCAAACAATGGCAGTACAAAAAAAGTATCTAATCCTATACCTAAAGCAGGAAATATTTTTGGTTTCACAAATTCAGCTGCCAGTTCAAAACCAGGCAGTAGTATCAGAGGCGCTGTCAAAAACACTACCAATACTCTTATAATCAACAAAAAACCCATGAGCAGTATTGAAGCCAATATGCAGAAAACTAATGCTGGTTCAAGTTTGCCTGCCAAAAAAGTATCTCCACCTCCAACAAGGGCTCTCAGTGAACAAGAATACTCTTCTGTCAGAAATCATTGGCTCAATAAGTTCCCTGATGGGTCGACAAGCAAGAAACGAACCACAAGCTCACATACTGGACAACCCGTTGAAAAAGTACCTAAGTTCTCAAGCTCCCTAGTAGAATGTCCAGCATGCTGTGAAAAAGTTAACGATGCTGACATGAATGTTCATCTAGACACATGCCTGAGCAAAAATAATTTCGAAGAATGCATCATCTGTCAAGAGAAAATAGCAGCCTCAGAATACCAAGATCACGTAAGCAAATGTACAGAAAAGGCTTTCAGTGATGATGTATTTGAGAAGCCCAAAGAAACTGTGATATGTGTGACTTGCCTTAAAGAGACCACGAAAGGTGACCCACATGATTGTGAGAGGGAAAAAAAGTGTGAAGTTTGTGGAAAGTCTGTTCTCGCGAAAGACTATCCAGGACATTTGGAGGAATGCTTGAACTGCATGTACAATAATATTGAGGCAAAGTTTGGTGGTGGTGCTGAAGACATGGTGGATTGCCTTGCATGTAATAGAAAAATCAAGAAGTCTGAGCTGAACAGTCATTTGGAAGATTGCATGAGTTTGAGTCAGATATTTGATGATGAAAATGAGCCTGAAGTTCAAGTTGAAAATGAGAATGACCGATATAATTGTCCCTTTTGTATGGAATTGTTCAAAGAGCAGGATATGAGCCAGCATATTAATGACTGTTTTAGAATCGAAAACTCTTCACATATTTCTGAGCGATATGTTGAATGAGTTCACATTTATATTTTATTTTATATAATTATGTAGTATTTTTTGAACTTGCTAAATAAACTCAATGGTTATTTTTTGAAGGTGTATCTCACTATTCTCATATATTCTGCAACTAAGCACCTTTGAGAGTGTTAGCCCATTGTATTCACGTGTTTACTGATCTAACCGTGGATCAACCCTGGGCAGTAACTTATCTCTGCCACGGGTCAGAGAAATATACTCCGTACTCCACCAATCTATTCGAACGGACCGCTTTCTCAAATTTAATGTTGACCGATTCTAACCTCGAAATGTGTTTAAAATGAAATGTAAACAACACTCTCAGTGAGTAGCGTGAGATTTGTTTTCGAGTACTACCCATCGATGAAATAGGTTTGTGCCAAGTCAAGAATAATGGAGAGAGACATTGAACAACTGAATTCAGCATTGAGTGCAATTAAAGTGCTGAGATCGAATGTTCGTAACGTTTTCGACTCAGTGAGCAATGGCTTACGAGCTGATCATGGAGATGAAGGCAAAGAAAGCAAATTTATTTATGAACTACAGGAATTACTCACTACTGTCAACAACAACTTGAGGTAATAGAAACATCAACTAATCGAAGATACTTAGAGAAAAGTCACACAAATAATGTTTCAGGGATGTGGAAAATTCTGTTTCCAATCTAACTCCTCCTCCAGGAGCATTCAGTTTGGGTAACACTACTTATCTAAGCCAAGAGACTACTCAGGAGCGCCAGGCACTCTATGGTCAACTAGTCAATAGTTACAAATGGACAGACAAAGTTCTGTTTACTACTACTACAGAATCAATCAATATTGAACAAGTTGTTTTCAGATAAGAGAATACAGTGCTGTGGCAGGGAATATTCTTGCTGCTAATTCTTTCAACAAGACTTATAAAACGTTCAGTACCACTAAGAGAAGAAAAACACAGACTAGCAGTCACAATGTACCACCAGAGTAGGGCTTATTTGTATTAGTTGGGATTCTTGATTGTATTACTGTTTTTATTTTAGGGTAATTGAAAATTTGATAACCAGCATCGATAGATTGTTTCCTGATGTCACATTCACTACTAACAGACCATTGGTTCCCAATCCTGTTATACAGGTAATATTTCACAGTTTCATACATTCTTGGGAATTATATGTAGATATTTTTGTAGGTGTCTTTAGGAAGAGTTTTGAAAGCTATCATAGCATTCAAAGGCTTGATGATTGAATGGGTAGCAGTGAAAGCACATGCAGAGTCAAACGATTTGTGGGCAGAATCTCGCTACAAAGTGTTCAGAAAAGTGACTGAGAACTGTCATGCTGCTATGTGTCATTTCCACTCTCCTACAATGCCAGAACTTGCAGTTAGATCATTTATGGTGAGAATTATCATCACGTCAAGTCTTTGTTTCTCGTATATATCCATCTGATCTTCCGAATTCTGTTATAATAGTGAATGATTGAATTTCTGGTTGAGCAAGTTTGTCAAATAGACAACAAGCTTCACCAATCCAAATGAAAGATTTGTAAAGTCAGCAACAACTGTGTTTTCTATGTAGCAAATATCAGTATGTAGTTATGTGTTTTATTTTTCTAGCATTGGTTTTATAGTTATAATACACTATTCAGTGCTCCCTGTAAAAGATGTGGGAACCATTTGCATACTACTCTGCCACCTACTTGGAGGGATCTACGGACACTGGAACCATATCATGAGGAATGTAAATGATGATTATTATAAGTATACAATTATGGAAAAAAAAACTGGATATATAAGTTTAGTTTGCTGAAGTGAGGTATCAAAAGATGTACATCAAAAGTCTTTGTTTGGAATTCTCCCTTGACCCAGTTATTATTAATGAACATTTGTTTTATATTTTATTTGCTAAGGTTTCCGAGAAATGGCTCAGTTAGCTATAAATATCCCAGAGATACAATAACAAAATGATTCTAAATTATTTTCGAGTACCATTCAGAATGATATATCAGTGAGATTACATGATCTGAGTGACTCGAATCAAATGAAAGCTTTGTAGTTATCAACACTGTTTCTTCGAGCTTTCAGTATGTTTTTTTCTCTATAGAGAAGTGGATTTTCGGTGTGTGAAAGAAATATTGCTTTGTTTATATCGAGGTTCGTGCTCTCAATGCATAAATGTGGGCTGTGTAACTAATCTTTGGTGAAAGTCAATCGATTGGTTATATAACCAACAACGATCATAACAAATTACCAGCAGCTCGTGAGACATGTTACGTTGTTGGATGATCGTTACTTTTTTTTCAGACCTAGACCTACTCTACTGAGGTATACAGCATTTCTCTCGCTTTAACTGATTTGGTTCTGCTGGTTGATTTCAAGTTTAAGTAGATTCTTTGGTTTGGAAGAGAAATTAGGGAAAGGAAACTCATTCGATTGTTGCTTATTATTGTGAAGAAGTTTCGATCGAGATCGACGAAAAAGAGTAGTAAATATCACTGTATCTTACATAGATTGAATACAAATATAAATCTTGCTGGCAACTGAATTTCTACAAAAAGTAGATAGTATATAAAAGTAGTAGTAGTATATATGTTTCGAAAATTTAGTTATTTTCTTACAGTCGTATCGCTGACGAATGTTACAACATTCCGTAGTTGCTGAAAAGTAATTTCTTTGCATACTCAAATCAAATCCGTTCGATCAAGCTTTGTTGATTACTTGGTCGTGGATGTATAGAGTCCAATGGAGTGGATATAGTTCTCATTAGAATGGTACTAGTACTATATCATTCCTTATAGTAATTATCTGGAAGAGTTTTACCTGACCTACTTTATCTCGACATGACTCATGTCACATATACGGTCACATTTCTTACATAACCATTATACAACGGATTGAATCGAGCCAGAAGCACTGGGCCAAATCGAAAGTGTTACACCAAACACAAAGAAGACAGAAATGAACGTAAACTTTCTCGCAGTTTGATCTCTTTTGACATTGAACCTTTCGAATTCTTTGTAGGGAACGAGAGGTCAATTTGAATTTTTGCCAATTTGTCACTGGAAAGTGTCTCTTGAGTTTGACACAATTTTCAGTGTAGAAACTAAACTGAAAAGCTTTCTAGACTATAGATCTATATGCTAAATGTGTCTGTCATTCGAATATCATGCTTTTTTCATTACAAATTAGTGATCAATCAAAATGTGATGAGTAGGCTGAAAGTTTAAACAAAATCGAAACATGAAATTGACTGTATACTCTTATTAGGCATAACTTCAATAGAATGATTACACTAAAAACTATTCAAACACTCATAATGTAGAAGAAATCAACATAATTTATTTTTTCTTTCATTTTAGTTATTTTGTATTTTGTATAGTATTTTTCCTGAATTTAGATGAATATATATAATAATATATATAGAATATATATAGAATGTTCAAAGTACTTAGTAAGGATTTATCTCCTTTTCCAAATTTGGTTACACTATCAGGTGCTATTCCCGAGCACCTACTGAATTTCTCCATTATGCAGAGAGTTTATACAAAACTTGATAGAGTCTTTGAAATTTATAGATCTGATTTATGAATCTGATTTGTATAGAGCAATTAATTATGGCAAGGTACAGAAAATGGATCTGTTTCTGTACCAAATTGAAGGAGTACAACTTAATTTCAATGAAATTATGTAGGAATATGTCAAATTCCACCTCATTGTGTTGCAGTCTTGATTTCAGAACTTTAGGAAGATACAGTTTTTGGTGCTCTACTTTCGATAAAAAATTTCAAAATAGGCCTAGAATATTTTATAAAAGAACCAATCAGGAATGGTGGCCAAATAGGCAACTTTCCAATATCATGTAGGATTATCTACTTTTTTTAGAATATCTTCCATGCAGTGCACTAACCATGAGTTTCGACCCATCTTAGACTTTCACTATCCATTGTAGCAAGTCTCATTTCGTTTTCGTAATAATTGGTAACCGACGAGTTATTTATATAATCTGAAATTAAGGAAATTACCAAATGACAATTAAGGAAAGGTATATTCTAGGTGTACTATGTACAATGACGTATTATGTGTATTTCGATGCAATAAAATTGTTCTATATCGAGCAAAAGTTGTAATTATTGATGTCGAAGAAATTAGAAATTACATAATCACGACTTCCTTCAGAGTGTTTCGTTTTCAAAATGAGATACGGTGAACTTTTGGTATTTTATATTATACCAGGTGGTCACCGACAGATATACATATATGATGTCTAAAACTTGGCTAATGTATTTTTTTCGCTTTTACGACTATGAAATCTGAAGAATTTCTTTCTTGAATATAAAATTTTTCTCAATCTATTATGTCAATCAGGTACGTAAATTCATGTAGGTGTGAGTTCTATATCTTTATCGATATAAACAAAAAAGGGAAAGTGCATAATTATTATAGTTGAATAAGATTATTGATTGAACGAAAAAGGTGAAAGAACTACGTGTGATTATGATATAGACACATGACTTGCTTTTCCTAGAATCAATTTCTTATCAGTTCGCTCCAGAAGCGTTCTTCTTATAGGGAAAGTTTAATAGTTTTTGATAGTTTTGTGAAAGTTTAATCTCATAGTTTTTACATAAACTGTCGAAATAAGGTCCACGACTTCATTAATGAAAAATAGCCACTGCAATATGATGACTTCATAGCGTCCAAGTACGTAGGTATATACAGTGTGAGCCATTTGTTTTTGAGTCAACTTGCAAAAATTGTAAAAAGTGACATATCGAGCTGTTGACAAATTGACAAATAAGTCATAGTAGTATACAACACATCAATAAAGTATTCATCAATGAGACAGGATATGTTTCAAAAAAATTGCTCATAACCAGGTAAAATTGATTAGTAGAAGTTATGGTGCATTTTTGATTTGGCTACACACAATTATTATTGCTCAAAAAATTTCGATGAAATTTCGTACAGGCCCGTTTCGTTTGACAAGTGTTAACCCAATAGCGTGCATGTTTTATTTATTGCTATTATGAAATCCTGAAATCTCACTCCTGGAAATAAACATAGTAGGCCTTGGATTTTCAGGAATATGGCGCTTCTTGGTCATATATATTCAAGTTCATCAGGCTTTAGGCACAATTTAAAAAAAAATCCAGTTGAATTTACAAGGTAACTCGAAAACAAATAAGGTTCACGCTGGATTTACACTATTGGAAAAAAACTTGTTAGTGATGTTGTTGATTTTTCAGGTGAACCTGTGTACCCTGTGCCCCTCCTCGAGCGACGGCCATGAAGCCGCCAAGTAGTGATAAAAATAGGGGGGGAGAGGCGCGGATTGCCCACTAACATAAAACAATATTCTTCCTGATTTACGGAGGCAGTGCGCCATTCACTCTTCGAGGTTCTCGTACGTGCGGATTATAAATATTTCGGTGAGTGATTTGCTGAACAATCAGATTTTTTTTTACATTGGCAAAGACCAAAATAATCCGAAAGTCCTTATTCGTTCGGTTTGATTTGTTTCAAATTGTCACCCAATAGTTTTCATTTCAATTCATTTCAATTATTATTATTATTATTATATTATTATCATTATAATTCAATATCAGTCTCTTTTATTTGGTAACATTTATTTTCAATGATAAAAAAAAATGACATGACGATTAGATTTAATTTAGATTGTGGTTGAATACTTGCCATTTGGAATTTTCTCATTACTTTTGAATTTGTTGGGAATTTTTTTATCACCTCAACTCGTTTATTCAGAGCCGCACTGTATATTATTGCCATTCAATAAGGATCGTGTCAATACTTTCATTTTGAAGAGAAAATTGTTCCATCACTACCACACAATCCATTGATGATTAACAAAAAAAGGTGGAAAATATGGAAATAACGAAAATTTTCAAATGAAAAACTTCATATCAAAGTATTGAACGGTTTTTCAGTTTGAAGTAATTTATTTTCTCGAAACTATGGCGATTCTCAACAGTTTCCTGCATTTGGAATATACCGAAGGCTCCAGTATCCTTTTTTTGTTTCAGAAAAGTTTGATTATTTTTCAAAGTGTACTTCAAGTTTTGGGTATAAGAAAGGCCAATGGAAGTATTTTTGAAAAATCATGAAGTATCCAAAAGTGCAATAAAAAACATAATAGTTGATACCCACCACCACTTTGAAAATATGTTTTTATTGAAGAGGTTGTAACCATCTATGGCTGTGTACAAATGTTCACCTATTCCTATTGGTCGTTTTGAACGAAACGACCTGTATAATTCATTTTTTAGCTTTTTGTGGGATTTTCTGTCCTCGTTTCTGAAAAATAATAATAATAATAAAAAATTGTAGTTAGGACAGATTTGAACGAAACTAGACGTATCAAAGACTAAGGGTGATGAGTGATTCATCAACAAATATGAGGAAAATAAAAATACGTGGAAACTTCGAGAAACTCGAATAAACAAGTTGTAAAATGAACATGATCGATCTGATCGCAGTAATCATGTTATTATTGTACAATGATACTTCATAATAATTATTATGTACACGACAAAAATAAGATATATTTACACTTCTTTTCCTTCAATTGATGTGCTTTGCGTCATGGATAAGTGGTGTGTTATTTATATTTCTTATCATAGTAAATGTTCTCTATAAGGGTATCTAGCCATTTTATTCACACATTTCTACTGGTCCTCTAGTTTAAATTCAACATATAGTTTGAAGTGACAACAATCCAAATATCTTCATGTGAAGAATTGACACAAAAAAAAATAATTTATGTAATTAAAAACGTAGACTTATATTTTGATTGCTGCTTGTAAAAAAGCGATAAAAAAACAATTTCAATTTTCGAAAGTAGGGCAGTAGGACGATGTATATTATCTCATATGTCTTCGAAAACTCGACCATACGATTTTCACATAATCGGCTGTTAACACTAGGAGATCGTGATGCAACCGACAGAGTACCTACTCGAAACATGTTATACAACTCTCACCCACCAGTCCAATAATATCATTGGTATTTCGATAAATACTTTCATCGCCCGGAAAAACATCAGTCGGTATACCTTCACGCAAAAAATGTTGACCCGGAATAAAAGTACAAAAAGTGCAATTATCAGTTTGGCGGCGGCGATAATTAGCTGCAATTTTTACAGCGACAATAGGCACTAGTGTTTTTTTCTGGCGACAATTTCCTACGTTTTGTTCTCCGTTGAATTGTCCTTGTCCGAATTACAATCGATGTTTGTATTGATATCAGGTAAATCTGCGTTGTTCAAATTCTCAACTATTTCCTTCAGCATCTTGACTCGATAAACTGTCGACCTCAGAATATACGAACCTCTCGTGCACGTGCAGTTATAAGTTATGAAAATGCCTATTTTTTGTTTTTTTTCTCAACGATGTACAAAATAACTGGTGCAGTCACTGATGGTGTTTTGTTTCGTCAAAAATGCTATCGCCATTTTCCACTATGATGGCCTAATAGTTATGAAACTCCCCAGAAGATGGTGACATTTTTACAGATTTCTGTACAAATAGTTGACGTTTTGAGATTGTAATTATGTAGTTCGATCTGAAATCGAAAAGTTACCTAAATTCTGAATCATCATTTTTAAAAACACTGCTTGTGCAATTATCAGTAATACTGATTTTGTTTTCATTTTTGTGTCGCCATCTAACAACTGACATTTGAGTGATTTTCCGTTATAACGAATAAAATGCTGTTATCGAGTCAGCTGTTAGTATTGATTGGCAGACGAATAGTACATCGTTATTATCTCGCAGGAAGGATGTCTGAACGCCAATGGGTGACAGAGCCTGACGAGTATGTCTGTCAGCTGTCTGCTGAGACCCAGGCGATCGCTGAGGAGGAGCTGCGCGAGGACGAGCAAACTCGTCGAGCTGCGCTGGCCTCCATGCGGGAGTGGATCAAGCAGAACCCCAAAATAAAGACCTGTCGGATGGGTGAGTGCTCCGATCCAGTCGGTAATTTTTCACTTATCATGCGATGGTTTTTTTTTTCGATTTTTTTTTTTCGGTACTCACCTCAGGAACCCGAATTTCACAATAAAAACGTGCGCAAGCTTATATTTTTCGACATATTCCAGGAAAAAGTATGAAAGTTACCCTTCTTATTTCGGCCTGTTTTGAGTAGGCACCATAGCAATTCGAAGTTCCATTTCTCACATAAAATACTCTTTATATCTTCCTCGTACATTCTAGGAGCTGAAAAGAAGGAGAAATATCCTCTAAGAAGTTTAATTCATCGTCTTTAGCATCTTTGATGAATCCTTCTTTCATATGGACGGCGCTGTCAAATGTGCATCTGTGCATGATATTTTGACTCACAGAACTAGTGATCTCACAGAACGAAGATTCTCATTTGACAGCACCGTCCATATGAAAAATGCTGGATCCACCTTCCTCCAAGATGCTAAAGAACGTTGATTTAACTAATTCGAGGAATTTTTCCCTTCTTTTTGACTTCTCGAATGTTCCAGGAAGGTATAAAAAGTATCCTGTGTGAGAAAAGAAACTCCATGCCTACCCAAAACGAGCCGAAGGAAGAAGGTTAATTTTCATACTTTTTCCTGGAATATCTCGAAAAATATAAGTTTGCGCACGTATTTATTGTCAAATTCGGGTACCTGAGGTCGAAATACGTAGGAACCAAACAAAAAAAATCGAAAAAAAACCCATCGCATGATAAGTCCAAAATCACCCTCCAGTCTCGGTCAATTTATAACATTATTTCACCAATAATATATTATATATTATCTACCTCTACTAGATCGAGATTGGAGAGAGAGAGGAATTGAAACGACCATAAGAAAGAGACGCAGCGATGCAATATCACATGACTGTTGGCATGTGTTTTTTTTTTCAAATCCTGTCCTATCCAACATCACATAAAGAATCATTCATTTCAATGTCAGCCCCACCATGTATTCATTTTGCATACACCGTCCCAGCGACAATAAAGAATATCGATGGTTTCGTAGATTCCAACTTTTTGTTGCGTTTCCTGCGTTTCAAAAAGTTCCACGTGACTCTGGCCCAAGAGGCCTTGGAACGGTACGTGCTCTTGCGGCAGACCTTCGGAGTGGCCTTCAACTGTCTCGACATCACCATTCCGATGATGAGGGAGCTCACCGACCTGGGGTACATGTTCGCCTGCCCTCGAAGGGACAGCAAGGGTAGGAGAGTGATCGTCACTCGACCGGGTGAGTGGTTTTTCTCTATTTTTCGAAGGGCATTACAGCTTCATTGAGGAAGGAACGATACTGATTCATTTTCCAGCTTTTTGAGGTATTTTCTCTCCTCGTTTCTGAAATAGAGTAGAAGTTATTGAAAATTATTTCAATATATTTGTAGTAAGGACAGATTTTGTGATCTGTCCCAAAATGTCACTGCGCTTGAAATTAAACCTTCAGATACCTAAAAGAGAAATTCTCTATTTGTCAGTGACACTTTATTTTTCAAAAATTTAGAAGTACAAATATATTTAATAAGAATATATATTTAATATAATATAATCAATAAGAACGGGAGCAGATTTGTTCCCGAAACGTCCACCAAGATAAGTAGAGGTTTTATTCTTATTAAATATATTTGTATTTCCAAATTTTTCCAAAAACAAGGTGTCACTGACCAATAGAGAATTTCTCTTTTAGGTATCTAAAGGTTTAATTTCAAGCGCAGTGACACTTTGGGGCAGATCACAAAATCTGCCCTTACTAAAAATATATTGAAATAATTTTCGATAACTTCTACTCTATTTTGTAGAAATGAGGCGAGAAATTTCCACAAAAAGCTGGAAAATGAAAGGACCACCTCCTCGAAAAACTCACAGACAATATTTGATAATACTAATAATCGTATCAATAATAATAATAATAACAATAACACTTAATATTCCCAAGAAACATACAGGTTCATGGAGGGACATAATAGTTCAAAAAAACCATACTTACTCGTATCGCTCTGAAAATTTGCAGTCACTTTCTCTGACGCCATGCTAATTTACCACTTCTTTCACTGTATTCTTAGGTAAATCACCTTGTATAAGTAAGTAAGTAAATTTTATTGATGCAACAGACACTACAGTGTATAGCATAAGTCATATAAGAGAAATAAAAAGGATAATTCTCCAAGAGATAAAATACAATAGAGATCGTTTTAAAGTTAATTGATAAAATGTGCCGTATGAGATGAACAATGTTAGACGAATACAACAGAATACAACATAAAATATAATAAGTACTTAGTTATGTTAATTATAGGATACAGAATGAATGATAGGTCATGTGGATGAATCATTAAAAGATACCAGAAGCCAATCGCATAGTGAGGGTAATGTCATTCCCTGCTAGAAACTCATCAGTTGTGTAGAAGCAGTTTTCAACTAAGTCATCCTCGATTTTTCGCTTGAATTGAGTATATAATGCTTGTGTTCCACAAGGATCAGTCTTGGCACCAACTTTGTTTTTGCTCCACATCAATGATTTGTTGAATGTGACGTCCAGCCCAGTTCATAGCTTTGCGGATGATAGTACACTTCATTCTGCTTTTTCCTCTAGAGCCCCTATATCATCCAACGAGGCCAGAGGTGCAAGGCGAAGACAGGTCGATGCTTTAAATGAGGATCTGACAAGAATTCTGAAATGGGGATCTGAGAATCTAGTACAGTTCAATGCAACTAAAACTCAAGCTTGTATGTTCACCTAGAAGGCTGATCACACAATGCCCAATTTGATGATGTCGGGTACCACCACTGTTCCTATGAGGTCGTCAATATCCATGCTGGGTGTCACCACCAACAGTGCTCTCTCATGGGACGATCATGTGAGTTCCATTGCGAAGACTGCTTCACGAAAACTCGGTTTTCTTTTCCGTGCGAAGAGATACTTCACATCCCAGCAACTGCTTATGATCTACAAAGCACAAATTCGACCTGTCCTGGAGTACTGTTTACATGTTTGGAGCTCAGCCCCCAAACATACGCTCAAGCTCTTAGATTCAATTCAGAAGAGAGCTATTCGCCTAGTCGATGACACAACACTCACCAAATCATTGACCTCTCTAGATCATCGTAGAAAGGTCGGCGATCTCTGCCTTTCTTATAGGTACTTTCATGGTCGCTGCTCAACGGAGATATCATCTATTATGCCACCACGCGCGATTCCTAGTAGACAAACCAGACGAGCTCAGGCTGGTCACCCCTACACTGTCAGGCTCGAGACCTGTCGAACATCGCTATACCAAGCATCATTCATCAATAGAACGGCAAAGTTGTGGAATTCTTTGCCTAGTGAAGTCTTCATTTCATTATGAAGTTCGTTGTATAACATTATGCAGTTATAATATGGACTCTTCTCAAATGTTGCAGTTCTATGAATATAATTGTGAAAATCGTTCATAAACTGAAATTCTTCAAGGTTTTTTCTTACATATGTTAGGCATCTCAATATACATATGGAAGAAAAAGTATATTATTATGTATAGTATATTTTTTTATTGGTAATTTTTTTTGTCAGGTGTCTTCGACCTCGACAAATTCATGAATGGGGACATGTGCCGGATTCACGGAATCGTGTATGAGACTCTGATGGAGGACGAGGAGAACCAAGTGCGCGGGTTCGTCCACTTTGCCGACGGCCAAGGCGTCGGGTTCGCCTACTTGACTCTGTTCACCATCAAGGAGGCTGTGCGCATCGTCAAAAACGGAGAGGTAATGAATTTTCGCAGCAATCTTGCGAGAAAGCCCCGAGGAAGTTTATTTGGACGAATACTTTTTGAATTTCAACATTAACATATACATCTCTTTATACAGCTTCACGTGATTTATAAAAGTTGATTTTTGCCGTGCAGGTCGCTTTGAAAATTTGGTCGAAATTCACTTGAAATCAATGTTTCGACAAGAGGTGATAATGAATAAATATTATTATTATTGTTTATAACGAGGATATATGAAATGCATACATATAAATAATGAATGCATAATAATCTAACATAAGACTTACAACAAAAAAAAATCCATGATGGATTGGTAAGAAAATTAGTGAATTACAAAAGATAAATAATGTGAGAAATTGATTGTTTGTTTATATTTGTATAAGGATTTGTTATTGACAAAATGGATAAGGCAACAAATTTAGAAAACCATATACAATAAATCTTTGGAGTTTGTTGAGGTCTGTATGAATTCACAAGTGGCTTTAAACCTGAAATGTTATTCATACTCCCCCAAATAGATACTAAATATTGTAGATTTGAATGAATAAGACGAGCGCAAATATTTTCCAAGTATCTCACAGGAATACATTTCGGATTTTAAATATCATTCAAATCCCTGTGATTTTTTTCTCAAATGATCTAAATGCATATTCCACAATAATCTTTCATCAATTTAAATGCCTAAAAATTTAGTTACATTTGCATACGTAATAGAGTTAATATTGATATGTATTTTTGATATGTACATATACGAAGATTTGTTGTAATCATTGAATATTGGTGATGATCGTATTGAAAATGTAGAAAAAATTAAAGTACTTCAAGGTGTTTGCACTTTCTATCAATCTTTTGAATAAAAAATCACAGTTTTCTTCAATTGATTTACTCTTGTAACGTAATTCTATGTTCCAGACTGAGATTTTGAAAATATTTCCAATTTTAGCGTACATTGCCGATGCGACATAAGGAAATTCACGGTATCCACGTCCACCCGTCAATGAAATTCGCTCTAGATTTTGGAATGTCTCTGATATCCGACAAGATAAAAAAGCGTGTGAAATTATATTCGAATTTGCAAGAAGCTCTCGACAGCGGATATGTAGAACGAGATATACTACCCAAAGAATATGGTGGGACTATGCCAATGTCACAAATGATCGGTAAGAAAATATACTTATTGATATTTATATGATATTTATGTATCATTCGATGAAATAGAAGATGAATTATTGAGCAATAATTTAGTTTTGGTACCTACTAGTCGAAATTTATTTATTTATCTACGGGAAACCCCATTACCAAAAAATATACATATACAGGGTCGCTGATATGTATGGAAACGGTCGATTATTTCCTAAAGTAAGATAGCTAGCGAAAAATGTTAGGATACAAAAGTTGTAGGGTTTTTCAAAATCCATTAAGCTAATGAAAAATTAAGTATACAGGATGAGTCAAAAAGTCAGGACGAAAGCGAGTT